>JARHVA010007642.1:590000-635743 GCA_037957365.1 Torreya grandis
TACCCCTACCAACCCTAAAAATATATTTCAGTATTAAGAATCTATAGATAAAAATTTAGACACCCTCCATGCATGAGATAATAAAAGGTGGAGGGATGGAGAAATAAATCTTGAATGTTGAGCTAACAAAGATATAACACTAATAAATTTAAAAGGGATATAGATCTAAAGTGATTTGGAACTTAGAATGTGTAAAAATTATGAAGTTATGATAATGTTGATAATAGTCATCGGCCCTAGAAGGGGGGAGATGAGTCATGAGGATACCATGAGAACCAACATAGACCAATAATGGCACAAGACTAACTCACACATATAATTAATTCACTCCATACAAGAATAATAGGTGTGAAACATACTTTATTGGAAGAACTAAATAAATGGGTTTCTTATGACATACTCGATATGAGGAACCACATTGCAGTTATACTAAGGAAACTCTTCCCCTCAAGTGACATTTTATCAATAGATGATTCTTCATGAGGCCTTAATCATAATTACAAATTTTTAAATTGTAATCTAAGTTATCTGAGGTTTTAATTTTCCTAGTACTTGAGTACCTTCCTTATATAATTTTAATACTTTTGAGCTTATGGTTGTTTTTACTTATCATAAAATAAAAAATCCCAATGTTAACCTCCCACCATTGATTAGGCTTAATCTAATAATGAAATAATTTTTTTAATAGGTAGATGACATAAAAATATAAGGATACCTCAAACCATATATATATATATATATATATATATATATATATATATATATATATATAATTTTTGTAATAGGTAGATGACATAAAAATATAAGGATACCTCAAACCATATATATATATATATATATATAATCTTGTATCACTGACTTAAAATTCTGTGAAAAGTTATAACTCATCTATAAAAGGATTTTCAAGGTGGGATTCACATGTAAGGTTTGAATAATTAAAAACTAAATTGAAAGTATGATATGATTCAAGGGATTAATTATATTATATAATTTAATAATTCATGAATCCATTAATGATGTCTCTAGGTACTAATCTCACAACATTTGATTGATAAGAAATATGGAACTAAAAATCAAAATGTAGTTTTTAGGGTTTTGGATGATTTTTTTTGCTTTCAATCAACCACTTATTTAGATCCATATCTTGATATAAATCTCAAAATGATATATGTTTAGTTATAATCACTTAAAATATAAAATTATGTACTTTTATTCTATGATTACCTATTTTATTACATAGAAAAATTAAGGATTTTGTTGGTTCACTAGCTAAGCTTCAAGTTTTAAACAATAATTTAAAATACTAAAAGATATTTACAAGACAATGAGGTAGATTATTTAAAAAGGTAAGTGGACAAGAAATTAGAGCTCAAAATGATGGTATGATTTATGATTTGAAATCAGTAAAGCATACAGGTGGTAAAGGAAAAAATATAGACCATTCCAATAATTCAACAAACGTATAAAATTACTATGAGCCATAGTCTCAATCCATAATTGCTAAAAAAAACATAAAGGAATGTCTATCATTATGTAAATAAAAAATTTAATCATTGGTGTTTTTTTGAGATTAATTTTGATCTGTGTAGGCTATCTTATGGGTTGATGACCTTTTTGTTGTTTATGTATATAATACAAGCCTTTATGTGCTTGTTGTTGTGTATACCCTCTTAAATAAAATCTTATGTGGTTAGTATTTTCTACCCTCTATCTTTATTATTATTTTTATAAATCCATTATAATATTTCATTTAGATATTAGCCTCTATGTTTTTTCATGCATTGGGTTTCAATATATGTTTTAATTTAAATAGATTTGTGTTATATTCAATAAAAAAAACATTTCTATGTCAACCATTTCCATCTTCATGCATCACCTATTTTATGTTTATTTATATATTACATTTTCTCCTATAATATTTAATTTAAATAAATTAGTTTATGTATATTAAAAATAGTATTTTATATCAAACCATCTATCTCTATAGGTAGTCCACAAAAAGCAATCCCACAGTGAGTAGACTTCCCATATTGCGACTATTTTCAAGAATAATAAATCAAACATAATAGAGAATAAACAATTTTTTTGGAATAATAGATGGGACCTAAAGTATATTAATTTTAATTTTATATTTAGCTATAAGATTTATGTTATGATTTCTGATAGAAAAATCACAATAAATTTTATTATAGAGCTATATGCCATCCATCTAGGTACTATCATTAAAACAATTTGTGTCCTACCAAATGGGATCTAGAGTAAAAGATATTTATTCTTATTTTAAGACATGAGTTATACATTTTTATTTTTCATAAAATTTTCAAATAAACATTATTTTAGAGTTATTCCATCTACCTTGGTACCATCATTGTCTCAACATTTTTTGGTAAGCCTAGTGGGATGGGATTTGATTTTAATTTTTATATTCTTATGAAAATTCCAATGATTAATGTTTAAAAATGATATATTTATCAGAGTATTTGACCCTTTTTATTTTTGTATCTTCTTTTTTATCACTTGGTGGATCCAATAGTCAAAAAAACAAAACACAATGATATGAAAACATTGCCTTGCCTTCAATTCAAAGAGACATCTTGGTATTATATATAAAAATTAAACTTATTTTCTCAATAATTCCTTATTGTTGTAATGAAATTATAAATTTATGGTGTAAAATATATATTTACCTTTTGAATATTAGAAATATAGGATTACACTCTAGCTAATTTAATGAAGTACCATCCCTAAGTTATATTTAAAAACACTTCCTAAATTTAATGGATATAGTTCTATCAATCTTATAAATGATATACAAGATGTATACAATTTATGTGTAGAGCATCATATCATAGAGAATGATGTGGATATTAGACTTATTTCCTCATCGCTTAAAGTAAAATCACTAGAATGGTTAAAAGGATATTATTATTATTTAATATCAAGTTGGGATCAATTGGGAGCAAAATGATAAAAACTTTTCAAGGAAAGAATAAATAGTATATCTCTAATATAATATATTCTATAGTTAAAATATCCCCCATGGAGAAAATATCAAATTTAAACTTTAGAGTCAACAAATATTGAAACAAAATATCTACTAAGGTTCATCTCCCATCATTTATGGATTATTTTAAATATCTATAACCTTTGAATCCAAACATTTCATTGATGATAAGAGATATATGAGGGATGACACCACCAAATGTCTTATAATTTGTTGTTACAACTGAAAGTAACCTTATGCATGTTGGTGTAGTATATATTATTCCTATAATACCCTTAAACCTTAATATTTTTATGTTTCATGTAAATCCACAATTATTTTCCACACAAATCCTAATCCCACCCCAAACATCCCAAATATAATCCATGACAAAGTTTAGAATCTTAATCACACAAGTTTTAAATGCTTTATTGGATATTAAAATTGAATTGGCCATAAAAATAAATAAGAACAACTATATTTCCAAAGTGATTCAATGAATTGTACCTAGACCCATAAACTTCCAATAATATTCATATTCAAGATGTAAGCTGAGAAATTGTTGGAAATTAGTCTTTTTTCCATTATGACAAGGTAGAAGAGCTAAGTGAGAAAGTAAGATATTTGAATCCTACTATCTAGATATACCATACACAAATTTAAATAAGGTTAATCAAGGTGGATAATATTAACAAGTTAATATTTATTTAATGAGTGATGATGACAAAGATAAATTGGTACTAATTGAATACCTCACTTGGTATAAGACTAGCGCAAAATCCTTAAAACATGAGCAAGAAGAAGTCCCTAGAAAATCCAATGAATCGGGATAAATCTTAGGAATAAAATGTGTCTTATAGTAATCATATTCAACACGTTATGAGTTCAACCTTATGATTTTTATACATATTTACACAAAGAGGGGAATACCGATTAAGAAAAATTATTAATTCTTAGAATGGAGTACAAGAATTAACAAGAGGTAAAAGACCATGATTGTAAGATTGACCTTTTTGGTGGAAACATTCTTATACACAAATAATTATAGATCTTATCCCCAAAACTTGAGACAAAAATCACAATTGAAGGAATATCCTTATGAATCACATGATTTATAGTTAGATAAACAGCCCTAATTTAATAATTATTCATAATATTCTTCATAATTATAGGTACAAACTCCATATAATAATTCATGATATGAGCACCATGATAAAATTTCATAAGCACATAGTACACTAGAGTTTATATATTCCTTATAAGTTCCACCTAAATTTTTAGTTGATGCCACTCGTAAATAACTATTTGTGAAGATATCCAAGATAGTTTAGGACACTATTATAACATCATGAGTTGCAGTAAAGGATATATATAGACATACAATAAGTATGTATTAAAATTTTGATACACATGTGAGATATTATATGTCTTGTCACTAGTTTGATTCATGATTTAATTTTAAAATGCTTAGCATTTAATTATCCCATGATTTATTCTTATATCCATGTTTAGGATATCATGTTTTGTTTATATTCTACCAATGTGCTTATATTAGGTTTATGTATCATTTTATACCATCTCTCTATAGAGTTTATCTCACTTTAATACATTTTACCCTATTGTGTCAACCTAATTATTATTGTCTTTTACCCTTCTTGTGTGTATCCACATTTTTTATTGTACTATAACTAGCATGGCTTACATTTACTATGTAATGACATTAATACCTATTTCCTTCCATTTTTTAACATTATTGAACTTCATCCATAATTATACACATATTACATTACAATATGCACATCTTCATGTGTTTATAAATATTATATTCTCAATATTTTCTATTTCAAAATTCCCATCTAGTGATCAATTACTAGTATACCACATTGTACCATTATTTTTTACATATGGAATATTCACAATCCCCATTTCCCACTTATAATTTCCACTTGATCCACATTTAATTTCAAGATAATATTTCACCCTTTGATAAGGTGTATGCCTGAAATTATCTAAACATTTGTGTTTGACCGTCTCCCTCTATCTTGATAGGTTCAATCTCTCTTAAAGATGTCAAAGTAGAAAACCAAATTTGTACTTATGAAACCATATAGAGTAAATTATAAAAATAAAAATCAATAAGTGAAAAGTCAAAATATAAATATTTTTAGGATAAGTCAACATAAAAATTATCAAAATCCAATTACAACCAAAATATTTGATTAAAATTATTTGCATGCCCTTGTCATAACATGTACATTTGATGAATTTTCTATTGTTATTTGAGACATTGTTATTTCATGTTTGTTTTATTGTAGTTAGTACTTTGATTCATTACTACATATGTTGATTTTTTCTCTATGTTATCATTGATTATCAGTTATTATTATGATTAGTTATATAAATATATGATTAATGACTTGATGTTATACTTGGATCATTAAATGCCATGTTGTAATATTATGTACAGTTCAAAATTTAAATTATTTATTGGATATTTGTACCTTGTTCAGATACTATTGATGTCCTATTATATGACTATAGGATTATGTTAATGATTTAGGATTGACAATGGATTTATGACATGGGGAAAAAGGTTAAAGAGTACTAGAAAATATTCTGATAGTTTATTTTAGATATGATCATCTAAGACTTTAATTCATTTATTGAGTCATTTATGTATCAACTTCATGAGTGATTTCTTATCTTCATTTTATATTTTTAATCTTCTTTAAGTCTTGATTTATAATTGTGTAGACTTTGAATTTGACTATTGATGTTTGTCATAATTAAATATATTACTTCAAAGTTGATTTATGAACCTTATTCAATGTGAGCAATCATTTTGGATATTGTTTGGGTTTATTTGTGACTAGGTATTTGACTACATTTTTTTTAGTTAATTACTACTTGTTCCTTATGGTTTTGGATTAATTGTTAGGACTTAATCCACCCATTCTAGTTGGAATCATTGTGATTATTTTTTTGATTCAATTTAATTGCTTTGGCCATGATGTTGCTAGCTGTAAAAGTGGTCATGATGTCTTGAGACCATCTTGTGGGACATTGAATAGGTTTAAGTAATGAACACCATAGGGTATAAACTAGTTGATGGGAAAAGATTATTTGGTTAACCTTAGTTATGGATTAGGTCATTATTGCACGACCACCAATATTTACACCATCTAATAGGTTATTCATGATTTTTTTCATTTTTAGTTCTAGTTTTCATTGCTCAACATAACCTTAGGTTGATGTTACCAGTTTAGTGAATAAATACATGGGAGATTAGGGGAGTGTTGAACTGGTCTATGGAGGTTTTGATGGTAGATTTAGTTTTGAATTTTTTTTGGAACTTAATAAGATTGTAGATAACATGTAGTTAATCTATTAGCCTAGGACATTTATCTCTTGTGGTTGTAATGCATCACATGATGGGATTTTGAAGTAAATAGATAATATTTTTTTATAAATGAACATAGAGGAGGAAAATAGAGCAAGTTTTTGGAATAATAAAATAAACCTCATGGTTGACTGCATTCTATAAAAGAAAGTTTATTTTTTTAATTTGTTTGGACATGGGTATTTATTTATTGAGCTTGAAAAACTATTGGAAGAATTTTAGGAACATTTTTAAGTCAATAATAATTCATGTTAAACTTAAATTACATTGTGTTGCTTTAATTTAACTTGGCCCTAATGGGTTTTCTTAGAAAGAATTGGGATGCTATTTTATTACCTGACTCAGATGCATTTTGCTTAAGTGTGTTTGGTTTGTTTTTTTAAATTCCATGTAATTAATTTTTGTCTATTATTTAATTTTGGTTTAATTTAATCTTAGTTCAAAAAACTAGTTTTATTTTGGAGTGTTTATTGTGTATATTGAGCTCTATTTTGATTAGGGTTACTAGTCAATGGTGTTTTGACTCATTTATTTGATTCAAAACCTAAACGAGTGAAGTAATATTTTTTTAATTCATAATTAAGTTTTAAAAGGGGAACCTCAGCCACATTAAATTTTGAACAATATACCTTTTAAGACTTAGATAAACATCCATGAAGAAATGAGATTTCAAAAACCACCACAACTGGCATATTATAAAACATGACCACAAAAACATTGATTTCCAAAGAAAAAAAAGTAACAACACCATGCAAACCCATCGAATATAAAAACCAACTAAAAACTTTAAAATATACATATTACAAAATTTAGTGACAAAATATGAGAACAAACTAAGCTAGACCACCATAGGGAAGACTTCTCAGATATTCTCTTCCTCTGAAGGGCTAGTTTGATCAATACTACCAACATCCACTACCACTCCTCCAATGGCACTTCTCAAAACACTCCAATGGACACACCATAAGCTATAACCCACACAATATTTATCTCTAATCCCACATTGGAACTTATATCCACTCTCATCCCTGAACCAAGCTGAGAGTTCCCAATATCCCCATATTGATAGAAGGTGGCATGACTCTGCCACCCCTAAAAAGTCTATCTTAAAGACAAGTTACAACCCTTTCCCAAGTGGAGGATCATAAGGCCATTACCATATCGAGTGATGAAATAAGGTCATGCATTACAACCATATCCACCATATGAATTCATTTGCTCGAGTGAGTCAAATCACTAATGACCCCCTAAACCTCTTCCACAAAGACTAGCGATGTAACCAAATGAGATTCTAGTTCCCTAAAAATAGAGATTGGAATGAGGCCCACCATCTCTCTACCTAAAAATGGAAGATCAATTTGGATATTGAGTGTAAACCTAAAAATTGATTTAGCTAAACCCACATGGTAATATGGCCTAATCACATCTTCAACTACCAATTTTACTAATTCCTTATCTTCTACAACTAGCAAGATATTTCCAAGAAAAAGCAAATCAAGATCCAAGTTTATCTTAATCTTATAGGGAATTTCAAGGAAGAGAAAAACCAATAAAGATTTGATAGCTTCTATGACCTAGCTAATTTGTACCATAAAAACACGTTTTATTCAAACATCAATGATAGATCCATAAAAGGACATATACCATAGTTCATCTCCCACTCTAACCAAAGGTTCACCAAGGTCCAAGTACATAAACTATTCTATTGTTAAAAGACTCCAAACATTTGGGAAAGGAAAACATAGAAATGTAAAAATGCCAAAGGCTAGGCACATGAATAGAGATCCCACCCTATTGACACCTCATTAATCCCTACTTTGACATGAACTATCTTACTAATGTGGATATTTTATGCACCTCTAGATTTAATGAGGTAGGTTCTAACATTTTAGGATCTTAGTGGAGGTAAACTCCACTGTGAAGCAAGAGTTACAAGTATGGGTTAAATAAATTAGTGGTGGCATAACATACTGAGCATATAGGTTGTTAAACATGTGTTCTTATAGTGAAATGAATACTAATAGATAAATTAAAACCTAGTTAGGTTAAATGGATGGACACTATTGTAAAGTGGGTAGATCTCAACCAATGAAACTTCAAAAAGAGGTAAGCGTAGAGTAGAAAAATAGGATCTATGATCCTAAGGTATTACTTTTAGGGTTGGTTTATTTGTGTATAAGTGTTTCCAAAACTAATTATTTCTTATTGTATATATTTCACACTCACATACAAACACAGTTAGGTAATCTAGGAAGAAATGATATAGGAAAATTAAGGATCTCGGCTAAGGGTTTCTCCTTTTTAGAGTATCTATTGTACACTCTTACTCAAGATATTACCACTAAAACTAAAAATTTATCTATGGAAGATATATCTCACACCTAGAATACTCTATCAAAGTGAAACACTCTTAAGCACTTTGAAAATTAACACAATTAGCTAATTACTTGAAATCAACCACACATGTTAACTATTCAATGGTTGTTGCACATATAAAATGAATAGATACCAATGATAATAAAAGGAATTAATTATATCTATTTAAAATTTTGAATTACTAAATCAAAATAACCAAAGGAAATAAAACACTTAATTACATATAAATGGAAGGAAAAGACATCCACAAAGTTACATGATACTAATTTTTTTGTATTGATAATTCTCTAACCCTTTCAAATGAGGGATTAATGTGTATAAATAGACTTGGGAAGGGGTCACCTCATACTCCAATTTCATAAAAAACTCAAAGTTACATCTATAAATTAGAACCATATTTATAATTATAATTCCAAAATTACATGTGCAATTTACTGCACGATGCCATACAATGTGTGCATGATTACCAATTAATCAAGCTAACTATTATATACATATGTCAAGTATAAGTAAAATATAATTAAATTAAATAATATTTAATGAAATATTACATAAAAAATTATCCATCAATAACTAAGGATTATTTACACTTGGTGATTGCATGGCTATACTTTGATGTTATGGGAGGCATTAAAGTTATCAACAGAGCTGAGCTAAGATGTGGTGTTAAGCTAGTAGCTAGAGTTGAGTTAGGAGGTGTGGCCTCAACCTTATTCCTAGCCTCCAAATCATGATAATATTTAAAATTGACATCATTCTGATATCTCATGATGTCTATGTTCAAAAGTGGGGGCCTATGTACCCTGCCTATTTGCTTCATTAGACACACATGCTTAGCTATGGTGCTCCTGAAGTTCATCTAAAATATCTAAAATTATGTGACCTTATTCCTTTCAAAATTTAATTCAATCTCAATATCCTCTAATTCTATTCCTTGAATATTATGCTTTAAGTTAGCTGAGGCTTTTTCGAGAAGCTAATCAAAATTGGATCTACTTATTAGTTTCCTTGTAGAGTCCCTATCTTATGAAATATTAAACTCATACATAATATTAAAAATAAGGATATTGTGCTCTATATATTTATTAATTATTTCTTCTAAAATTACTACTCATTCCCTCTCTTCTTATGCTTTAATGACAACTAGCTTGAGGTCATTGGATGCCTCCAATGGTGTCCGTAAATTCAAGTGGTTGTAAACCTTATTCATTGTGTATAAAATAAGGATTTTTAATTTGTTATCATATTCCTTAAAATATTTAAACAATTTTTATACTTTAATTATTTAATGGGATAATTCAACCCTCATTGAAGTTGTAGCATCCAAAATGCTTTATAGCCTCAAATCTACACTTTATACATCTATTTCAATTTATATGACAACATGAATAATTTGTTTATTATTTCTTAACCTACCCAAATTATTGTTTGAGATCTCTTATTTATTTATTTGTCCCTTCATGGAGCTTAATCAAATCATCCTTTTGTGTTTCAAAATAGGATCTAAAATCTTAACTATGAGGAGACTATGTCAGTCTCCTATTCTTTCTATTTGAAAGAGAGAAAATATCTTATCTTTATTCTAGAATTATTCCCCTTCCAACATTATCTTCAATCTTTTTCTTATTCACTCTCTATATACTCCCTATGGATTTATTAAAAAATTATCTTACTATGGGTAGATTAGTAATTGTGAGATTTGGACTTTGAGAGGATTAAGATTCTAAATTTTCCACCCACTATGGGATTACCAGTTTTGTTGAGTCAGTTGGATGAGTGTCTTGGGATTTACTCACAACTAACAAGTCCCATAAATATTGTTTCAAGGCCTCTACATGTAGTTTGTCTGAAAGTGAAGGATAAATAATCATTATCCAATCAACACCACTATATTGGGGCAAAGGATGGAATATACATACCTACTTCTTCTTCTTATATTTTTTATATGATACTACAATGGTAGTCTAGGTTAGACTGGAATAAGGCATTGACAATACTAAATTTGGAGGATGACACATGTAGCTATTTACTTGTCAATGCTCCCCTAACTTTCTTAGATGATACTTTATTAGGATTTAGGGAAGATAAGGTAATGGTGGATGTAAAAATAATATAAGTGGGAACAACACATGCTAAAGATAAAACTAAAATGGTATAAATAGTTAGGATTGATAAGACACTAGGAATATAAGACACAACTTATACTTTTAGAATAACTAGGGAAGGTAAAACACAAGGATTGAGATAAATAAGATCAAAAGAATAGATAGACATAGGATACACAAATGACATAATTGGTGTTGTATAAATAGAAAGAACTATAAATATAGTTAGGATTACACCCTCACTTGATTATTCCAATTCAAGTGGTGCCTTTCCTTTAGTTTCTTGGAGGATTAATACTTTTAATCTCTAAAACTATTCCTCTTCATTAGTGAGATCATCTCCTATAGATTTCTAATCCTAACCTATGGATCCTTCTATAGATGATGTATCAATTGTTGGTCTTACAAAGGGTACCTAGGCTCTTGGTTTTATCTTATAGAAAGCAGTAACCTTTTTTGTTGTGGGGGAATCCATTTAAGTGGGGGAAGTTTAGACTTACATGCTAGTAGTCACTTGAGCTAAAGTGGTAGCAGGATGAGTATGATCTTATGAGTTTGAAGAATCAATACAAACTAGCTCATCTTCTAATCTCACTAGGTAACGTTTAATGTTTATAACTTCTATTACCCTAGGCTATTGATTTATAGTCTTCATCACCATGGTTGACATCTAAAAAGGTTCCTCATGTTCCAATTATGATTTAGAGTGACTATTATTCTATAAGTATATGGTAGCTCATCTAGTTGATGGTGGAATCTTAACATGTGCATCTAAAATTAAAATTGTCAGCACCCCTTGGATTATTTTCAAAAATTTTGCACTCAACCCAACCATTTGTGCCCTTTCCAAGACCTTAGAATCACTCTTGGAATTAATAAATAAGAAGTCATGGTTGTAAGGCTCATGTTAATATGGAACACCAAGGCCTTGGATATGTTTTTGAATTCGACCATGAGGGTTTTTGTCTTTATGTGATAGGGTGTCTAATGAATAATACTCTTTAAACATGCCAACCTTTGAAAAGTGCTTTTGGTTGACATAACACATCCTATCATTCATCAAATGGGAGCCATGGAATGCAATATTATTTTTATTTTTCAAATCCTCATGAATTCCCCACCATAATTGGTATATTATCTCCTACTCAACTAATTTTTTTGGAACATACTTAGGGAGATGTAGTGGGGTAACCTTGTGGCTATTAATCATGATTATAGTATAATTAGGGTATATCTAATAGTCACATTTTCTCATACATGTATCAACTATGTTATTAGATACTCTAGGTAGTGGAAACTCATGCATATCCATCTAAACATTAAGGATATACATCCTTTGCAATTAAAACTAAGTTACTTGTGTAGGCACCATTGTGCATGAAGGAATAAGAATCACATATTTAGTTCTTGATGAAATCTATAAATGGTATCTAGAGTGACCTATTATGCATTTTTATTATTCCCATTATATCATCTAAGAGGTATGACATCATATAAAAATTGCCTCCCATATGTATCTTGTCCTTATAAAGAACTTACTCCAGTAGCCTAGTACTGATTATCTCTCATAGAGCAAAGGTTAGATTTAAGGTCATTAATAAATATAGCAATGAGACCCATTAAAGGTGAAGGAATGTGATGCTAGGTAACCATATAACTAGTTCAATAGGGCCATCCCAATGTGGACTCACATCCAAAACTTGGTTATAGGAATGGGTTACTTCTCCTCAAGGACAATGATATCTCTAGGGATGATCCACTTAGAGTATTATCAGTTGAATTGTTATTTTTACATGTTACCACTCTATAAAAATAAAATATTGTGTCTATAATAGGTAGGTATAAATACATTTGGAAGGCATGTCCTGATATGTAAGTGATGATGGTTTTATGCTCCACATGATGTAGGAATGTTACCTTAGTCACCTTGCCTACAAAGAATAAGTCTCACCATATGTTAATGCATGGCATAACCTCAGTCTTGAATACTATGAAATGTGATACTTATCATTTAAGGGGAGAAAATACTATATGATTTCCTCTATGTTTGTGTAAAATTATATTCACAAGTATGTGCATCTACCTGGTGAATTACATCCCATAGAGCTGAGTAGTTGGGATACTCATCATTGAATATTGTAGAGTCAAAAATGGTGTCTATGTACTTGATAGAGTCTTAAATTGAAAATTTGGATGGTGGTTTGGATCCCTTCAATATCTTAGATGAAGAGTCCATTGTTAATTTGATAATATAATAGAGTTTTGGTTCTTTTTTTAATGGCTTGGATTTTTTGTACACACTTCATAACTCAAAAGTAGGTAGCCAAGGATTTGAGTTCTAAAGGATGTAGGTTATCTCGGGATTGTTTGTGATCAATGAGAATGATATCTGATTTCAATTCATGGATGCATATTTTGGTATTTAATTCTAATTTGTTCATCATTAATGTCCAACATATCTTAAGTTGCTTTGCTCATTTAATTCAAACTTTACATCTTCATTTTTATGGGTATAATACATGGACATTATAAACATTTGGAATAATTCCACTTTGTTGTATTTTTCCAAGTATTGTCATGTCACTCTCTTTTTTCTTTAATTTATCTATGTTAGGAGTCTTTTGATACTTGGTAGTTTGATGTTACATTAAAATAGAGTCATTTTGAATTATTGTGAAGCAAACATATTAGTGAGAAAAAATTACAAAGGATAATGGTGGATGTATTTTGTGAAGGTTACAAAAGTTTCCTTTTCCAAAGGTCAATTTTGAATAAAATGATCCAAACACTTTCATTGAACCATTTTGACAAATACTAGATGAGGACAAATACATTACAAACCAAAATTTTTGAAGACCAAATTTTTGAAAGATTTCATCGAATACTTTTGCTAAAAACTTTCATCAAAGACCAAATTTTGAAGACCAAACACCAACTACTTTTATAGGGTAAATGTCAAACACTTTTACTAAAGTGAAAAACCTATGAAAATAATAAAATCCTAAGGATGAAAATTGTGATGAAAATAAATTATGAATACATTCATACATAATGGATAAAGCTGCGAAGACCTAACCATCAAATAGAAGTTATGAACAAAAATTATGAACAAAATTTTTGAATAACATTTTTTACAAATGTTAACATAGGTGTGAAGGATCAAATAATGTCGAAGGTTTAATTTTGAATAAAATTTATAAATACTAATTTTGTCAAAGCTTGGAACTTTACAAATTATGCATGTTATGAAAACTTATGTATATGAAAAAATTTCAAAGAGTATTTATAGGTTAGTTTGAATAATAAAAATATGTTCATTTTCATTTACCAAATACCAAAGTTATGTGTAACATATAAATCTATTATGAAAGAAGATTTCCAAGATAAACCTAGACCTATCATAAAATAGTGGGTACCTATTTTGAAAAAGAATGCGGTTATGTTGAGTATAATAAATAGAAACTTATAGGGGGAATACTATCAAGTATTTGATAAATTAGAACCTTTGGTTATAAATTCCAAATCAAACATTAACAATTTCATAAGAGAATAATTGAATCAAAGACATAAAAATAATCATAACATTATAATACAACATACTTACCTTGCTCATACCCTATATCTGTATTTGAGTAAATGATTTCCTTTTACCCTTGTTGTGAGGATTTTAGCAAAGACTTGGGATAAGTATAGGTTTCATTCTAGTTTCTTTGAAAACATATTTAAAACTATGGAAGTTTAGGCATTGTTATACTTAAAATGAGATATCCATAGCCCTAAAATAGATACCTTGGGTTCCTTTTCATTCCTCCTCCTGTGTTCTTCCATGATGCATGATACATTGATATCATCTCATCATGTGAGACTTTGATCACCTTTAGATTTTATTTATTTTTTATTGATCACTCTTTTCAGATGCATTAATCTTTATTTTAGTTTTTTATAATAGGTTATAAGGAGAGAATAAACTACCATGATATGGTATATGTGAGGGAGTAATTTTACCAAATTGTCCTTGCTAGCTACATCTATATCAATGGTTATTACCTCAAACAAGTATTGACATGAGAAGTGTTCTTGATCTAGTGAAAAATGAGAAAACTTTATAATTTTTTATAGATTAATTAGAGTATCCTTTATATACTTGATATAAGTATTCAATGGTAGTATAACCATGATTACTTTTTTTCATACCTAAATTATAAAAATCTTAAACACAAGGGTGTAAAACCTACAAGCAAACTTATTTGTGTGCTTTGTTTGATTTCCTTTCTAAAAGATTTCTTCCTTTTGGGAACTTTACCATAAATTAAAATCTTAGATTTGGAACAGGTATAGGAAGTCCAATGGATTGGATACTTTCTTGATTATACTAGGGGAAGTCAATCAAATTTCCATATTAAAATATATCTAATCTAGAAAATAAAGAACTAAACTGGGGAAGGTAAAATTCTAAAAATAGGAAACATTAACATATAAAGTATAGAAACTAATAAAAAAATTAGTAAATCTATCCTAATTTACCTTTAACACAACACTCTTTATTACTCAGGAACATCTCTAGATGGTAAAACCATGAAGTAGTACTTTAAAAAAAATCCATTGGCTAGATATATTAATTTATTTCCTTGGAGGTCTATCAAATGAAAATCATTTCTACCTGAGATCTCTAAAATCTGATAAGGTCTAATCCATAATGGGGTAAACTTATCATGATGTCCTTTATTTTCCTAGGCTTTATCCCATATAAACACCATGCTAGATATTTTGAATGCTTTGAATTTTTCTCTTCTGTCAAACCACCTTTTGACTATATCTTGATGTTTACTAAAATTATGTAAGGCTTAAGTCCTTGAATATTCCATTTATATTATGTTTAACAATATAGAATCCAATTTTTCACTTAGTTCCATGTATTCTTTCGTAAATTCTTATGTTGAAAATTTATGCATGATTTGGAAACTTGGTTATAGTTCATATACAAATAAATAAGGTGAAGCATTAAGGTCCTACTTGTATCTTGTTTGGTCAATCGATAATGTATATTTTAGTGGATTATGATACTCTCTAGGATTATCTTATATTGATTTTTTTATGGCATTAATCAGGTTTTTGTTTATTGATTTAGACAATCCATTCCCTTGTGGGTAATGGTTAAAAGATGACCTGATAGTTATTTGATTAGTATGGGCCCATTTAGTGAATTTAGTAGATTGTAATGTTAGACCATTGTAAAAAACTAATGAAATGTGGGTACAAAATCTAGTTGTGATGTTTTCCTCTAGAAATATAATTACATATTGTGTTTTGGAATGCCTTATAGTTACTATTTTAGTCCATCAAGTGTAGTAATCTATGGTAGTGAGTATAAATTTGTGTCCAATTAAATAATTGGGGTTAATGACACCAATGAAGTCTAATCCCTATTAGGTGAATGGTCTTCCTTTAGTAATAGGCTGCAATGACATTTTTGTGTGTACCTCTATTTTTTCCAAGACTTGGCATTCGTGGCATGGTTTTTCATTAACATGTGAATCTTTAAAGATTATTGGATAGTAGAATCCCATTTTAAGGATTTTGTGGGATATGGTGTTCTTATAAGGATGACCTCTACCTATATTCTAATATAAGTTTTCCATAATTTATTGATATTCTTCTCATGATACACATCTTAGGTATATGTCTTCATAATTTATTATATAGAATCCCATTTTTGATCATGTAATGGGAAACTTTAGACCTAAAATCTCTCCTTGATTCTTTATTGAGTTATGAGAAATAAATACCTATGAGTAAATATTAAATAATATCAATATACCAATCTCCTCTAGATACTTGGGTTTTTAAAACCTCCTTAATGGTGATGCATGGGTTAAGCTTATTCATAAGCTAAATGATTCCCTAACCTATAAAAATCTTGGTAGGCTTGATTTCTATGTCAAACTCCTAAAATGCTACCATATATTTTTCTCTAAATTCTCCTAGTTCATTTTACCCCAAAGTGAGCTTGACATCAGGGTCTAATACAATGAAAATGGTCTTCTTCCTCAAGATGTAGTGTCTAAATTTCTTTACCACTTTGACAAGGTAAAATATTTGCTTATCTATCATGGAATACCTGAGCTTTGCTTCTTTTAATTTTGTACTCATAAATGAAATAGTATGTTCACTTTAATCTTTATTTTGGGTAAGCATGGTGCAATTGTATGTTCTAGTAAAAGAGTACAAGAAGAAATATTTAGTGAAGTCTAGACTTATTAGCATAGGGACATGAGATATTGCATCATTGATGTCTTAAAAAGACTTTCATGCATCTAATGTCCATTCCAATTTATCACCTTGATTGAGCACTACATTCATAGGTCTAACAATTTATGCAAATCTTGAGATAAAATTCTTCATGAAATTTATCTTTCCAAAAAAAGACTTGAACTTCTTCTTTCTATTTAGGAATACAATATTTGATAACCCTTTAAATCTATATGGGTCGATTGTAATTCTTTATTTGGTGATGATGTGGCCCAAGATCTTGACCCCAGTAACCAAATATGTTCTTCTTAGGGTTTAGTCAGATGCCAAACCTTTTGCATCTTTAAAATATTTATTTTAGGTGGCTTACATGATCATTTCTAGTCTTTGAGAAAATAATGAGGTAGTCCATGTAAATTATTATGAATTTAATTATTAGCCTTTGTAATGCATGGTCCATGGATCTATGAAAGGTGGATCCTAAATTTTAGGACAAATTACATCCTCTTATACACATAACTACCCTAATTTGTGGTAAATGTAGTCTTCATTCTATCTTTAGATTCAAATAACACTTGGTTATATCCTAAAAAATTTATCTAGCGAGGACATCATTTATGAACCACTTACTATCTGGATCACTTCATATATAGAATGAAAAGGGTAGTTATTTTTCTCAAAATCCTTATTCAAGTTTCTAAGATTAACACATATCCTAATTTACCCATTCTTCTTCCTAACTGAAACTAAGTTGGTAACCTAGGTAGAATGTTTGATAGGGAAAATTATTCTACATTTAATAAAAATTCCACTTCTTTCTGAATAAGAAGTTTGAATATGGGATTTATTATCCTATTTATTTGATTTAATGGAATATGGTATAGATTCAATGATACTGTATGGGTGATGACCCTTGGATTAAAAAATTTATACTAAGTGAGTAAATCCTTTACCCTTTGTCTTTCTTTTGGAGTACAGATGAGGACAATGTTAATGTACCATAGATCATACTCATCTCATATATTCTCCTTTTAGAACTTAGATTCATTTAATTTAAGTTGTATTTGTTGTTGTGCTTGAGGATATAGATCAAATGTCCTTTCCAAAAAAAACCATTCCTAAATGAATTCAATTTTATTTTAACTGAATAACTCCTTCTCCCAATTTCTTGTCTCATATATTATTGATCTTCATATCATCAATGATTTTAGACTTAAATTATCCTAAATTATTCAATAATTAGATGATCTACTAGTCATCATCAAAGACTTGGAAAATTTCCATGTTATTAGGAATAGATGGACAAGTTACTAACTTAATGGAAAACCTTTGTACCTTGGAATATTGTAGAGGTCCTAGATTGGCAGCTGAAGTAGCTAGTGAATCAATACCCTGATTTCATTCTCTAGGAATAATTACTATATTGAAATCCTAAAAGGACTAAATTAAATCACAAGTTATATGTTTTTAACTCTTCAGGCATGATAATTTACATTAGTATTTATTATTGACTTGATTGATACCAATTTCTAATCTCCATATATTAGTAGATGTTTGACATTATTTTTTAGAGAAAATTGCAATCCTAAAATTAGTCCTCATACTCTAATTTTTTGTTGGTTAAAGGGATCTCTAATATATATGATGTTTGGTATTCCTTAACTTGTGGGTCAACCAATTCAACACCAATGGTTGATCCTTACTTGGATTTTGCACCGTCAAAGTGGAGAGTCCACAATTTGGAAGGTCTTTGGAATTCTAGTTTTTATACCTCATACTTTATGGTTAAGGTATAAATCCCAATATTAGGATATTTATTGTTTACCTATTCATTTTTATTACTGTACTATATAATGAGGTTATTCATTCTCAATTCATGATTAATTAAAATTTGGTTTTCAATACCTCTTCATGGAAGGCAAACATGATAGAAGTCTATTTCTACATACCCATTCAACATCTTGGACTAGTCTCTACTAAGGATGAGTTTGTATCCTTCTGAGATTTCCACCACAAGTGTATCAATGGTCATCTATACACATGGATCAGATGCCACTTGAATGTGTACATTATGTAGTTATCCAACTACATGCACCACTATCTTATCTAGATATGAAACCATCCTCTTCGATGGGCTTGGATTTAATCCAAGATTTTAGAAAATGAAATTTGGCATCACATTAGCCAAATCTCTAGAATTAACTAAAAAATTGTGAATGTTTTTTTCCAAATTATCTAATAGTCAATAAAAAAGGAGGAACTTCTCGATTACTCTTGTAAATAACATTTATATGAGAATCCTTTTCCTTCTCTACAATATAATTTCCTATAATAGACCTCCACATAAGTTATTTATATTTAGTAATCTAAGCCAACTCATGAAGAGTGATGTTGGCTTTAATATTCTTCATGCCTTCAACAATTTATTACCTTCCTTTTATTTGTTCCTCTTTATTCTAGGGATATTCATTCCCTTTTGAGGGAGGTGAATTATTGTTAGCCTTTAGATTTGGTGGAATAGTGTTATTATTTAGAGGAGTAGACATTATGAATAATTTCATGTTCCTCATATTATAATTTCCATTTTGGTACTTTTGGAAGGCATGTATCTCATCAAAGTTATCCTCTAATTATTTTTCATCCTCACTTGGGAAAGGAAACTTGTGATTTTCAAATACCATGGTGGTGTTTGAGAAACCAAATTTAGGGTGGAACTCTGGTGGGTTATTCATTAAATATTACCTTATCATCTCCCTTTGGAAGATATCAAATGATGAATAGAGTTATACACATTCAAGTTCACCATATTGTGATGTACTATGAACTCTACATTAACTAGATAGAGTTGTTTCCACTATATTGAGTTTTAGTAACTTATTTGTCTACTACTATTATATATTATTTGTATATTGATTAAAAAGTTTGTTATATCTTTGAAACCCATAGTTTTGGTTATTATTATAGATAGTAGAATTACCCATCTTCCTCTACATGCTCAAGAAGTCATTGATAAACTTTTGGACCATTATTTATAACGAATCCAATTCTATTTTGCTTAAATCAACCCATAGGTAAATACAATATTAGATAGAATTGGGTGTTGGTTTTGATGATGACCATTCATTTGTATATTATTATTCATATAACCATAATTTTGACTTGGTTACTGCTACATCATAGTAGGTAGTGAATACAAATAATTATATTTGAATGTAAGAACATTTTTATTCATCTGAGGAATTTGATTCAGATATAGGAAACTAACCTTGATATTGGGGGTGTTTGGTATATGAGGATTTAACTATCTATCAATATTGATAGATTCTCCATATACTAATGCTAAAGTGTTGGTAGTAGTAGCTCTTCATAGGAACACTACAATTATTGGATCCAGGGCATTCTTGTACATCTTTAATGCTTAAATTTCATGCAGTTTATATGTTGGACTCAGCCAAGTGTACATCTTATAAAATATTGTGTTGAAATCTTAGATTGGCTCATTGAGATCCCTCTTCATACTAGTTAAATGTTGATACACCAAGCCAAGGATAGTAAATTATCCAAATTTATAAAATAAAGTGCTTTGACATGTATTCAAAGAAGTAATTGAGTTCTCTTAAAGGTTGATGTGCCATTTATAGACAATATCCTAAAAATTAAATAGGAAAATCCTGCATGCAACATCTTCATCAATGACACTCATTAACCTCAAATCACCCTTAAAATAATTGATATGTTACTTTGTATTTATTCCTCTTGAGGGGGAGAAATAAGGAAGATACTTCTCTAGATTCTTTGGTAAGCTGTGCACATCATGATTAATAAGATGTAAATTTATTATTGGAGAAGGTGTTGTGGCATGAGGTACTATAGGAATAACCATTACAAATCTAGGCCTTCAATGTATTGATAAGGGTGAAATCAAAATAATAACTTAGGACCTAGACCTGGTAACTCTCTTCAATATCTAGTATAAATCAAATGTAGGGGATAAGCTCTGACTATGAAAGAGCATAAAAGTGGCCATCCTTCTAGTTCTAACATTTTTTTGTTTATGGAGATCTTGTGCACACCCCCAAATTTAATGAGGTGTCCTCTAACATTTTAGGATCTCAATGGAGGTAAAATCCACTCCATGGCATGAGTTGTAGGTATGGTTTAAACAACTTGGTGGTATAATATCAAGCTAAGCATGTAGGTTGTTAACCAAGTATGTTTGTAGTGAAATAAATCCTAATAAATAAATTAAAACATAGTTGGGTTGGATGGATGGAAACTATTCTAAAGTGGGTAGATATCAATCAAAGAAACTAAAAAAAAAGGGAAGGGTATAGTATAAAATAATACTCTATGATATTAAGGTATTATTTCAAGGGTTTATTTCTTTGTGAACAAGTGTTTCTAGAACTAATGCTTTCAATTGGTAGCTATCGTACACTCACATACAAACATAGTTAGGCAATCTAGGAATAAATGATATTAGAGATTTAAGGATCTCAATTAAAGGTTATTCCTTTTAGATTAGTTATTTCACACTCTTACACAAGAGATTATAGCTTACAAAATAAAGGTATCTAGGGAAGCTATATATCACACCTATAAGACTATATTAAAGGGAAACACTCCTACACACTTTAAAAATTAAGATAGTCAACCACTTGCTTGAAATCAACCACACTTGCTAACTATTTAATAGCTAGTGCACAAATAAAATAAATCAATATTAATGGTAATAAAATGAATTATACATAATTAAAACACTTAATTACATATAAATAAAATGGAAAGACATCCACATAGTTTCATGACAATCAAAAACAATTTCTTCCTATATTGATAATTCTTCAACCATTTGAAATGAGGGATTTACATGTATAAAGAGACTTGGGGAGGGATCACCTCATCCTCCAAGTTCATGAAAAACTCAAAGTCACATATATTAATCAAAATCATAGTTCTATTTTTAATGCCAAAATTACATGTACAAGTGCCTACATAATTCCATGAAATGTGTGCATGCTTATAAATTTATCAGGCTAACTATTACATGCATACATAAAGTATGAGAAAACTATAGTTACAATTACTAATATTACATAAAAAATTAGCCTTAAATAACTAAGTCTTATTTACACTCGAGGATTGCATGGCTATACTTTAAATCATGGGAGGTGTTAAAGTTGTTGGTAGATCTTGGCTTAGAGGTGGTATTGAGATGATCACTAGAGTTAAGCTAGGAGGTGTGGCCTTAACCTTCTTCCTAGCCTTCAATTCTCAATAATATTTAAAAATAGAATCATGATTATATCTCATGATGTCCATGTTTAAAATTGAGGACCTATGTACCCTTCCTGTTTACTCCATTAGATGTGCATGATTAGTTGTGGTGGTCTTAAAGTTGATCCAAAACATCTCAACTTATGTGACCTTCTTCCTCACAAAATTTAATTCAGACTCAATATCCTCCAATTCTATTCCTTAAAGATTCTAGTTGAATTTGGTTGAGGCTTTTTGGAGAAGTTGATCAAAACTTTCTCTATTTGTTAGTTTCCCTATAGAGTCCCTAGCCTTTGAAATCTTCAACTCATCTATAATATTTAAAATAAGGTTCTTATGCTCTATATATTTATTAATTATTGATTCCATAGCTTCTACCCATTCCCTTAATTATTGTGTTCAAATGACAACTAGGTTGAGGGAATTAGATGCCTCCAATGGTGCCATTAAATTTATATGGTTGTAAGCCTTATTCATTGTGTATAAAAATAAAATTATAATTTGTTCTCATCTTCCTTCCAAGAGTTAAACAATTTTTTTGCTTCAATGATTTGAGGGGCTAATTTATCCCTCATTGAAGTAATAATAGACAAAATGCTTTATAGCCTCAGAACTTTGTTTTGCACATATATTTCAATTTCTACAATAACACAAATAGTTTGTTTATTCCCCAATCTACTCCAATTCTTGTTTGATCTATCTTCTTGCTTTTTATGTAACTTCATGGAGATAAAACAAAGATTCCTTTTGCATTTAAAAATAGGATCTAAAATCCTCATTAAAATGAGATTGACCTAACAACCTATTATTTCTCTTTAAAAGAGAGAAAACATCTTGTCTTTATTCTAGAATTATGCCCCTTCTATCATCATCTTCAATCTTTCTCTTCTTCACTCTTTGGATACTCCCTATGGGTATATAAAAAAATGAGTGAATTATGGGTAGCTTAGTAATTGTGAGATTTGACCTTTGAGAGGCTTGGGATTTTAAATTTTTTACCCACTGTGTGATTACTAGTTGAGTTGAGTCATTTGGATGAGTGTCTTGGGATATAGTCTCAACCAATTTTTTTGCTAAAGACTATTGCAAGGCTTCTACATTTTAAAGTGTTTAGAAGTGAAGGAAAAATAATATTAGACCAATAAACACCACTATATTTGGGTAAATGATGGACTATATATACCTATTTATTCTTCCCGACCTTTTTAGATGATATTATAATGGTAGTTTGGGTTGGACAGGAAGAAGACATTGACAAGCCCAATTAGGTGGATGACACATGTAGCTATTCACTTGTCAATCCTCCCCTATCTTTCTTAGATTATACTTTCTTAGGCTCTAGGGTAGCTGAGGTAACAATGAAGGTAGAAAAAATAAAAGTGGGAATAATGGATGTTGAAGACATAACTATAATGGTATAAAAAGTTGGGATTGAGGAGACATTAGGAATAAATGACATAACTTATACTTTTGGAAAAACCATGGAAGTTAAAACACTAAGACTGAGATAAATAGGATCAAAAGAATAAATATAAATAGGAAACACAAATTAAATAATTGGTGTTATATAAATATAAGGAACTATAAATATAAATGGGATTACACCCTCACTTGATTATTCCACTTCAAGTGGTGCCTTTATTTTAGTTTCTTGGAGGCTCAATAATTTTACTCTCTACAACTCTTCCTCTTCATTAGTGATCTCACTTATTTTATATTTCTTCTCCTTCCGTGTGGATCCTTATGTATATGATGTATCAATAGTTGGGATTATAGGGGGTCCCTGGGCTCTTGGTTTTCTCTTATAGAAAATAGTCACCTTTTCTATTATGGGGGAAACCACTTGACTAGGGAAAGTTGAGACTTACAAGCTTACAATAATTTGAGGTAAAGTGTTAGTAGGATGAATATGAAATTATAAGTATAAAGAGTCCATATAAATTGGCTCATCTTTTTCTCTCCCTAGGAAACTTGTAGTGCTAGGAACTTATATCACCTTATTTTCTTACTTTATAGTCTTCATCATCATGGGTGATGCCTAAAAGGGTTCCCCCTATTCCAATAATGATTGGGAGGGCCTATTATTTTATAAGTCTATGGGAGCCCATATAACTCATGGTGAAATCCTAAAATGTTCATACATTATTTAAATTGAGGGATCCCTTTGGATTAGTTTCAAAATTTCTACACTTAACCCAACTATGTGTGCCCTCTCCAAGACTTAGGCATCACTCTTGACATTTAATAATATTAATTCATGGTCATAATGCTCATGTTGGTATGGAATACCTAGGCCTTCGATATGTTTTTGAATTTAACCATGAGGGTCACAATCTCTATATGGTAGGGTGGCCATGAATAATAATCTTTTAACCTACCAACCTCTCCAAATTATTTATGGTTGATGTAACACATCCTACCAATAATTATATGGGAGGCATAGAATGCACTCTTCTTTTTCTTTTTCAAATCCTCATAAATTCCCCACTATAACTATTATGTTGTCTCCTACTCATTTAATTTGTCTGACACATACTTAGGGAGACATAGTGGGGTAACCTTGTGGCTATAAACCATGATTATGGTGTAATCAAGGTATAACCATTAATCCCCTTTGGGCATAAATGTATCATTTATGTTCTTATATACTCTGGGAAATGGAAACTCATAAATATACCTCCAAATATGAGGATATATTTCATCTAAAATTTGGACTATGTTTCTTATGTATGTATATATATGCATAAAGGAATAAGAGTCACACATTTGATTCTTGAGGAAATCTAGAGTTAGCTCTAGAGTGACCTATTTTTCATGTATATTATGCCCATTAAAACATACAAGATGTATTACATATTATTAAAATGGACTCCCATAGGCCTCTTATCCTTACACAAAACTTGCTCTTGTAGCCTAGTGCTAATTATCTCTTACAATGCAAAGGTTAGCTTTGAGGTAATTAATAAATCCAGTAGTGGAACCCATTTAAGGTGAAGGAATTTGATGCTAAGATAAAAATATAATTGGTTTAGGAAGGCCATACCAATGTGAAATCCATTTTTAACTTCGTTATATGCACTAGATGCTTCTCCTTGAGGATGATGGTCTCTCTAGGGATGATCCAATTGCTCAGAGTTTTATCAATTGAATAGTTTTTCTTCCATGCTACCATTAGATATAAATCAAATGTTACATCTAAAATAAGTACGGATAAGTAACTTTGGAAGGCATCTCCTAATATGTGGGTGATGATAGTTTTGTGCTCCACATGATGTAAGAAAGTTACACCAATCACCTTACCCACAAAGAATAAGTCTTGTAGTAGGCTAATGTATGGCATAACCTCAAGCTTGGCTGATACAAAATACAATACTTATCACTTGAGGGGGAGTAAATATATAGCTAATTTACTTTACTATAATGTCTAATTCTCTTTACAAATATGTGCATCCACCTAGTGAATTATGTCCCATAGATTTGAGTAGTTGGGATACTTTTCATTGAATACTATAGAGCCCTAAATGATGTCTGTGTACTCGGTAGAGTTTTGGATTGAAAACTTAGACAGTGGTTGGGTTCCCCTCAATGTTTTTGATGAAGAAGACATTATTATTTTTATAAGTTTATAGAGTTATGGTTCCTATTTTAATGTTTTAGATATTTTGAATGTACTTTATAATTTAAAGGTAGGTAGCTAGGGCTTCAACTTCTCAAGGATGTCAGTTATCTTGGGGTCATTTATGATTAACGAGCATGGAATTTGATTTCAATTCATTGATATATATTTTGGAATTCAATTCCAATTCATTCCCCATTAATGTCCAACATCTCTAAACTTTCTTAGCTCATTCAAATCAAACTTTGCAACTTCATTTTGGTTGGTATTTCACATGTACATTATATACATTTGAAAGAATGCCACATCATTGTATTTTTCCAAGTTGCATCTTGTTACTTTAATTTCGCTATGGCACGAAGGCTTTCAGTATTTAAGAGTTAGATATTAAATTAAAATAGAGTTAGCCTAAATTCTTATGAAGTTAACATATCTTTCAAAAAAAAAAAATTGAAGTCCAATGGCAAATGTCTTTTACTAATGCTAAGAGGGCTGATTTTTAAAATTTCAATTTTGAATAAAACATTCCAAACATTTTCACTAAACACTTTTATTGAAGACCAAATGTTGGATGAGACCTTCTGAACCAAAATTTTTGAAGACTAAATTTTTGAAATATTTATTTTAACACTTTCACTGAAGATGAAATTTTGAGGACCAAATGCTGAATACTTTTTCAAAGGTTAAATGTTGAATAATTTTTTTGAAGTAAAAAAATTTTGAAAAAAATGCTGAAGAGAAAACTCACTATGAACATAAATGCTGAAGTCATTCATAAATGGTGGATAAAGTTGAAAAAACCCAACCCAAAAACAAAAGTTTTAAACAAAAACTATGAACAAAACCTATGAATGAAAGTTCTAAATAATATTTTTCATGAAGGTTAACATAGCTATGAAGGATAAAATAAAGTCAAAGTTTAACTTATGAACAAAGGTTTTGAAGTCTAATTTATGTGAAGCCCAAGAGTTTAAAAATTTCATATGTTTTGAAAACATTTGTATATGAAATACTTTTGTTGAGTATGAATAGGTTAGTTTGAATAAGCAAAACATGTTCATTTTCATTTATCGAATATCAAAGTTGTAACATATAATGATCTTATGAAATAACATTTCCAAGATAGGTCTATATCTTAAAGATAATAATGAATCCCTATTCAAAAAAAAATGGGGGTATGTTGTGTACAACATGTCCATTCACAAATCACTCCTCATGAATGTCTCATTGCTAATAATGATTAGTTCTACCAATGGGAGGTATAAATAATAAGTCCTTCAAGGTTTAAAATAATGGCCCTAAGGACTTAGTCATTTGATACAAATGGGGGGGGGACATGGGCCAAAACCCTCATTCATTATCACTAACAAAATACTGTGACTGATGAATACCTTGATTTCCTAAGAAATTCACTTCCCTATTTGTTTCATAAAAATAGTTAATCACCTCCCAATGAGATAATGAACTCATAAATTCCTAGGACTGACCCAAATTTTTTTCATTGTGACAAACATAGTCATGTCTATTTTTTAGAGCATGGATCAAAAAAATGGAATAACCTTTGATAATCACCTTTGAGATACCACATTGGACCACCAAATTTATTCCTACTAAAAATTCCCGAGCCTCTACCTCTATTGATCTCATAGATTAATATGAATGAAGCAACATAAATTAGAGAATCCACACAATCCTAGACAATATATCCTACCCATGAAGCTCTAGGGTTTTCTTGATCTTCCTTGTCAAAATTTAGTTTAAAAACTCTTAGGGTAGGAGGAATCCAAACTACATTTTCCCCTCTATGTGATTTAATACTAGATACGCCAAACCCATTAACAAGGGTGGGGGTGATGGGGTGGAGGGATTTTATAAGAGGCCATTTAGTAATGATATATTTGTCTTAGCTTGAAAGAAAACCTACATACCCTTTATCATGAACGAACCCAAATTTAGACATAACAACCTCAACCTTATGAATAATTTCACTTATCTAGAAGACTTTGTTTTAAAAAATGATTTTATTCCTTCATTTCCATAAAGTCCAAATTTAAATGGCTAGTCAAGCCACCCAAATATTGGTGAAATAACTCTTTGAAAGACTCCTAAGCTAGGATGATAAATATTATAATAAATATCTCAAACTAGCCTAACTCAGCCCCAGTCTATCACACAACCAATTCCATAAATTTTCCACAAAGGAGAATTCAAAACAAAGATGATTAGTGTCATAATCAAAGGAGAAACATAGACAAAATTGTTAAATAACTTCAAAAACAATCTTCAAAAGTCTATCAAAAGTGAGAATCATGTTTTAGGTTACCAGTCACACAAAATCCCCAGCCTTAGGAAGACTAACTTTATTCAAACACAATACTTTATCCTAGGAAAAGGAATAATCCTCACATTCAGACATATTATATTTCAAATTGACCAAGTAGATTCATGATTTAGTGTTAATCCAATGGATGGATTCTTCTTTGGGATTAATGAAAACTTTCCATTTTACCAAGTTACTTAATAAAATTTCCTTTTAAAAATATGAGATTTTCATGTTCTCAAAACTTTTCCACTTCCATTTGTTCATGTCAACCCATGGATGAGGCTCTAAATAGTCCCCCAACTTACTTCTTAAAATATCAGATAAGATTACTTTTGCCTCATCTAGCCTTGGAGTCTCCTAAATTGGTTTGTGTTTGTTTTAAATGTCTTCCCAAAAATTAGCTTTTCACCCATTATTTATTTTCTAAGAGAAATGATTTACAATTATAGGATGAAATTTGATAGTAAAATTCTATAGGTGTGATCCCTCAGGAGGATTTATTACAAAAATAATATTTGTAGGGTCAAACTCACCTAAGTGCTTGTGCTACAATAACTTAATACACAAAGCATATGGTTAAGAAACCACACTCCAAACTAACTTAGCTCCCAAGGATAAGTTTTACATAGCTAAGTTAATGATCCTTGCTACTTCCCCAACTTGACGTAGACACACTCTGAGCCATTTCAATAAAGGCACTTTATTTTTTTCTACCATTCCTTGGCATAATTTATTTTTTCATGATTTGATTGATTTCTTTCATCACCTTCATTGGATGAGAAATAACTGACATAATATAGATAGGGAGGGCACTAATAAATCATTTTATCAAAGTGGTTCTACATGAAAAAGATAAAAATATACCCTTCCAAGCCTCCAACCAGATCTAGCTAAAGATAGAAGCTTATCCTATAGTTTTGCATTATCATTCCCACCAAAAAGAGGAACCCATAGATACTTGACTGGGAGACTACTAGTTTTGAAGATCAAGATATTAACAATAAGTGATTGATTTGTCTTATCCATATTCAAAAAATATATATTTTACTTTATTTCACTCACTAATTATCCTGAAGCCTCCTCATAGTTGAGCAAAATGTGTTTTAACCTAGCTTCCTATTGAATTGTAGGTACACCAAAGAGGACTGTGTCATCAACAAAATATTGATGAGTAAATATGTCCGCCCCATT
This sequence comes from Torreya grandis, assembly GCA_037957365.1. Lineage (NCBI taxonomy): Eukaryota > Viridiplantae > Streptophyta > Pinopsida > Cupressales > Taxaceae > Torreya > Torreya grandis. The sequence continues at coordinate 619,521 of JARHVA010007642.1, forward strand.
AACCACTTTAATGCCTTGTAAATTGGTTTGAACAAGTGACCCAAATATGGATTGACCTAAATATTTCTCCATCAAAATGAAAATGAAAGGGGATAATGGATCTCCTTTCCTAAATCCTTTGGAATCCTCAAAAAACCTTGAAGGTTCTCTATTTACTATAACTAAGAACCTGGGGCTAGAAATGTAGCTAAAGACCCAGTTGCACCATTTTTTATCCAAGCCATTTTTTCCAAAACTTTGATAAAAAAATCCCTAATTTACTTTAACATAAGATTCGATAATAACTAATTTCACAACCATCCCTTTTTGTTGATAACCAAGAAGAGAGTGAACAACTTCATGAGTGATTATGATTCCTTCCCATTTTTTCTTGCTTGGCATAAATCCCCCTTATTCATTATAAATTATAGAGTCAATAATATGTTTGAATCTAATGAAAATGGATTTATAAATGATTTTTTAAATGGTAGTACACAAATAAATAGACCTAAAATTGATTAAAGTATACTATAGCCACCCTTATAAAATGAGAGAAATGAATGTGTTGTTAATGTCTAGATCCACCTTTTTTATCAAATGGGATTCATTCACCATAATCACTAATTGAGCCCCTAAAATGTCCTAGAAAGATTGAAACAAATATGCTGGGAAAACATTAAGCCTAGGGTACTTGTCCCTACCCATATAAAATACCACCTTCCTTATTTCCTCTTCAGAAAAAGAAGCCATTAACTTCATATTTTGTTTCTCAAAAACCAACTTAGGATCATGGACCAAAATACTAGACTGAGAACTAAGAGAAGAAGGTTTAGGATAATAGAACAACTCTTCAAAAAAAAATGAACTACCTCATTTTTAATACCTGACATAGACTCCAACGCAACTCCATCCCTGGATGAAATATTTGAGATACAGTTTACTAATCTCCTTTGCTAGGTAGAATTATGAAAAAAAATTATATTTTTATCCCCCTCTTTAATCCATAATTCCCTTGATTTTATTTTTGATACACTTATTCTCTCAAGTGTATCTCAGCTGCTTTATACAATTCTTCATCCATTCTAAGTGAAATAATAATTTTCTTGATGATTTACAGCTCAGATTACACTTTGTCAATTTATTCAAAAATGTTTTTGAAACTCACAAGAATCCAAGATTTTAAGTAGACCTTAATATGAATGTGTTTTATGATCATTATAAACACCTTAGTACCTTCAAAATGAGGATCCTTAGTCCACCAATATCTAAATAAGTCATCAAGTGAGGGATCCTAAAGCCAAATGGGCTCAAATTTTAAGGGGTAAAGGTTAGGGGACTTATCTTTAGAAATACAAAGTTTAATAGGGGCATTATCTAATCTATAAATGGGAAGGATATTGGTCTCTAGGACCTAGACCTTGTTTAGACAACCTGGGGAGGAAAGGAATCGATCTAATGATTCCATAATGTTACAAAAGCCTTCCCACTAATTATTACAAGATTAAAAACCATGTTTTGAAACTAAGTATATAGGCTCAGTTGATTCCATAAACCTATCAAAGTACTTTTGAGATTGAGTGCATCATCCTTAACCCCCTCTCTTCTCCATTTCATTAAGAGTGCCATTGAAATCCCACTAGAACACAAGTTTTATTTTGAATAAGATGAAGTTTCCCTAAAATATATATCCAAAAAATGGATTTTAGGTCAACTAAATTTGGACCATACACATTAAACAAGAAGAAAGCAAGGTCATAGGAAAAATATAAAACTTTACTAAGCTACCAATTGGTCCTAGAACCACAATTTTCAACATGAACCTTATGTGGAGACCAAATGATCATCAAACCACCAAAGGATCTATAAAAATACACAAAAATGTCCTTTCATCTATTGTAACTTTATCTCATAAAGGCATCTACCTAAACTACATTCAATTTTGTTTCTTTCAAAAAAAAATCACAACCTGATTTAAACATATGGCATGTTACCAGATGCCTCTTGTTAAGGGCATTCAGGCCCGTAACATTCCATGACAAAATATTCATTTCTCATTTGGGGAGCTAGTTTCCCCCCACTTTTTAGAAAATAAATATTTCTCAATAGTAGATTACTTACCTTTAGATACTTCTTTCATAGTGATAAATTTTCTTGACTTCTTACCTCTTATATTATTAGAACCAAAGTTTGGCTTAGAAATCAAACAATAATTTTATGAGATAGTAAGGAATTATCTAGAATTTATCTCCTCTTAATTAATAAAGTCTCTCATAATTGGAGAGAGATGTATATCTCTATCATATCCTAAATATTCTACTTGATATTTCATAACATCCTCCAAAGGGTCCTCTTTTGGTCCCTCCTCTGACTCAGATGAATCAATATTTGAATCACCTTCAATTTACTTATCTAAACACTCATGAAGTTTATTAGCTTTAGAGGAGATAATATGAATTTCTTTGCATAGGGTATTAGGTGACATATTTTATCCTAATTTCAAGTTTTATTTCAAGTTTTGAGTGGCTTCCACATTCAAAGATGGCCCCTTAAGACTTATATTTTCCATAATTTATAGAAGTTTCTCCCTATTTATTATTTTCTAATGAATTACCTTATTATTGGGTCCAATATTATTAATCCAAGAAAGTTTTCATTTATCTGAGGGATTTTTTTTCCTCCCCACACATTGACCATGAGTGTTCTCCACTTTATGAAATTTGAAACAATAGATATATATTTTTTTTGCATCAATGGGTTGTTCTTAACACCCTACCAAAGAATAAAAAAGTGTGTTATCAAGTATTTTCACCTCCATGTCCAATATTACATAAATTATAGAATAGGAATCTAGGACACCATCATTAGTTACTAGATCAACTCCCAAAAAAATCTAATCAAACCACCAATTTGAGAAAAACATTTACCCTTCCAATATTTGATTGGTAGCCCATACAAACAGATCTAAAAAAGAAAGTGACCTTGATTAGTTGATAAGGGGTTAAAATTAGGGCACCAAGGTTGGATCCATATCCCAACATCCTCTATCATCTATGGTTATCCATATAGAAATTATTGTTTTTTTCACCTGAATGGCACACAATTGAGAAAAAATATTTTGGGAGGAAATTTGGAGTGATATATGAGCCCAAATGTTTTGCCACCCAAATTTCAACTACTCCAATGGTTAGCCATTTACCTACAAACTTACCTATCAAGACCTTATCCTTTAGTTTAGTGATGTTGGCTAAAAAATCCACTTCTTCAAAGACTACTATCACCCTACCAGCTGTATGAACACTACTTTCTAGATTTACATTTTAGTTTGAAAGGATATCTTGAACCATTTTAAATCGATTTGTGTCCTTTGGTAAATACCCAAACCATGAAGCTTCCTTCCCAATAGAATTATGTTATCCCCCATGGACATTATTGAGCACCCAAATACCCTAATTTAAATTCCATTATTTGTCTCTTGATCATTCTCTGACCAAGCAAGATCATAATCCCTCTACTCTACTACCTTTATGTGTTCTCGTAGGTCATGCTTTGTCCACATACTATTTTGACCTTCCTTGAATGTTCCACATTCCATGTTATTTTTTTCCTTTACCATCTGATCCTATATTATATAATATATATTACTATCATTAGGTGAAGTAATATTAATATGCTTTTATAGTTTTTAATTTTAAAACATGTGGAATCTTTATACTTGGTTTTGTTGTTTATAGTCATATTATGTTTGGTGTTTTGGTTCGTGTCCACAGTTTAATTTATTTTACCCATTTTGGGTATAGTAATAATTTTAAGGCTATTTTGTACTTCTTATTAAGATTCAATTTTGATTTACTTATTAAGGTCAAATTATTTCTTGGATCAACTATGTTATTTTTAAAGGCATAAATTTATAGTTATAATGATTGGGATATTATTGGGACTTGGATAATGGACTATGACTTTCAATTTAAAAACTTGGACCTTGTCATTAATTTTAAATGCTTACCTATGATCTCTTGATTTTGGAGATTATTGTGGACGGTGCATTTCCATTAATATGGCTATCTCAATTTAATTACTTTACCTAGTTGAGTTTTCATTAGTTGTATGCTTAAAATGGAAGGAATTTTGTTAGGGTTGATGAAGTTGTTTTTGAATGTGTTTTTTTTAGAGTATTCATTGATAGCCTAAGATGCTTCATTTTACAAGTCAAGGTACTTGAGTTGTTTTAAAGTATTAAATATTTTTATTGATGAATTCATATTATAAGTTCATTTATCTCCATGAATCTCAATATAGAAGCCAATAGGATTGATATGAGTATCTTATGCTATTTATTAATGTCTATATTATTTTTGAATATTGGAAATTATTTATGATGGTGGAAGTTGTCCTTTCTTGGTTTTCTATTTTGAATTTTTCTAAGTCTTGATAACTGATTGTTGGTTTTATTGATTTTTATCTATTTGAACAAAATTTGTTAATGGCTTATATCTTTATCATACTCTTAACCTTTCCTAACGACTCAACTTCTTGACTCCACCAACCACATAATTTATGGGTTGGTTAGTGCCACCAATGGAGGTTTTATTAGGATAGAAGGGTGGGGTTTGATCCTTTGTTACATAATTATTCTTTTATCACCTTGATCTTCATGTTGGTGGAATGTTGGTTTAGCATTGGTCTATTGGTGAATAATCTAATGCAGATGTTTTCTTATGTAATCTATTTACAATAATATAGATGATGGTTTAAACTCATGTTATATGTTCATACTTATTAAATCTTGAATTGATTAACTATTGATAATAGATTAATGTTAAGATTAAATGTTTCTTATTATGTAAAGTCTAAAATAATGCATTTTATATTAATGGCATTATTCAATGTTGTATTAATGAAGTTAGGTTATATTTATGCAATTCGTATGTATAAGTTGAGGTGGAAGAATGCATATTAGTTAAATGGTTCCCTTATATAATTATTTCTATGCCTTATTATTTCATGCTATAAGAATGACTAGTGGATTTTGAACATTATAACTACTGACAATAGTTTTCAATTTACTCCTTTTATAAGATGTTTTTATATTAGTTACTAATATATTAATAGTTATTAGAATACTTCATAAGGATTGATATTAATTTTCCTTAATATTGAGGTACACACTATGGAGTTTGTGTTAGTGATATTGCTAAAGGTTTTATGTATTATGTGTGTTTTAATTGCTTTCAATCAATTAGATTGTATACATTATTTATAAAGGTGTGTGTTTTACCTATGCTTGAATTAACACATTTTATGAATTATTATATTATTTAAAAGTAATTATTATATATAGGTAACATGTTGACTTATTTGATGTTGCATGTTATGTAGGCTTTATTGGACTAACTTATTAATTATTGTGTGAAATTTATTATTTATTTTTTATTCTCAATTTTTTAATATGACATAGGGTGTAATGAAATTAAAAGATATTTGGCTTAGATATAGTAAACTTAATCATGGACACCTAATTGTAGTTTTAAAAAGGTTGTTGATTGGTTTTCATTATTCAATGAAATGACATAATCAATTGAGGATATAAATAGTATGATTTATTATGTTAATTTAAGTATTAAGATTTTTATAGTATTGAATTTTGGTTAACTTTTACTTAATAATTTATACTGTTGAATTATGTATCTTGCTACTAGTCATGTTTAGTATGACTATTGGCTGATTGGATAAACTAGGAATGAACGTGTAGTAGTCCATGTGCTTTTAGAATTTGATAGAAATAAAACATTTAAATATCAGTATGCATGGTTGTTAATCCCAAAAATTATTATTATAATTTACAAGTATATTTGATATTGAATAAAAGTATGGAAATTCAAGTAGTCTCTTTTTATATGTTTGTAATTTGTGTTTTACTCTTGACATAATTCTATTAGTATCTCCCATTATCAAATTCATGACAATTAAATATGAGATATCATGTAAATGGTTTATCTTATATCTATGAGAAAGTGGAGAAATTATTAAAATTAAATTTATTATTAGATTATACCAATTAATGGTGTCATATATATGGCTATAATATCTTATAATGTTATACCCACTTATGTCGAAATATCCATTGTGGATATGGCTATTATATTATCCTATAACATGTTGGATTGGCTAAAATATTGTTTAAATTGGTTATAAACAAGAGGTTAAATTTATATTTTAAAATTAAATGTAATTAATTATTTGTTAAATATGTATGGTTCCATGGACCTAAAAATAGAGATTACATTTATGTAACCTCAATAGGTATCACTATTAGAGTTGCTTATGATAGTATATATATTGACCTTCCTCAAAGTTGGACTAGCATTAGATTGACCTATAGGTAATGTGATACCTAAAGTCTAGGTCAAACCTTTAGTTTTGATGGGGCTAGCTACCCTAATTTATCACTTAAATACTCTCTATAAGACCTAATACTATTGTGATGAAAAGAGAAAAGAGATGAAAACTTATAAAATAACCTACATTAGAGTGGTGATACACCAATGATTAAATATCCTTTATTGGTTTGTTCCTCAAACACACTAATGAACTTAATGAAACCAAAAACTGATCAAACCTCTTAACAAAGTCTTATATATGAAAGTTTCATGTTAATATCAAGATAAAGTCTTGAAACTTGAAGGCTAAGAACTTGGTCTTCATTAGACACTATCATCTCATCAACACTTAAGGACATTCATGCATATTAATACTTCACACAACTTGTATAGACTGATAACATGAAGTTAGGTGCATGAAAGGACCTATAAAAGATAATGACACTCATAAATTATGCAAATAAACTCTCACAAGACACTCTAACACTCAAAATGAAGTCTCTAACTATTTTTATATTGATTTAAAGGTACAAGGTACAATTTTAGTGGAGCTTTGCTACACCTAGCTAAGAGATACCAAAACAAGAGATTAATGCCTAATTAAATAGAATGTTTGATATATAAGAGAGAAGAATATAAGCATATGAGGGGTCATTAATGAGACCAAGGTGGCACATGCTAGTTATAATAGTCATAGTCAATCCCTCCATGCATTGATGTCCTTCATTGACTCCATTTTGGCATTGAGTGAGGTGTTAAGGTTATAAGTTCCCTATTTGAATCCAAGTAGAGTATGACCATGCCAAAAATATTCCATTATTCTATCTAATTATAGTTACTACGTGTACATGGGGTGTTATTAGGCCTTTCAAGAGATGTTGAGTAGCCTTTCTTTCAATGTGCATGTTGACATGGGTTTGAAACTATCTCCGTTCCTTGATAATATTCATCAATATGGAATTTTATTACCTATATAGTAGTTAAAAATGCCCCAATATGACTCATTAATACTATAATGTTATTTTACACCTGCTAGACTCTTCTATCTTCAAGTTAAGTAAGCATATTTTTCTAGCTCTTCATATTTATGCTCATTCACTATTTGAATGACTAAGATAGTTGAACCAAGATCTCAAGTCATCTAATAAGACTTATATTATTATTATTATATTAACCTCATTAATTTTAATTTATACTTTTAAAGAATATTATATTTGTAAACTTATCTATCTTTCAAGACTAAGGCTCTTAAACCATTTATATAGGCTAGCTATTTAGAAGGAGTTAACAACGATAATTACAGACAAATTGATGAACATTTCCAATTTTGAATGAGTACAAAAACTATTAAAATTACATCTCTAATATTTTATAACTCTTGGTTATATCTTTCAACTTAATTTTGACTCAAAACCCTACAAATTTTTACTTTATGGAGGTGTTCATACAACCTCCATACAATCAGGTACTATGATCATGAGCTCCTCTAAGTTTTAAACATGTTCTAGGTGTTGGTCAAGTAGTTCCTAAGTGTTTAGATGAATTTCTCAAAAAATATTCATATTCAAATACCTATTAGGGTTTAAGAGGGTATTAAGGGTGCTTGGGAGTCTTAGTGATGGTTCATAAAGATCAAGGCTTAAATCTCTGAATCAATTATACCAAATGCATGTAAATAGACCTAGTTACCTCCCTTAAAGTTATTAGATCCCCATGCATAACATATATACTTTTTTTTATCATTTTAAGATGATCCTTGGGTGAGAAATATACCTCCTATATAGTATTAGGGTGTTTACAGACCAAAAAATCCAACTGTGAGACTCTCCTAGAATTCAAATTGGCTAAAAGGATTCTAAACACTATGATGACACTCCCCAAGAAGGTTTGAAGAATTATTTAATTGTTTAAAATGTAAATACAACATTACGAACCTTATGAATCAATAATATTGGCTCGTTTAAACCTCTTGACCTCTGATGAGTGCATACAACCATCAATATCAACACATGTACCTACCTACTTGTAGAACAAGTCATGGGGGTCATTACAAATGACTATTAGAGGATTTAGGATGCATTATTCCATATTATACTCATCATTCACATAAACACTTCCCATCTCCTTGATTTTATTCTCAAACTAGCCTTTTTGGGCATAATTTGTATAATCTAACTCCTACATGTGCCAACTAGTGACTTTTCATGATGCTTAGGACCAAATAACTCCATATGGATGTGTTTTGGAAGAATAATCCATCATTGGGTCATTTTTATGGTTTAGATAGGTTTTGAGATATCTACCATCTTAAAGATGGTTCATATCATATGAACATCAAAGCCAGGACCAATTTCCATGAATCTGTAGTGCATTATGTTAGTGCCCAAAATTTCATTGAAGAAATTGGGCCTTTATCAAGTGTAAATTATGATTTCCTTAGCCCAAATTTAGTCTCCAAGTTTTCTTTTGGAAGGTCAAGTTCATGTAAAAATTGGCTAAGTCCCAATCTGGTCTTTGCTTGGTGAATGTGTCTTTACCTTAGACTTTATTGGGATTTTTGCATGAACACAATATTCAATGGAAATAGGTCTTCAATATTTTTGTCTCAAAAAAAAATTCTGAAGACTTATTTCCATTGGACATTTTATCTGCTACAAATTTTTTGAATGAATTTAATATCTTATTTTACATCATGTTAAGTGTTTTAATAAAAATTTGAAAGGTGAAAAGTCTTGTTTGTTTTGGAATTTTTGCCATGGAAAAAATTCCAAAGGGAACTTAACCTAAGGGTATTTTTCCCTCACAAAAATATATACAAAAATCCTTTGTTTCAAAAAAGGTGCAAAGTCTTATTTGTCTCAAACTTTTTGTCCACAACAAAAATTCCTAAGGACACTTACCCTTCGGGCATTTTTCATGCAAAAAATCCCAAAAGAATTGTAAGGACTTATTTACTTTGGCCAAAGTACCTAAAAAAAATTGAATGGTTATATTGCCTTTAAAGTTTTTTTGAAGGATCGTTTACTTCAAGCATTTTTCCCTTGCGAAATTCCCAAAGGGCACATTCAAAAAGTCTAAAGGATAAGTCTAGAGGGTGAAGGAAACTTTCAGTAAGTCTAAAGGGAACTTTCAATATATCTAAAGGGCCATTCCAAAAGGTTGAAGGGCAATTATACAGGGTAGGTTCCCTTGACAAATTTTTTAAAGGGTATGTTCAAAGGGCCCGAAAGGTACTTTCGGCAAAGTTGCTATGGAGAAGAAGTCCTATTTCCTTTGATCACTTTACCCAAGTAAAAAGTATGAAAGAATTTCATTTCTTCAAGAAAAGTACCAAGTTTAATTTCTATATGGAAATAGTTTTAGATAAAATGTCTAAAATAATTATCTCAATGAAGACAAAAGGAGATAGGTATCAATTATTTCATCAAGAGTGAAAAGATACAAATCCTTCGGCAAAAGTGAAAATGACAAATTTCTTTGGGGAAATTATTTCAAATAAAATGTACAAAAGAATTATTTTGATGAAGGAAAAAATTTAAAGGATAAATTCTTTCAGGTATATTTCCCACAAAAAATTTTTGATAAAGTTTAATTCTTATGGGAAAAGTGTCAAGTTAAAATCCTTCAAGGAAATTGTCTTGAACATTTTATCTGATAAAATTGTCCTGATTAAGTGCCAAAGATAGATTATTGTAAAGAATTATTTCAAGACAATTATGCAGAAGAAAAACACAAATCAAAAGTGTCAAACCAAACAATAATGTTGAAGATAAAGAACCTGCTAATCAAATTACCATAGAATAAAGTGCCTAAATAAATTATTGAATTGTAGGTATGACGGTCTCATGGACATCTTTTGATAGGCACATGGATGTCAAATTTAATCTATAAAAAGTATTTATTGTGATTTAAAGTTCTAAGGTATTCATGTGAGTTTCAATTTTAGATCCCATGAAGTAGCTATTTGTTTTCAAATAAAGGCAAATCTAATGACATGCATTTATACAGAGCAAGATGATCAAATGGTGCACGATCAAAGTCAAATAATCGAAGGAACAAAATAAGCATATGGGGATACCAAGTGGTACATCCTTGGGGATAGAAATAGGAAATATGCAATAATGCTCCACCCTTGAGATCATGATCTAATGGAGCACATTTATTCATCACAGCTAGATCTGATGATGTGTATCTAATGTTGAAAAGTCAAGGACCCTGTGATAAAAAGCAAGAATAAAAAGTGGCACAATTTCATGCCACAAATTAAAAATTAAACATTTCACACAAGATATATGGCTTGTATTTTCTTGAGTAAGGATGATCTAAAGATGAAAGCCAAGGTGGACTTTTCTAGATTTCTCAAGGAAGTGACAACTATCAAAACTAGAGCTGATTAATCAACTTGGTCACTCTTAGAGCCCATGAATGCCTAGTTAGATATAATGTGGTATGCCTAATGTCATTATGTGTCAATATTTGGAATACAATTTAAACTAGATGGCTATTTCCTAGTTGGGTAATGAGTTGAAGCATAGAATAAGGTCTATGATCCATTCTAAAGTAAATATTTCCAATCATGATCATGGATCATTTTTGGTTTTATATCATAACCTGATCATTTTCAAGCCATAATTATAGAATAGGCTATTTCATGGCATGTAGAAGAAGTAAAGTTAGTTGCCTAAGAGGTTCTAATTATGCAAGAAACCATTCACCAACATCTCCAAGCAGTCCCACATAAGGACAATGCTTTTTTATCCCTTGATCATGAATCTTCTCCTTCCAACTCAAATGAATATATTTTCATCCATGAAATCAAAGAGGTTGTTTCAAATCTCCATCATTAATTATAGAGGTAGTTAGAGTAATGATTCTTTTCTTGAAAATAGAGTAAGATCTCAGGAATGACAAGTAATATTTTCCATCTAGAAGCATCTTGATAAGATTTGATTGTTTGTTTTATAATTCTACAAATTTCAACCTATAATCCTAGATTTGGGAAATATTAAAAAATGTATAAATAGAAGGCTTATCTTCTATTTTATAGGTTGGTTGGCCATAATGTTAGTCATTATGTTGGTCTATGTCTTCCTTAGTATAGGGTCTTCCAAATTTTGAGATCACTACTAAATGTGTTTTATCTCTCTTGCTAAGGTGGTTACATATATACAACCACTAACAAACTATAAGAGTATCTCTATATGTCTCCCCTATCTAACATGGATCAAATCCACCATGCTTATCCCCATGGAAATTTTTTGAAACATTGATGTGTGTAATATTTTCTTGAAAAGTTAATGAAAATGCATGTGGTTCTCTTCTATTTTCTATTAATGAAGTGTAGTAATATGTTTTATAAATGTTTTTGATAGTTTATCTCATTCCCTACTCATTATTGGTTGTCATCTTGGGCTTAGATCTAGGTTATAAATCTCTTTATATATTATATTTGGAAATATGTTATTGAATAACTTGTTAGGGCACCCTAGGTTAATAAAGTAAACGGGAAAAGACAAATCACTCCTAGTAGTTGCATTGCTTGCATTTAAGTTTTATACATATTTATCATAAATGATGTCATGAATGTTAAAATAATCCATATTGACTAAAGATATCCATCACACCATCCTCCATTTTTATAAATAACTATCCTACCTTGTCCTACCCTTCAAATAATATGTCCTTTACATATCTTAAGAGTTATTTTACTAGACATGCATAAAAGTTGTACATTAAACATGTGTCTATGCTTTGTGATTTAAATCCTAGCATTGTAATATTTTATTCAACCCATGTGTTGTTGAAGATTATTTTGAATGAAGGTTGAAATCATATTCATATATGTCTTTAGTAGCCTATATTTGGCCTAGAACATTTTCTCATTCTTTGTCACAACCCTTCTCAGGTGGAGTGAGTGAGGTTGGTTATGTTCTAGTTAGATTTGTGTCTCTTTGTGTTGACAATCCCCATGGATATTGAATTGAAAAATACCTTTGTATGAACAATATACCACACAAGTCCTCTCACCTTGGTTTAGGAAGAGCCAAAAGTAGCAGAGCACTGATCATACCCTCTATATGTGCCTCTTAATCACTTTCTACATTTGATCTAATCTTGATGCCAAACCCTTCCCCAACTAAAACGACATACTAGTGAGTTTTCCATCATTTCTTGTCATTTTATTTCAAGTATGCAAGGTTAAGTGTATGAGGTGTAAAAATAGGAACCAACACCTTTCTAGTGCCATTGTTAGGGAAAGAAAAGACACTCGTGGCACTTGTCTTATTGAGGACTCTTGCAGAGATATAGAGCTAGAAGTATATCAAATTTTAAGGTTATCTACTTATTATTTGATATAGTCAAACTATCTTAGATTTCAATGCTACATCACTCCATTAGGGATGTGCTAGGAGCTCTTGAGGCTTGATAATTGACATCATTTGAGTTCCTTGAAAAGAGTTGTTAATGTTTCATGTTGGAAGGTGATTTTTTTCCTTTTGAACATTATTATGAAATTTTTAGTGCCTTTTTGCTATTATATCTCATTGAGCTTTAACAAGTTTTATTTTTAGCATGTATCATAATATTTTTTTAACTACTATATTCTATAATTTTGATTCTAATGATGAATCCAACTTTATTTTCTAGTTTTAAGGAAGATCAGTGCCTATTTTGAATATCTTCATTTCAACTTTGAGTATTTATTTATTTATTTATTATGAATCTATAAGGATTGAGACCATCCTTTAAAGGTGACTCATCATAACCTTGTCCCACTGCTATGTTTGCATCAAATATGAATGAGACAAGTTTGAAGGCCAGAATGGAAGTGCCTAATTTATTAAATGCCAAAGTAAATGCTATGGATTTTGATCTTGACATTAATTGGTGTGACTAGTGCTTCCTCTCACATACCTCATGTGATACTATTGAACTAAGTGATGAATATTTAGATGGACCTAATTATGCATCATCTAAATATGAGATTTCTATATTCAATTGCCAAGGCTCCCTAGGTAAATTTTTTGCCTCCATGGAAATGATGTTGGATACTAATGTTGATCATTTTTGGAGTGTGATCAAGAGATTATTTATGTTTGACTTTGATTGTGATGATAGTATAACAAAATCACATGAGTTACTAAACCATGATGCAATTGAAGATCCATAATATGCTCTAATAGAAGTATTGGACATAGGTATAGCATTGTGTGAATCCATTGGGAGTGTGGACATTACTGAGCAACCAATTATTTTTTGTGTTAATTTTAACAATGAATATGTCATTTGGAAGATGTATTTTGATGAATATGGGGTTATATTTTATGCCCTATAATATGAATAGTTGTAGACCCCTTTCAAGTAGTATTTTTAGTGCACAATTGACATTGCTAATCTTGATGCACTCTTACTTGGTACTCACATGATTACAGTTGAGAATCATGTTTATTTAAAACTGCTAAAGGAGTACCAAAATATTTTATCTTGGTATTATCTAGATTTGAGATCATTTAGGGAGGATTTTTTTCAAAATTATCATCCTATCACAACCTAGCATCCATAACTTTAGGAAAGTGTTGAGCTGTATTTACTTCATCTTGGCCACCAAGCTATTGGAAGAGTTAAAGAGATTAAGGCATGGTATAATTATGGATCCACCAAATAATGGTAAGAATCTAAATAATTTCCTCAATTGAGTATAGACAATGTACATATTGTATAGTGTTTTATTACTTTGTCCTTTTGTTACTTTGTTTCTCCTTTATTTTGGGCCTTATTTATACAATTTCCTTTTTTGTTTCTATCATGTTTTCATTTCTAGATCCTCATGATATATTTATATAAGTCTATCATATTTTTTTGATCCTTCATGAGTGTTTGATAAAATTTATAAGTCTTGACTTTGTAACCCAATAGATTGGCACCCTAGTCTTGTGTTCTAGGGTTCTTTGCACACCCATAGGGGGTATGCATCCCTAGGATAGAGCCAATGTTAGTGCCCAAAATCTCACTGAAGTAATTGGGTCCTTGTTAAGTGTAAATGGCTATGTCCTTATCCTAATTTCTATCTGCAAGTGTTCCTTTGGAAAGTCAAGTTCATGTAAAAATTGGATAATTCCTAATCTGGTCTTTGCTTGGTGAATGTGTTTTTCCCTTAGAATTTTTTGAGATTTTTTCATGAACACAATGTCTAATAGAAATAAGAATTTGGGATTTTTGTCTTAAAAAAATTCCAAAGACTATTTCCATCATATATTTTGTCTACTACAAAAAGTTCAAAGGAATTCAATGTCTTATTTTTCATCTTGATAAGTATTTCACAAAATATCTGAAGGGTCATTTTTTCCAAACTTTTTTGGTCTATGGAAAAAATTCTGAAGGGTACTTGCCTGCACAAAAATCTTGACAAAAATCCTTTATTTTGGAAAAGGTGAAAAGTTTTATTTGTTTCAAGCTTTTTTTCCATGGTAAAAAGTTGAAAGGGCACTTACCCTTCGGGCATTTTTCCCACACAAAAAGATTGAAAGAATTTTAAAGACTTATTTACTTCGGCCAAACTATCTAAAAAAAGTCTAAAGGGTCATTATTCCTTTGAAATTTTTTTGAAGGGTCATTTCCTTCAATAATATTTCCCTTGTACAATTTTCAAAGGACATTTGTCGAAGGGTCATTTTACCTTTACAAAATTTCTAATGGATCATTTCCTTTAGGCATTTTTCCCTTATAAAATTATTGAAGGGCACTTTCAAAAGTTTGAAGGATAAGTGTGAAGGGTGAAGGACACCTTAAATAAGTCTTAAGGGCACTTTTAAGAGATATAAAGGGCCATTCCAAAAGGAAAAAGGGTAATTCTATAGGGCAAGTACCCTTGACAAAAATTTTGAAGGGTATGTTCAAAGGGCCCAAAAGGTACTTTTGGAAAAGTTGATATAGATCAAAATTACTACTTCCTTCAGACATTTTTCCCATGAAAAAAGTATGAAAGAATTGAATTTCTTCATTAAAAGTACCAAGTTCAATTTCTATTGGGAAATTGTTAAGAATAAAATGTCTGAAACAATTATCCCAATGAAGACAAAAGGAGTTAAGTCTCAATTCCTTTGGCAAAAGTGAAAAAGACCAATTTCTTTGGGGAAATTGTTTTATACAAAATGTTTGAAATAATTGTTCTAATGAAGGAAAAAATCTAAAGGCCAAAGTCTTTCAAGCATCTTGAGCATGAAAATGGTCTGATAAATCTCAATTCTTGTGGGATAAGTGTGAAATCAAAACCCTTTAAGGAAATTGTCTCAAACATTTTATCTAAGAAAATTATCCTAATAGAATGCCGAAGACAAATTTTTGTACAGAATTTTTGTGGGATAAATATGTCAAAGAAAATATCAAAGCAGAAGAGATGAAGCAAATAGGAATGCTGAAGACAAAAATTTCACTAATCAAATTACTCCGTAGCAAAGTTCCCAAAGAATTTTTTGAATTAAAGGTATGATGGTCTCGTGGATGTCTTTTGACAAGTGTGTAGATGTCAAATTTAAGCCATATAAAGTAGCTGTTGGGATTTAAAATTTCCAAGATGGTTGCATGAGTGTCAATTTTAAACCCCATGAAGTAGATATTTGTTTTCAAATGGAGGAAAATATAATATCACACATTTGCATAGAGCATGATGATATAATAATGTGATATTGAATATAAATAGTCAAAAGAACATAGGAAGCCTATGGGGATGCCAAGTGGCATATCCTCAGGGCTAAGAATATGCAATATCCAATAATGTTCCATCCCTCAGATCATGATTTGATGAAACATGTTGGCTCATCCTAGCTAGATCTGATGATATATCTAATGTTAAAAATTCAAGGACCC
>JARHVA010007643.1:0-350000 GCA_037957365.1 Torreya grandis
AATAAACTAATTACTATTTTTGTGCAAGGATGAGAGAGAGGAATTATTTTTATTATCAAAACTTATAAAATAAATATTTAAAATAATATAATAATTAATATTAAGTTAATATAATCCATTTAATAAAATAAATAAAATCTAAACTAAGAACTTCCAACTTGATCATAATATAAACTAGCTAAAAGCAACAGATTTGTTGTATTGTGGTCTTCAGTGAGTTATAATCTTTACCTAAAAAAAAAACTTAGGTAATATATAAAAAGGATGATTAATAAATTAATATAAAAAATGGGATAATAATAAGAGAGGAAAACAACAAATAAATAATATTTGAATATGGTTGGTTGTGGACACCATTATCAAATAACTAGTTGTAAAAACATTGGCTCTTTGTATCTAGAATTGTGTAGTTGAACACAAGAGAAATCAAATAAAAGATAAAAAATAATTATATAATGTTTTATATATAAATTATTTAAAATATTAATCTATAATTCATATTTTTTATTACAAAATTAGTCAATATTAGCAATGGATGTTGCATGAAGGATTTTAATTAAGTTGAATTAGGAGTTAAACTTAGGAGGGAATAAAAATGATTGTAAATAGAAGGGGGATTGAATTAGTATTAAATGGAGGTGAAATTAAGGTGTAAAAAATAATAAATATGATAATAATCATGCAAAATGTGTGAAATAATTAGTCCTGGAAGCTAAAATTAGAAGGCAAGACAATTGTGATGGAACTACACCTATTTGCAGAGGGAGATTACATAACCACCAATCTTGGAGAAAAAACCACCCAATAAAAAAATCAAACCACCATATATTTAAAACCAACCATAGTTTATAATGGTTTAGTCAAGGGAGTTTACAAAATTGTGTTGATGAACCAATCATTCATGGGGTAATTTTGTAACTCCATAAGGTGGTTTTGCCACTAAACAAGGTAGTTCCATCAATAATGAGATTTTTTTTTAAAATAATATAAGGTGAGATGGAAATGAAAAATAAAGGGGGATATGAGAGACCTAGAAGAGAGAGGGAATAAAAATGGGAAAGGGGTGTTAGATTATTCCCATTTAGGCATTATTAATAGGTCGCACATCATCATTGAACCTGTCATGTTGATAATATTACATCATGTAGAAATTAGGTACATACAAGACCAAGATGGTTTTTATTTACCTCATAAAATTTAAATATGCTCAATAAGTACCCTTACCTAGCAAATTTTCAATTTTCAAATTCATCAATAGTTAAATTCCCAGAGATCAAATTTTACCTTTGCCACATGATTAGATTGATAGCCCAGGGGGATAACAAAGGAAACCACTACTCCACCCTCAAGGTATATGATAACTCATAATACACCTATAATGCAAGGGTTTCATTTGGAATTCCCATACAAATTTAATTTCACCTAGGAATTCAATGGTTTGGATCATTTATCATAACTTCTATCAAGTTTTCAAGGAATAATCTTTCACTTTTGGGTTAATCTTCTAGTTGTTGAATAAAGATGATCCATCTTCATAAAAAAGGTGTTATTATTTTGAAGTGAAGGCCATCCATTTTTACTTAAGGGTAGATAAAATACTCAATATTTTATTTATCTAATAGATCATTTTATCCTTCAATATACAATACTTCTTAGTCTTTCATACTCCCCAAAAAAAGTGTAGAAGAGATAAATACCATAGGAAAACCAAAGATGACATCTTCCATGGTGGTTTCCATTAATTAATTCAGTTTATAATAGAGTCATGTTTGAACCATGTTATATTAAACTTTGGAAGTAGTTAATGCATCACCTATTATGTAAAAGAGCATTTAAATATCAGATGAATTATAATTTCCTCACTATATATACAAAGCACACACCTATTATGGATAAGTAACCCTTTCTTGGTTAGGTTATCTATAGTTATAATTTTTTTATGGTTATAAACCTAGAAGAAGATATTAAATTTAGGGGTAATGTTTCTAATCCATAATTCTTTCCAATAATATCCATCTTCCTTTAAGAACAACTCAACTAGGTATCTAGATTTAACAGAGTATTCTCCATTGTCATCTATTATCCAAATTAGAGTATCCTATTTAGGGAAGATATAAATATGTATTTGGTGTATTTTTAAGTTCAAAACATTTAATTATTCATTAGTGACTTTAATCGATGACTCAAACTATAGAACTTTCCACATTTTGATGTTGTTAGAGTTTGTGAAATAATCCTTGATCTTGGTTCCATGATAATATTTGAAAGAATTGTTGAGATCTGATTAAGGGGATTTGGAAGCAATAAGAAATTGAAAAAAATAAAAATTAAACTTTTTCTCCATCACCTACCTTTCATTTTTTAACTCTCCTCAAAATATTCTTGCTAGACAAAATAGCCTTCTAAAAGGCTAAACCATATCTAGGGCTTTCCTTGAAAATAAGACTATCTTTATCATTGCATTATATATATTTATCTTTAATAATTCATGTCCATTAGTTTTCTTCCTTTATGAATTTCCACCCTTATTTAGAAATAAGTGATTTATTCATCATATTTACTCTTCTATGTTTAAGACCCCCATTTTCTTTGGGAAGGCAAGCTTTTTTCCCAAGATTTATCATCAGAACCTCTTCAAATATTTTTTTAATTTATTACAATTTATCAAAAACTTTATAAATAATGTAAAATAAAGACATCAAGTACACTAGGAAGCTTTGGATTGATATTTAAATAATTTAATGTTTTTCAACTTGAGATAGTAAAAAATGTTTCCAATCAGTGAATTTCTTTTGTAGTATGTCCAACAATGGATTTTGAAGATATTAATGTATTCTTCCTATAAAGAGAGGCAAGATAGGTAGAAGCTAGGTTACCAATAAGGAAACCCCAAAAATTGAAATATTCTTATGTATACCCTCTATATTGTTTATGGAAAACATTTATCTTTTATAGTAACTAACACATTATCCCAACAATTTTTCATAATATGTAAGGATAATCTTAAAATCCATAGATTAGGTAACCCTTTCTTCCCCATCAATAAAGTTTTCTCTACAAACTGATAGTGAGTAATAGGGTAGGTTTATAAGTGAATTTAATGCCTTTTATATATCCTTGTATTCTATAAAATTATAAACTTCCTCTAAGACATTTAAAAAGCTTAATGAACATGTATGCAAATAGATAGTTTCCTTGTCTCAAACCTATACCAACCAAAAAGAAACATTTTGGGACTCCATTAAAAATAATGGAGATCATAGGGGAAGATATGCAACTAGATATTAGACCTATGAAAGTAGTACCAAATACAAGTTTCCCAAAACCTTGTGTAAAATTATCCAAGACACCCTATCATATGCTTTATTCATATCTAACTTCATAAACATACCTTACCTTGAGGAGTTTGAGAATAAATGGATAGCTTCATGCAAAATTATTATACCATCCATGACTTGTCTCCCAAACATAAATTCAACATGTTCTTTGCTATGATAATATCCAAAAGTGGTTGAATACACATGAAAATAATTTTATCACAATTTTTTTAGGCTATTGTGCATAGGAAAATACATCAAAAATCCTTCAGTTGGTTGGATCCTAACTTATTTGGTATAAGAATAAGGACTATGTTGTTCATTTCCATAAGAATGGTCTACCACCACTTCACTATGAATAATTTCCTAGAATTATTGGAAGAAAAGAGATAAACTATTTAAGCCAAGGGTTTTGTCCCCTTCTATTAATAAAATAATATATTTGACCTCTTCCATGGATAAGGGTTTGAGAACTACATTTTCAACATAAGTTATGACCTTTGGGAGAATCCTTGGTAACTTTTCTTATTTATCAATATGTTAAACATTATTTCTTTTAAGAATATTCTTAAAATAGATATTGATCTACTCATCAATGTCTAGTTCATCTTTGCACTTTTTCCCATCTTATAAGACAAGTTCAAAAATTATGTTGATATTATTATTTTTAGAGGTAGCTTGATGAAATAATTTCATATTTCTTTCACCTTAATTTATTCACAAACATCTAGATTATTATTTCTATAATGTGTATTGTTTGTCTTATAAATTTTGGTAGGTACTAATGAGTTAATTTTCCTTATTGAGTAATTGCTTGCTTAGACTTTTGGTAGAAGTAAGTTATTCTAGATTTGACAATTATTCCTACAAAATATTATTTTAAATCCATATGTTCACAAAAAAAAAAATTCCAACCTTTAAATTCTTCTTTGATATGATTTATTTTTTTGGCCAAAAATGAACATATTGTATCCAGATAACCATGTTTTACACTAATCCTTAAGAGAGTCTTGAATGTCTAGGTGAAAGGTCCATATTTTCTCAAATATTTAAGTTTGATTCTTGTGTTTATAAAAAATTTCCCCATAATACATAGTAGGATTTTGGTCTGAACTACTTCTCTAGATGGAGGTTAAATATATGGTAAAGTGGTTGTCCCAGTTAAGAGAAATAATAAGTTTGTCTAGCCTTACTTGGATCAGATTTGCCTTGAGTATTATGTTAGACCAAGCATATGGATTAACTTAGAGATCCACATCCATGAAACCAACATCAAATATAAATTCATTTAAATCAGCCATACTTTCAGTGAAATCCTAATGTTCACCCTTTTTTCCAAAGGGGAAAAATGGGAGTTGAAGTCCCATATAACTAACCAATTCCAATTCACATAGTTCATATTGAATGCTACCATGTCCTCCTAGAGTCTTTTCCACCCTTTAATAGAGTTGAGGGAACAAATATAATACACAATACATGACATTTTATTATTATTATTATTATTATTATTATTATTATTATTATTATTATTATTATTATTATTATTATTATATGGTTACTATTATAATCCATATCCACCTCTTCAAAGGTTAAGGATTCTAGAAAACTACCAATCCTCCAATAGCCCCATTAGAGCTAGAACTAATACAATTATCCTTATCCAAAATTTTGTATTTACAATGATTGAGAGATTACTAAAACAATTTATAATCTTAAATGATAAAAATAGTGGGGTTATTATTCTTTATCAAATTGTTAACTAATCTCTATCTATTTGGGTTATTATGTTCCCTGACATTCCAAGATATTATATTCATTTATTAGCACTAGTAAAGTGTTTTAAGGGTCCTTTAAGTGATTTTATATCCCAAATTTACACCCAAGATAAGTCAATTTGACCTCAAATTTTGGATAACATGAGCATATCTCTTCAAATAGGTAAGCTACTACAAGAGATAAATATCTAGATTTGAAAGGGCTAGCTCCCTTGATCTATCTTCTAGGCTCACACACTACACTAGAATAATCACTATAAGGGGTGAAAAGGTAATAAATAAACATAATATAAACCTATAATAATGAATTTTATACACCAAATACAACTCCATAAATGTACTTACATTTTGACTAAGAAAAAAGACTGCTAAAACTAACCTCAACTCAATGTTCTTCTAGCATAAGTGTTTCTGCATGGAGGTAGATTGATATGCATACCCAGAGGTTGGTGAAAATGAGGTATGATATTATACATTTTTAATCTCTCTAAAATTTCAAATAAACCTTAACAAATAATTACACTTCATGAGACCTATTATAAGAAATACTACTACTGACACAATGCATACAAGAGTATAATGGAAGTAAGGAGAGACAATCATCACTTGTCATCCAAATACACTACTTTACATACTTAGGTAATATTTTTAGAGACTAAATAAAATTTATAAATTTATTCAAATGGAAAATAATATGTCAAAACCAATATGGATTCACCATACCAATTGTGTATTGTTTACAAAGCCAAAATGGCCTGAATATATAGAGCATAGGAGAAAATAGAGAAAAAGTGAAGTTGGATAGTCACAATGAAAAGTGCCAATATGTGAAGACTAGTTAAAATTCAATTAAAAATATTTATATAATAGTTAATAATGTCTTCTTGTACAAGCATCCATCTGAAGTACATCATTCCCTTGAAATTGTCATAGAAACCCATCATGTCCTTAAAATTGACCTTCTTAATTAGGAATTCATTGATTATCCATATCTATATTAGAGGTAATTGAAACATATATACTAATATGAGAATACGGAAATAATATTTTTTAAATAATTATCCACTCCTCAACTAATAACCTCCTCTTTGACACTTGTTGTTCACTTCCTTGTAATTGTTCACTAGCCCTTTAGGCATAAAATCTTCACACTTGTCACTATGGTGACTTGTAGTTTTAAAATAAATTTAGTTTAATAGGTGTGAGACACATCATAAAAACATATTTATACTCTTATATATCAAATATACCTCAAAATATTTAATATCACACTTCTCACAATCACACTAAGGTAGTCACCCTCTTTCCAGTTATCTTATTTAAGACTACTTGCAATGAAAAACTTAACATAGGAGTTTTCATGCATAAATAAGGTGATAATGAGGTTTAGTGAGTTATAAAACATCTCCATACACATTATAAAATGGTATTTATTCCATTTTACACCTCTAATTCAACTCAATTCCTATAAAAATAAAGAATTAGGTATGTCCATACAAGTGAAAATATGGAACAATTGGATGTCAGGTAAATTGAGAGACTTAAAAATTTATCCAAGACACTTTTCAAGTCAATTTACCCCTCATAGATCCATCTCCATTAATATTTTCTCCATTGAGTTCTTGAGAGGGTTTTTGGAGGGTTTTTAGACATTTAGGTTTTGAGTGATAATTCATAAAGGTTAGATTCTTAACCTTCAAACCAATCCCACTCAGTTCAAATATAGGACCCTCATCAATTATCCATAGATTATTGAGGCACCATGCACACTATCCATACAAATATGATCAAAATAAAATTGCTCTCGAGTGTCCACTAGGCATTATGGGTACCCCTAAGATTTAGGCCAAAATGACCAATTTGAGTTTATTATTTACAAAATGATGTTATTATCATTATTTCACGCTCCCATTAAGGTTTTTAAATTTATTATGAAGATAATATAATCATACAAGTGTCATTATAATCCATGAGGGTTTATTCTTAGTTCTAGTCCTAGTCTACAAGACTATGTTTCTTGAGTATATGACCCTTTTGAGTGTTTAAAATGAATGTAGGGGATAATATATACTTTTTAACCTTAAATTAAACATTTAGAATCATCCTAAAACAATTAATACTCTATCATTTCATCTTTTATCATCCATGTACTATAGGACTATAGGTTGGATTAACTATGGAGTGCCCCCTATCTAAAAAAATAAAAGACACTTCCCATATTCACCTAACCTAGATGATACCATGGAGGTATTTATAAATTCATTTTTACACTCTGTATCAAGTTTAAAATCTTTATCATACTTCTAGGGCCCTTAGCATCACATATTACCAAGACTAGCTTCTAGGTCTACCAGGACTATATGGAAGATTTTTATGGGCTTAAGAACCTTGAGTTATGACTATCTCTCATGTTCTTCATTATTGAAATCACATGGTAATGTGATATTAAAACTATGATATTAGTTTCACCATGGTCATTCCATCCTAAGATTCTTGATATCAAACAAACTTGCACTTTTCATGAGTTTAGGCTAGTCTATAGACTATCTTCAAACTATAGGTGCTTTTTACAAAATAGAAGGGATTCCTATAGGTGTTGATTCATGTTCAAAAATTGTAATTATATCCTTTTATTTAATCTAAGGTAATTATGTATATCTCACATCTCAAAATATATATTCATGCTTTGGTACCATGTTATCATGTAACCATTATCAATTTACTATAGGTCACTTACAAGTTCCAAGTTTCTTTTAGCCTAACTATACTATAGTTATCGAAGTGTTTCTAGTGGAAACTTGATCATGTTATAATTCATTCAACCATCCTCTTCTCTTAACCAAATAACCTCCTCTTTTATTAAGATGTATCCCTTAGGATTGGGTAAAAATATTGAAGCCATTATGCTTGAACAAACATCATAAACCTCCACAAATAGATGATATTGTGTATGATTTGAATCCCTTTTGAACAACTTAAGGTAAAACATCCCACTTTACAAATTTTCTAACTCTACACATATGTAATTATCAATGATGGTTTTGAGTTTAATTTTGACTATGTTTAAGCACTTATAGACCTTCAATCCAATCTCAAACTTGTCAAAGATCTATCATTAAGTATAAATCTCTCATCAACCCACTATTTAAACACTCCTACATAGTCTTATAGGTGACTATTTCATGGTTACTTGACTATGGTTATGTTTTAGACCTTGCATTCCATTAATTATTTTCTTGAGTCCAAAACTTAAATGGAGAAATTTATCATCATATTTGAGGTCTTTAACACAGATGTAATACCTTAACCTGAAGCCATTCATATAAGAATGGAAACACTATAATTATCAAACATTGTTCTATAGACTATGATGGTATTCACTTCTAACATAATGAGATGCTTCTTATTATTATTTCATTTCCATAGGTTTAAAATATATTTAAACCTACATGAAATAAATTAACATGCTTTGTAATACTATATGCACTACCTGGTTCACATAGAATAATGCAAATAGAAGATAAATTTGAGGGTTTATGGATGTTCAGGTAGTTTGAAGGTGTTAATATTCTTAGTGATTATTAATATAATAGAGATTAGTAATCTTGAAATGATGGCCATGTAATTTCATTACATAGGGACCCTTAACATTTACCAAGTAAACTTGGTCTAACTCTTCTCCTATCCATAACAATAGAAAATCATTTCACCTTACTAACATGTCTAAGGGAGTGATAGGAGAGAGAAACCAATTTTGAGTCTGTTGAAGCTAATTCAACTTGAAACTAATTTTTTGGGATCTAAATACACTTCTGTAAAGCCTTCACACATGTTAGATATGTCACATTAGTCTGCATAAACATCTTAAACTAACTTTTGTTGACGATTTTCTTATTTAACATTAAATCTATAACTTTTTCAATTTAAAAATTGTTCCTAACACATACATGACATGTGGTAGACTATATTTTATCTTGACACCTTTGTAATTTGGTGGAAAACTATATAATTTCATTATAATGGCTAAAAGGTGGCCAAAAAAGGACATGAGAAAGAACTGACAAATATAACAAGGTTAAAATATATTGTATTTTCCTTCAAATGTGACTTGACCTCATCTATAACCTTCATACCATGCTCAAACCTATAATTACCTTATGAAAATATTTCATATGCAAGGAGGTTGACCTAATTTGACTTAGGGTGAAATTTGGTCAACATTTTGGTAGTTTCATATAGGTAACATGCCTACTATTCTAAAGACCAGTTGCCTTCTCCTATCCTTGTTAAATAAACTCACCTATAAACTACATTTGAAATTAATATGCCTCTAAAACACCACAAAAATCAAAACACACATAATAAAAAACAAACACAAAAAACAAGACCCCAACACACATACTTGTTCTATCATGAATACTTAGGGAAAACACACAAATAACTTAAATGAAAAAACACACCTATCATAATATTTATAAAACCTCAAGACACTTGAGGTGAAGAACAACTTCTTAATTTCTTTAATAGTGTCAAAGATAATTCTTATAGAATCACTGCTACTATATGAAACCAAACCTTCATATGATGCATAGTCTAATGAACACTTGCTTATTTAGATATTCAAATGACTTACCATTATTGGAGATTATTATGAGTGCAAATGGATCACTTGGAGATCTCATTAACACTCCATCTAGCTCTGTAAGAGTCTTGTTTGAGCTTTCAACCTACTTGACCTTTGTCATGTCCACTTGGCACTCCCAAATCTAATCATTGGAAATCATCATAACCTTCTCAACATAAAATTCATTTGAAACATGGCATGATTGATATTATATGTCATTTATTCCATCTTATTTATGATCATATGGATCATGATTTACCTCATCATCAGGTCTATATTCCTTTTGAAAATTTATAGACCTACTTACCTCCTTAAACACCTACACAACGGAATTTAATTATTTTCAAATATCATCCACTTTTTCATGATGTTAATGATCAAGAGTGTTTTCTTCCTTTGCAAGCAAAACTAAATTCTCACTAGGACTGTCATGATTTGTTACACCTTGGATATGTATATCATCATCCATGTGAAAGAGGTAGTTACCCCACGCAACTTGTTCTAAAGTGTCATTAGAATCTACCTCTATATCACCATCACATTCTTCAAAGAGGATGTAATTACCAAGGCCTATTTATTAAAATTGATATTGCTTATCTTTCCATTAATAAAGGTAAAAATTTGTTTTGCCATCAAGAATTGTTAGACGTTATTGATCATTAAGATGATCTTCTTCATCATTGATATTGCAATTTATGTTAGATGTATAAGGTACATATAGATCTACATGAAAACTAGATAGAGGTTTAGATATTATTGACACTTTAGTCCCATACCTAGTCCTAAATACCATATAGGACCAATTTTAAGTTAGGTATCTTAAAGTATTAGTAGTGAACTCTCTTGACCAACAAAGTGAAAAATGAGGAGGTACATCTAAAACTACAATATCTTGAATAATGGTGAAAGTCAAAAAATCATGAAGAACACTTTTCAAACCTTTGATTATGCCAATTATCTTGGCAACTGACCCATCCAATTGTAACATTCTTTAGGGATGAAGCTCATACTTCAAGTTTAATTTTTCAACTACTTGATTGGGTATGACACAAGTACTAGTTATACTATCAATAAGACAATTGTGAACCAAATAATCTCCAATGATGATAGATAGATAAAATAGAATATGTTTATCTACCTTTTCAACTTTGTTTCACTATCCTTCATTATGCTTCAATGTATTTGTCAATGTTATCTCCTTTTTACTAGGTTGCTTTGTTTCCATATTGAGTTTAGAAACATCAATCATTACAGGTTATCGAGTATTCATCCACATCAATCATGCATTAATAAGGTATTTAATGAATAAAGATGATGTAACATGTAGGATTATTCATTGGTTTCTTTTACTATAGGAGTTTAAAATTACCATTATGGATAGACCAGGTAAGGATAATGTAGTAGTAGATTTCTTATCTCGATTGCAAAATGATGAGCACAATCTTATTGTTGATGTTTCTTTTCTTGATGAACATTTGTTTGTTGGAAAAATTTAATCTCCTTAGTTCATAGATATTTCTAAATATCTTGTTGAAGGATCACTACCATAACATTTCTCACCTAGGGTAAAATAACACCTGATCCAAAATAGCATGCATTACTCCTAGATTGTAGGATATCTCTTTATCACTAGATCAAATTTAGTTATGAAAATATGTATCTTAAAAATTAGAGATTGGTCTACCTCTTTTATAAATGTAATAGAAAGTTGATATTATCATATATAATGAAATTTGATGATTTATTCATATAGGAAAGAGTAGAATATATACAAAGCGAGTTACCAAAAACAACAGAACTATTTACTAGGAAAGGAGGATTTTAGAGCAATGGAATAAGCAAAAGAATATAAAATTAGATACAAAAAAATTATCCCCTACCATCCTTAGTCAAATGGTCAAGTATAAGTGACAAATTGAGAATTTGAAAATATCCTCACTAAGATTATTAGCCTACATAGAAAACATTGATCAACTCATCTTCTAAAAGTAGTTTGGGCTTCTAAGCATCATAATTTGATATATATTTTATAAATATAACATTTAGTATAATAAAAAAAATTAATTCATATTTTATTTTGATCAATTATAGGTAATCAAGAGTGGATTATGATGGTAGATCATGTGGTGTATACCCTTACATGTAGTGTTCCCAATTATATTTATAGTATGTGTTTAAAAATATGGTTTTTGACATTATAGGTTCCCATGCACCCCTATTGTATTTTGTGGTTAGAATAGTGATGACATATCACAATGTAGTCAGTGAGCATGATGATTTATGTGTAGAGATTGAAAGGGAGACATCCTAAAGTATAATGTTATAAAGATCATGTACATTTCAATTTATTAGAATGACACCCTATGAATTGATTATGAATAGGCACAAAAACTAGTTATATATATACTTGATTGGGTATGACACAAGTACTAGTTATACTATGAATAAGATAATTTTGAACCAGATAATCTCTAATGATGATAGATAGACAAAATGGAGGATGTTTATCTACCTTTTCATCTTTGTTTGACTATCCTTCATTAGGCTTCAATTTGTTTGTCAATGTTATCTCCTTTTTAATTCTATATTTGTAACCAAATTAGACATACCTTCCCTTTATGATGTTTGAAAATAGATTGTTGAACCATTAATAACCCCTTTAACATCTTAAATTTCCTTCTTCTTTGTCCTTATGTTTATAGCTATAGGACTTGACTATGTGCTTGGATGCCCTTTATAATTCACACCACATTAAGAATATTGATGACAATTAACTAATGTAGACCCCACTTGATTACTCTTCCCATTGGTCTCTATTTTATTTGGTACCTCATCTTGATTCATAGATGGTATAGTTATAAAACATGCCTTGAAGGCTTCATTGAAGGACCTATTGACATAGGTAGATAGATCATGAGGTCAATCCCATGAAGGTTGAACATCATAATCTTATACAAGGTTAATTTTAGTATTAACTAATTCCCTTGAGGTGTAAGGAACATTGGGATTGTATCCATTGTATGACTTGGATTGAACTAGCTACCTGATTTAACAATTTTGGGAATATTGAAGTCTTATTCATAATTTAGTTAAGGGTCTAAAATAAATAAATTAGTAAAAAATATTTAAATAATTATATTAATAATTTTTATAATGTATTGTGCCTTTTAAAACCTTCTAAAATAGCAATAAATAAGGATAAATGTAACTTTGCTTAAAACTAGACTCAGACAGTTAAGATAGAGACTAAAACTAGTTTTGTAGGATTAGGACAGTGTCATAAACCTAGATCTAGATTTCATTCAATGAAAGGATGAGAGCACTAAAAATAGGACACTTCAAGTTCTGATGTTATAGTATAGGTCCTACAATTTTTGTCTAAACTAGTCATAGAGATATAGGTTTTTTGGGTTTTGTCCACTATCTATATGTGACCCTACCTATGAAATTTTGAGTCCTAGATGTTGACAGAAATTCTTGTAGATCTGATTTAATATCAAAACCCTATACCTTCATTATGCTTGATAAAAATAGAGAAATAGGGGGGTTAGTGTGTGTAAGATACACTAAACATGTATCTACACCCCTTGTGTGGGCTCACCACCTACATACCAATACTCTAAAGAGGGATCAAGCCATATGTAGTTCTCACATTTGATGTGCTTTATGCAATAGTGTTATGTGGATGAAAAAATTCCAAACTTAGAGTGATTAAGGTAGTTAGGGATTGGTGTGAGGGTTTGAATATGTTTCTAGTTGTGTTGGGTGATTGTATGTAAAGAATAGGGAAATTTGTCTTAGTGGTTTATTTATATTCTTACTTGCTTTGTAATATTTGTCACCCTTTTCTAAATAAAATTTGAATGGAATTTTATACAAATCTATTAGTCATGGGTTGAATTTATTTGTGCTAGGTTAACATAATGAAGAATAGGAATCAAATGGAAATAGTCATTTGGGATTAAAATGTGATTGGGTAAGAGCACTAAAAATGGGACACCTACGGTCTAGTCCTATAGTCTAGGTTTGATGCTCCTATCCTATAGGATTG
The DNA here is from genome assembly GCA_037957365.1 of Torreya grandis. NCBI lineage: Eukaryota > Viridiplantae > Streptophyta > Pinopsida > Cupressales > Taxaceae > Torreya > Torreya grandis. The sequence goes on from JARHVA010007643.1 coordinate 13,768, forward strand.
GGGCTTGGGGGAATATAATCAGCCTAGGAAATGTAGCTTGGTTGAGCTGGAATGAGGTTTTAGAAGTCTAAATATGATTATTTATGAGAAAAAATGTATCTAAAAGGGTCATGAAAGCATGCAAGAGGGTTATATGCATAGGGTATCACAATTGACACTCAAGATACCAATTTGGACATTTTATATGACTATATTCCCCCCCCCTCCCACTTTATTTTAGTGATGAAGCAAAGTGAAATACTAGAATAAAGGAGAAATAGAAAGCATATATGAACTTACATGTAAGGATTAAACCCATGAAGATGTGTGATGTTGAGTATGTGTAGAGAGAGCACATTATAAAGTGTAAATATTCAATAGAAAATAAAGAGAGATCAGTTCTTACTACATACACTATATCTAAAATAAAAATATACAAATTTGGGTAAGAAATAGGAGTAGAAAGGAATGAATACTCTTCAATGGGTATGTTAACCAATACAAAACCTATTATGTTATTGAGTGATGTTGAGTGATATTGGATATGTGTTGTACCAAAATTAATATCATGAATAGAGATGAGTGATAAATTACCTAAGAGTGGCTTAAGAATTCAAAGTTTGGTTCTTTGGCTCCATCATTTCCTACTAAATGAGGCTATGTGATCATTCATGTGCTAATCAATGTTTGGACTATGTGTCCATTCTCTCTAAGTAAGTGGCTCAAGAATACAAAGGCTAGCTAGTCCTTTGGTTCCATCATTTCCCACTAAGTGAAGCTATAAAATAATATTGCTATGAATTTGTGTTGTATAAGATGGCTCTTGAAGCCCATAAATGCTTTAAAATACGAACAATGTCGCATGGATAACTCAATGTGTACTAGAAACTAGGCTAATCTTGGCCATTATGAAAGGTGGATATTAGGCTTGTATGAAAGACACTCCAAAATTAGGAACTAGGCTTATGTGGAAGCCACTTGGGAATGTGGAGGTTAGGCCTATATGAAATCCACTTTGAAAATATTCCAACCACTTGTAAATGGAATAATCTACACAACCGCTAAGAATACTTGGGTAATATAATGAACTAGGAAAGAAAATAAGTCAAATATACCATGCACATTGTTCCCAATCACTAGTGTCTGTAACTTGGATTTTCAATTAGAATTTATACCAATTCCCCAATCTTAAAATCAAAGTGAGAGCCATCATGCCATGCATGATGCCCCCTATATCTATATTCTCTAAGATTATTTGTACTAAAACTACTAAATCTAAACTTATCTTTATCTTAAAAAAATGTAGTTGAGCTTACCTTATTACCTATTTCTAGAATTTTTTTGGTTTTTTTATTTGGATAAGAGTGCAAAAAAGAGGACACCCTACTATCTAACACTATTATCTAGTTATGGCATTGTTGTCCTTTGCTAAATCTAATCACTATTTTATAATTGTCACTCTGTTTTTGGTCTATTCTTCTTGTTTTTATCTCTAATTATTATTTTGAGTGTTTTTAAAATTGATTTTTAGACCATTATTTCTCCCTTTTTTGAGGGTACGAATGAAGATCTTATAATGACTACCCTCAAAATAAAGTACCCTACAAGTGTGTTATGTTGTGAAATACATGATATAATAATGATAATAAAAAATATGTCTCAAGATATAGCATAGTTTATATTAGATATTGTGAGATCAATAGAGGTATACCTAGACAGATAGAACAATGTAATAGTATTATACTAAATTAAAACTATAAATATGGTTATTTTTTAAGGAAGGATGGAGCATGATGTCCATCATGGCATATAAGCAAGAAAGATAATGCATGATGTGAATCATGAAATTATAAATACTTGAGAAGCAAATAAGCAACAAGCACCCAAAGCAAGAAGAAAGAAACATATAAGAGTGCTAAGGGGCCAAAAAAATAAGGGGCATGGGAACATATCACTCAAATTAGAAATCAGGCATACAAGGAATGTTCAAATTCCATATACACATATAATTAAAAAGAATCAAGGTTGGCACGAGGGCTACAAGATCATATAAGATTAAAATCAAAAGACATTAGAAAATGTCCTAAGGAACACATAAGAAATAAAATAGGAATTGAGAAATGTAATCACATATAACTACACAAATAAAGGAAGGAAAGCATGTTATGCTAAAAATATAATCACATTTAACTAATCAAAGCAATAAGTGAAAGTATATAAAACATGTAGTACAATACTAGGTAGATGCTAAGAAATACAGTAGTTCTATATACTAGTGAATGTCGATAGAGTAATATGTGTAAGATAATATGTAATGTACATCATCATGATAACTAGAGTGTGTGGTGTAGTAATGACATAACTTGGATGGTGTATTCATGTATAATATGCCCCCAATGGGTAGATATATCGATGTATGTCTTGAATGCATAAGTAAGATGCCCCCTCAATGGGTATAGTGAATCAATCAAGGATATGGATGTCACTGCACACACTCAAAGAAGATCAGGTGAAGCATGGTAATGTATATAAATCAAAAAAAAAATCATATAAAACAAAAAATCTAAGTCTAACATGGTATTATAAATGTAAATCATGGATGATGCATATAATTGAAATGTTTTTGGTGTTTTTTTTAAAATTTAATGTTTTTATATTTTTGAAATAATCTATGTATAATCAATTAGAAGGAGACTATGTAAAAGAAATTGAAAATAAACTATATACAAGTAAGGTTGAAAAGAGATGATACTATCTGATGAGTCTCATTAGATACTCCCTATCATGGTGTCTTGTATCAAAGAGAGGGATTGCGTGTGATTGTGAAGCATGATGGAAGGGCTGAGATTGTAGCTTTGAAAGTTATGTATGATATAAATTCTCTAATATATCTTTATTAAAAACCAACTATTGGGTCCCCCTATAACTCTAAGAAGTGGATACAACTATAGGGCTCTTAAGGACCCATCTAGTAATAGGAAAAGCTATCTAAACATGTGTATGTGTGTAAAGACATGAGACCTCAATGATATTGACATCGGTGTGAACATTATAGATAGAAAATATCTAGAATCCTAAAAATATGGATACTTTAAAATAGTCCTCTATGGAAGTGTATGAACTCTCTATGCTAGTAAGGAAGGCCTCAAATATGTCTGGATCTAAACTGGAGGAATAACTATAAATGGTGGAGAAGCTAAAACTAGTGACTTCAAAGTAGAAGGTGGATCTAAAGTGGGGAGTGGTAACTCATATGTAAATCCACAAACTATAATAACCTAATTAGTGTGAATGAATTTCATGCATCTATGAATTTTAGAATGTACTAATCAAAGTTTCTAAATCCATGGTCAATCAAGAAACATATCAAAAACAACTACATTGGGAGCAATAGTAAATAGTGTGGCCACATGTGTACGTCCAACCTATATAAGAAGTAAAATCTCACCTAATGTAATTTTTATGTTCCCACTAAATACAATAACAACTATGTCTATTAGCATTATATCATGCTTTGAATATCCCAAATGCTACACTAATGTCATAGTGCACATGTTCACACTAGATCCATTATATATGAGAACACTTTGAATGGGATAATGATTAATGTAAGATCTGATAAAGAGTGCATGGTAATTTGAATCATCCTCAATAATATCTTGCTTTGAGAAGGAGATAAAAGGTCTACCTAAAAATCTATAATTATACACACCATTAATGTTACTCAAAGGGTATAACACAATTAAAGGTGCTTGGTATGTATATAGTGGAGGATGTGCATAATATACATGGTGAACACCTGATGTACTGTTATCTCTTATTTATAATGTTTTGGGAAAGGATTTGACAATAATTTCAAATCTTTGTCCTATGTTTTATTTTTTCTAGGAGGGTCAACTAGAGTACTAAGATCAATAATGTTATCATCTATCAAGTCCTATATCTCGTGTTTCAAATTGATACATTTGTTTGCTGTGTGGCTTGGTGCCCTATGAAAATTTCAAAATGTATTTTGATCATATCCCCATTGAAGATTCTTTGTTGGATTAACTTCCCAAATAAAAGTGAGATATATGATATTATATTCCAATAACTATTGTAAGACTTTCACTAGAGATACTAATAGATTGGTAAAAGTTTACCAATGAGGTGTTTATAAAACCACTCATTGAAGGGGCTCAAAATTCACATTAACTATTGGTTGACTTTGAATTTTGCTATCATTGACCTTTAATTTGTATGGGACTTTAATATTGCTCTTGTTTGTTACTTTTATTATGCTTATGTACTTGAGTTTGGCCATTAAAATTAGTTTGACTTCCCTTTATTTTAGTGTATGACATAATGTAGTGAAGGAAGAGAACCTTTTGAACATTATTAACTCATGAAAAATTGGTAAAAGACTCTATTTGAACATATATTGTAATTTTTTATCAGCCATGGGGCTAGTCATTTTAGCAAAGATAGTCTTAATCTAAGAAGATAATCTATAAAAATCTCATTTGACCTTTGTTTCTATTGTAGAACTTGGGTATAGTAAACCTTGTCACCCATGTTAATTCTAAAATGAGTTAGGAACATGTTGGTTAAAGGATTTAATATGTGGACCAACTAATTTTATAGACTATAGAACCATTGTAAAGCATAATCCTTTAAAATTCATGGAAATAGCTTGGTTAATAACTAATAATTTGGCACATGGTCCAAGCATGCTATGTGAAAATCTCTCAAGTGTTTCTCTAGATCACCCTTTCCATCATGTAGAGTTATTTTGGGTTGAACAAAACATGGTGGCAAGGGTGCAGAAGAAATATGATGTGCTAATGGTGTATGAAGTAGAGTAAGAGAATCCAAGGCATGTGTTGGTATAAAGACACTTTACTTGAGATGTAATACCTTGGATTGAAGATATTTTATCTTTTACAAAAGGGTATCCACATCAAGAGACAAAGATGCACTAGCCATAACTAGTGGTGCCTCATAAGAAGGTTGGGCTGCTATAAAGGGTCATTGAGACATAGTTGCCCTCGTAGTGTCATTTAAAATTAGTTTTTATGAAGGAATGGAAGACTCAACTTGCTTAGCCTTTTTAATTTCCATGATAGATTTTAAGATAAGGGTATGATGTTAGAGTTATTCATTAAGTCTTTAATGAAAAATTTGTGGAATCAAATCTTTATTGAGGCTAACTTCATTATCAATAATAGGTGGTAGTGGATCAAGAGTCTAATGTGGTGGGTCATGAACATCGATGTGTGTATCATCATTATTATTCTTATATTATTCATTGTCAAAATTATCTTCATGAAAATTAGTGTAATTTGGATGTGTAGGATCTATAATAGGAAGTTGAGTTGGCTATTTATCCATGGTATATGGTTAGGTTGATAGAATTTAGGTGAATTCAGGAGGGTTGACACTAAGTCTTACACTTCATTTGAAAGGAAAGATACAAGGAGGAATGATAAAAAATATGTAAGGTGATACCTCAAAAGCATGAGACCTAGTATATGTAGCTAGGGTTTGAAATAAATTATTTTTAAAATTAGCTAGGTAAATTTAAAATTAAATGTGAAATTTTTATTTAAAAATGCTGGAAAATTTAGAAAAATATTGGGACCTAGTATAGGCAACTAGGGTTTGAATGAAATTATTTTAAAAATTACTTCAGTAAATTTCAAAATTAAATGTGAATTTTTGAACTAAAAATGATGGAAAATTTTTAAAAACCATAAATGAATTTTCCTTAGGGTTTTTAGGGTTTTTTTGTGAAAACAAAGTAAGTCAAGTTCACCAAATGATTTAACAATTTTAAGAATATTGGAATCTTATTCCTAATTTAGTTAAGGGTCTAGATTAAATAAATTACTAAATAATATTGCAATAATTACAATACTAATTTCTAAACTTTATTTTATCTTTTAAACATTTTTAAAAATAATAATAATTAAGGATAAATGTAACTTAGCTTAAAACTGGACTGAGATGGGTGAGACATAGGCTAAAACTAGTTATGCAAGATTAGGATAGTATCTTGAACATAGATCTGGATTTCATTTGATTAAAAGGATATAAGCACCAAAAATAAGACACTTTGGAGTCTAGTGTTATAGTCTAGGTCCTATCACTATTGGTTAAATTGGTCACAAAGATCTATGTTTTTTTGGTTTTGTCTACTATATTTGTGTGATCCTTAATATGAAATTTTAAGTCTTGAATGTCGATCGAGCTCCTTATAGAGATGATTTAATCTTAAAACCCTAGTCCTTCATTATGCTTGATAAAACTTGAGAAAGAGGTGGGGGGTTAGTGTGTGTGAGATGCACTAAACATGTATCTACATCCCTTATATGGGCACACTACCTACATACCAATACTCTGAAGATGGATCAAGCCATATGTAGTTCTCCCACTTGATGTGCTCTATGTAATAGTGTTATGTAGATGAAAGAATTCCAAATTGAGAGTTATTAAGGTGGCTAGGGATTGGTGTGAAGGTTTGAATATGTTTACAACTATGTTGGGTGATTGTATGTAGAGAATAAGTAAATTTTTCTTAGTGGTTCATTTATATTCTTGATTGTTTTGTAATATTTGTCACTCTTTTCTAAATGGACTTTGAATGGACTTTCATAGGGATCTATTGGTCATGGGTTAAATGTATTCACACTAAGAAAACATAATGACTAATAAGAATTAAATGGAAATGATCATTTGGGCTCAAAATGTGATTAGATAGGAGTGTTAAAAATGGGACACCCTAGAGTCCATCTCTATAGTCCAAGTTTGGGAATCCTATCCTAAGGGCTTGGGACTTGGGGGATAGAATAGCCTAGTAAATGGAGCCTAGCTAAGTTGAAATTAGGTTTCAAATGTTTATGGATGATCGGTTATGAGTAAAAAGGTGTCTAAAAGGGTCATAAATGCATGTAATAGGGTCCTATGGATAGGTTGTCACAAGCCACACTCAAAATACCAATTTGGACATTTTATATGATTACACTACCCTTAAATTTGAGGATGACCTTAAAAGGGTGGTCTATTGGCTTGATAGTTTAGGTAGGACTAATTAGGTTGATAGTGGCTTTAGAAAGGACTTACTATTTATTTTTTTATGATCCTCTTGATACCTAAGATCTCTTTCATTATATCTCTCATTCTTTCTACCTCATTAGACTTACATGGTCTAGAAGGGGTAATAGGCTTGTGTTTATTTGTAGGAATGGGGGAAACATTAGGTGTAAGTGTTTGTAAATTACGGAATAGAGGCATGTGGGGTCTTAGGTAAATCTTTCCAACCTAAATTAAATAATTATATAGCCTTGTGGACACTTCATAAGAATTAAGAAATGTGATACCTCCCATAGATTATATCATCATATGAATATCATTATCAAAAGATTTAAGATAGTAAAGGAAATCATGGTGAGTTGTGGGTCTTACAAAGATTGGGATCCTATCCCAGTATTATGAAATCTTGTGTTAAAGCCTTTAATGACTTTTTGAGGTGTGCTCCTTATGTTGGCTAGCTGCTCAGTCAATGACAAGTTGTCATTCTTATCTTCAAATCTTCTCCTCAAAATATCTCCCAAATCATTGCATGTAGTGATAGATATAGGGGATAATGTACCTACCAATCAATAGCTTTGAATTTGAAAGAGATAGACAAAAATCTAATTTTTATGTTCTCCTTAATTATTTAATGTATATTGCATAAGTTAGTAATGTTTCTAATATACTCAATAGGGGTGGTGACAGTCTCACCAATGTATGAGGTAACACTTTTTAGGGTAGATATCAGAATGTCATCATGTTGGGAAAGTCTTAAAGGACTATAGGAATTTAAGGAAAGAAATATAGGATCCTTTCCAAGATATTTTTCATACTTTAGAAGAATGGGCCAATCAAAAACATTTTTATAGGTTTATGAGCAAGGTATGACTTCTTTGGGTAAGGATGGGTGTTAATAAATCTATTTGCTTTATATGAATAATGAGGAAGATATTAGAACTCAAAAGGAATGACTTTAGTGATATATATTATGTTTAAGTTAGTAATGAAAGAGTGCACTAGTTTTCAACCAAGATTCAAATGCTGGAGTCTCTAGATACTAGAGAAAGTGGATTGTTACAACCTCCTTGTTGACAAATCGATCATCCACCTTGAACAACCATCTTAGAATTCATATCCCACTAGGCATGCCAAAACTATTATAGCCTAAATTTTTACCCTATATAATTCAATTAGACCTTCTCAAATTTGGGATAACATGGATCTATCTCTAAAAATAGGAAAGCTATTACAAGAGATAGATCTCTAGATTTGAAAGGGCTAACTCTATTGATCTATATTTTAAGCTCAAACACTACACTATATTAATCACTATTTTGGGTGAAAATTGAATAATGAAACATAAAATAAATCTATACTAACAAAGGTGATACACCAAATATAACTCCACAAACATACTTATATTTACACTAAGAAAGAAGACTACTAAAACTTACCTCAACTCATTATTCTTCTAGCATAAGTATTTATATGTGGAGAAAAATTACTATGCATACCTAGAGGTGGGTTAAAAGGAGGTTTGATCCTAGACACTTCTCATCTATCTCACACTTAAAATACACCTTAAAAAATAGATACACTTCATGAGACCTATTAGAATAAACATTACTACTCACACAATGCTTATAAGAGTAGAATGGAAGCAAGGAAAAGACATTCATCACTTGTCACCCAAATACACTACTTGACATACTTAATCAAGAGTTTAGAAGACTAAATCAAACTCAAAACTTTATTCAAAGGTAGAACAATATGTCAAAACTATTAAGGCTTTTCCATACCAATTATGTATTGTTTACAAGGCCAAAATGGCTTGAATATATAAAGCATAGGAGAAGAGAGAGAAGTGAAGTTAGCCTATCACAATGCCAAGTGTGAAAATGTGAAAACCAATTATAATTAAAGAAAAGAGAGTTAGATAATAGGTCATGAGGTATTCTTAGACAAGTGTCCATATGAAGTACATCATTCTCTTAAATTTGGTGTAGAGACCTTTCATGTCCTTCTAAAAACTACCCTTCATAATGAGAAGTTCACTAGACTATTCATAAATATCTATTGATTATTTTGAATATACTACATGTGTCCTTAATGTTTAAAGTATATTTCTCATTTTAGAATTTATAAAATTCAAGGCATGAGTTGTAGGTTTTGGCAATCTAGTTGCCTATGGTGAAATAGTAACAGAGCAAGCTAATTGTTCCACAATACTTGTATAATTTGGTGGTGGGGAGCCACCTTGGCCTATATTCTATGAATATTTGTTGATGCTTAATTAATTATGATCCTTCCTTATGCTATAGACTAATTTAAATGGATATTTATAATGTTTCTAAAATTCAATTGATCATGGTGTAAAAAAAGGAACAAAGAGAAGGGTAGGGTAAAAAATAAAAGGGTGATTACCAATTTCAACCTTGAACATTATGAAAAAGTATCAATTTCAATTGAACATACATTTGAACTAGTATACAATGTAAAAAACATAATCTTGTATTTCACTATATATAAGGTGAACTTAAAAGGATGATGTGAAGGATCACAAGTAAGAAGTATTTTTTCTTTAAAGATTTACTACTTTAATCAAATAACATGTGCACATTTGAAAATAGTGTAGGATGAGAAGGAAGAAGACAATTAAATTTTCAACTAATCTAGCATAAGTAAAAATTAGAAACCCAATGATTATAAAACATTACTTATAATTTAATACACCATTAAAATTCAAGACCTTAACTAGTAATTTAGAGAAAAATAATATCAATAATTAACAACATCAAACATGGACAATCTTTATATAATTACTTAACTATACTAAATGTTTTGAGTATACAAAGTTGTTTAGAAATCTCTCTCTTTTTAAAATGGTGATAAATGACTTTATAATAAGATCAATAAGTATATCCATTAGTTTATACATAAAGGTGTACAAAGACAAGGATAGTTTTCCTTACATGCTATATAATACATGTGTCTTTTCTAAAGTTATACTAAACTAGAGCCAAATATGCTAAAAAACTAGCATATGCTTTTAAAAATGGATTATTATACTATAAAATTCCACCTAATTTCTATTAGAATAGAATATTTTTCTAACTTCTCAGTGGGGCCCCTATTTTTTTCTGGAAGAGTCTCATACCCTCTCATATTTCTCATCAACTAGCTTGAGATCTGCAATAGGCTTCATAATGAACTCTTCCTCATGGTCTACTAGCTCATCAAATTATTGGTCATTTCTTTCCAGGGTCTCCTTGATGCTTTTAGTTTCATTTATCCTCTCACTTGAATTGAAGATTATATCTAAAATTTTGTTTTTATCTTGCCCAAACTAGCCCTTGCTTTTACCCCAAACTTCTTGAGTCACCAAAGTGGCTCTATGCTTTAACTCTTTATCACTGATGAGGCCAAGGGTAGTAGGTTATGTATTATTTAAAAGCATGGCCCCAAGAAGTTTCTCAACTATACTAATCATACCTTTATCATATTTTATAAGCCTCATCACCTTGATATGCCATGTATTCAAGTTTTAAACTTATCAATAACAATCCCCAAGATTATACCTAGGTGTCCCATACTTATAGTTCTAAAGTTTGGGATCTACTTCTTTGCTTGATTGTTGAAGAGCTAAGAAATATTATCCTCTAAGGCTTACCATTGGGTAACTAGATCCTTGGATAATGTATCATGGTCTTATAGTGTACTTTGCCTCATCTTCATTGATTTTAATGCCTCAAAAATATCATAGAATGACTCATCAATTATCTTAATCATGGAATTTGGAACTAATAGGATTGTTTAGGTTTTTAATTTCTCCTTCTCCCTTTCTAAATTCTAGATCCTTTATTTTAGACCCCAAACTCTAGCCTTGGACTTTTGTGAATCTGCTTCCATCAATATTTCTACATCCTCTTCATGTATTATAGCTTCACCAAGCTATTGTCCTAAAAAAGGGGTCAAACCCAAAAAGGTTCCACCTTCTAAAAGGTGAACTATTATATCCCTACCATAATTGTTCTTTTAGTAATCCTCTTTAATCCTACTATTATAAGATTGAAGTGAACTATGGTAACTAGCTCCTTGAACTTGGGAGGTTTTGGGACCTGTATGCTTGAACTAATAGATGATCTTAGTGCATCCATCTCATCTCCTAAGCCCTGAGTGACCATAATTATCATTTCTTCCTACTTCTTCATTATAGATTTTATCCAAGGTTTTAAATAATCATACACATCCACCCCAACCCTTTTCATGACCCATGAGTGGGAAAGAGAAGGAATATTTTGTAACTTATCATAAATGAACTAGTCAATCATGACTAGTTCATAGATTGGAAAATCATCACTAAAGAGATTAACTTCACTAGTGGGATGAGTGAAGGTCAATTTGATCTTCTTTCATTGTCTCATAGGGACCAATGCCAATTCTTTCTGACTTTTCTCTTAAGAGTTTACTGGGACTAGTTCCTTCCCTATTGCCTCCTTTGAGGGGTCTTATTTTCCACCAGAGCCATAAGATTTTTAAAGCTCCTTGAGGGCACCCTCACGTGTATCTTATAGATATAAATAAATCATGTCAATGAACTAGATTAGATAAGGTGGTTTTTTTTCCATGGTTGAAGGTAAGGGCCCTTTCTTAGGCCTTTATTTTAATCTTACCTCTGTAACTTTCTCTTTTCCTTTGGATTGATCATTTTGAATTAGCTCAACCTATTATTGGAATTGTTGTAGTTTATTTATTTAAGGTTTCTCATGAGCCATCCTAAATGGATTAGATAGTAAATGATACTACAAGGTGTGTATTTTCCATGTTTCCCTAAATGCCTTATTGTCTCTAGCCAATTTGTGCTCTAGCTTGATGTTGTGACCATAGACTCTATCAAATATTTCCCCATAGTTCTTGGCTCCAATGTATATGTTCTCATGGACACCTAGCTAGTGTAAATACTTGATCTTGAGCTTCTTGTCCTTTAGATGATCTCCTACCTTATTCTTAGGATCTCACATTTTGAGTTCATGTAGCTGAAATCAAAATGAATTCTTGTGTGTGACCATAACTTCCACTTACTTCCAATCTCTAATTAATATTTTCTTAATGTCTAAGGGGAAGGGGTGAAGTAAACCTTTACTTTTCTCTTTACAAGCCTTTTTAATGGCAAGGATGAGTTAGGAGGCAATATCCTGGTCAATAAGATTATTCAAGACATACATTGGTAGTCTATAGGGTTATGACATGATTCCTTCTATCTTGATGACTATGAAATTAGGATATTACCATACATCCCTTATCATTTAAATCTATCTCTTGATGAGGGGGTGGATCCTAGGCATTAGATCACCTGTAATGGCTTCAACTATTGCTAGGAAAATGCAATCATAGATAAAATACATGTGATAATGGTACTTAAAGATGTGCAACATAGAATAGTAATATGAGATAGTTTTCCTACCCTCTAGGGACCATTTCTTAATTCTAGGGAAGGTATTCAAGTCTAGAAGGTAATCTAAGAGGTATGGCATCATGTATAATTTATTTAAAGTCTTTTTCTTGATGACTATGAATTGTTTATCTAAGAAGGTGTTGATCAAATCTCCTATCGAAGGGGTAAGTTTCTCCTCTACCAAGAAGTATACATATGAGACCCAAAACTTATTCATGTAGGTGGTCAAAGGGGTACCAAAATATCTATTAAAATTTTTCATAATCACCCTAATACCCTCTATAAAATGAATGATAGGGATATTTCCATCATGGGTTCTAAAGATGTGAGTCCCTTGATGGAGCTAGGGTCTTAGGATGGAGTTTAGGTCATTGCTATTAGTATATTATCTCATTTTGGGAAGGTCCAGATGGGGAAGAGGGAGATTGTAATAATTTTAAAAATAAATTGGGGAAATGTATGCCACCTCTTTTTATTTCCCCTCCCTAATAATCCATTCACCATCAATTTTGTAATCAGAAAAATTGGTGGAAAGGACATCAATGTAGTGTATTAGATCTAGTTTTGTCATGGCATGGTAGAGGTTGGCCATCTAGATTAAAACCAAGTAATTATATCATATTTTGGTGGTGGAATTTCTTTAGTCTTCATTTAATATGGGATATACTTCTTTTATGTTAAATAAAATCTCAGACCAATTTTTGATGTTATGGATGTTCAACATTGTGAGGTTCAATTTGTATCTTTGAATACCTAGCCCTCACTATCAGTTTTCAAATAGAGATTTTCTTCCTCCTTCAATTGTTGTCTAATAAAATACATGGCCTTAATTTATTGATAATTTTTCAAAATAGATCAAAAATGATCTTTATAAAAGCCTCATGCTACTTAGAAAACACAATGGAGTTGTCCTTTGATTGAATTGTAGCAAATTAAACATATTGGGTCACTTTATACAAGGTTTAGGGTTTGGAGATTTAATGGTGGAAGATATCCAAGCTTTGTCTTATATGTGTTTTGGATTTTATTTATTCCTTTGCCTTTATACCTTTTTGTTTTTAATCCCATGAGATATTTATTTTTGTCCCTTTTTATTTACATGGAGCTTATGTGGCACTAGTCTAGACATTTCATTGTATTTTTCATAAATGTCATTTGAACACTATCCATTGGCATTTAAAAGATACGTCATTTATTTTGACTCCATAGGATGAAAATCTTGGTGTAATATGAGTTTTTGATCATGATATGGGTCTTTGTCTTTGATTAGTTTGTTGGTCTTAAGCCCTATGGTTATGACACTTGGTGTGTTTACATATCTTCCTCATGATCTAAATATTTTGGTTAGTTGATCATCGAATAGGTATCAGCCACATGAAAAGATTATGGGCTTTTAAAAAGTCATCATGTCATCTTCACACCATTAAATAAAATCTAGTGATGAAGCATGAATCATAAGATCCACAAAATACCTGATCGTTAAGTCAGCCCATTATTAAAGTTAAGGATTAGGCTTACATTCCTTAGGGTAAGTTTTATTTCACATTTAATAAGTACTTGAAAAACTATAGGCTAGGGACTTAAACCTAAGTGGTGATTAAAAAGGGGGAAGGGTGTGGATATTCTAGGCTAAGGTTGGCATTATGTTTAATAACACCATGAAAATATTAGGCCAAAATATCTATATCATGTGCCATGAACCATGCTCAAAGGAGGTTCACCATGGGATGATGATATATAAGTGTTTATAATGTGAGTTCATGATTTTAGGTCAATTATGCAAAATTTAATGTGAGTCTTAAGGCATAGACTTAGGCTTGGTATATATCATTGCTTTGCAAGTTAAAACCTTCCATTGTGAACATATTTTGAGCATTTTAATAATTTTATAGGGTTCTAAATCAAAATGGGATTTTGGGATGTCATTTAAAACCTTAATTAAGATATTTCATTAGTTTTAAATTGATGGTCTCATGGCCATCAAATACACTCTTGTGAGTGTTTATTGATGGTTACATGAATGTCAAGCTTAAACCAATGAAAGTTTAATTTTAATGGACTTAAAGTTGATTATTGTATGGGTGTCAAGTTGGCATTTTTATATGTTTGGGTGATGGTCACATGAATTTAAATTTTAAGTTCATTAAAACCTTTAGTGATAAATTTAAGGGTGTCACGTGGCATTCCCATAGAGATTCCCAAGGTCTTGGTATTACTTCACTCTATTTGATCAAGTTCCATAATAAAGTGATAGTTGATAATCATGATCTAAGCCCTTGATTTTGAATAGATATAGTGTTAATTGGCTCCCTCTTCCTTTCAATCCTCACATGTAATGGTGATGCATGTCCATCTTTCGATCTCCCTATGGCCTTTCAAATTTTCAACTACACTTTACTTTGTCCAATCATGTCTCATGATAAAGTGATAGTCATTGGATCACTAAAGATGCATGCTATTTAAGCAAAATTTTAGGACATCCTCATGTCATTGGATCAAATATATTCATGAATTTAGAGCTTTAGGATCCTAAAAAATATGAGGAAGTTAATGTTAGGACCATGGGACATAAAAAAACTTAGGCTTAAGAAGCTAAGACTAAGGTTACGATTGTATTAATAAATACATTGTGGCCTTAGTATTAAATTATTAAGCTTAAGTCAAGAAATGTTAAAAGGGATCCTACAGATGAAAATTATTTATGCTATTAGGAACCTTCTAGGGAGACAGTAATTATTAAAGGGATCAAGTTTCTTGGTCAAATTGTGTTGAAAAACATGACTAAACCAAGAATACGTGTTTCATACTTAAAGCCCATAAGTTGATTTTTAAAATATTTTCCTACCAATTTGGGTTCCTACCTCTATTAAAATTTGAATCAAGGGTTTTCTAGGGTTTTGGAACATAGATGCCATGGACTCTACAACTAAGAGCCTAGTAAACATTATTAGCATAGTTAGTCCATACTAAAATAGAATTAAACCAAATAAACTCTACTTAAATAGAGTGGATGACCTTTAAACTTCTACCATAGGATTTGACATGATAAAATTTCCATGTTTTATATTCAATATTTATCAAGGGTCCCAATTGAAGAAAATGGGGGTATGTTGGTCCCCAAAAAAGGTGACTCATGGGGGAAACATATCAAAATGCTAGAATGTAAAGACTCTAGTTTAGGAAAATGACTAGGTCAATTAATTCACTTAATAAAAACCACCATCTAGATCAAATTATGATTGAAACAAACCTTTCTCTTGTATACTTAAGGTAAAATATGATGACATATTCAAACTATGTGTGTGATTTGATTCCAATTACTATTTGCCATGGGGTTTAGGAAACAACATCCAAGTTTCATTTTTTAGTCACTTACATTGACTTATGGTAATATAAGATGTTAACTAATAACCATTCCTTTAACTTATGGAAGGCCTTCACATTGTTTTGTTACTAGCTAGGCATTTATAGCCCTGATAAAATGCCTTTAGCTCCACTCATGACCTTGTTCCACTACCAGTCAGACATCTATAACCCTGGTGGAAATTACCAGAATCACCTATATCTAAAATATTTTGATTTTGATTTTATCATTATTTTTTATATACTTTTTATCTTTATGCTTTCATTATAGTTGGGAACCAGGATAGCCAAGTTTTAGGATTTGGCCAAGTATTGGATCTTTATAAAATTGCCTATGGCTGCAACTCTAATCCTAGGCAAGGATGTTGATTAAGTGATAGTGTGGTCATATCATGAAAATTTATATCTTCTTCATACTAGTAAAAAATTTCTCAAAACCAATTTGAGGTTTAGATAATGGTTAAGGTCTACTGAAATGATTGGATTTTCAATTAGTCCTCATCAGTTTCTTTGAGATATAACATCATGTTTTATATTTTAGATCCATGGTTAGTCTATGTATGGGATTCCTACCTTCATTGCTAAAATGAGGGGGGGGGGAATATTTTAAGCAAACTTCATAACTTCTAATCTCAATATTGTCCCTAGGGACTTATTGGAATCAAGGAATAAGGAAACAAGAAACAAACACATAACATGAAGTAAATAAACATATATAGACCTATATACAAATAATGGAAAAGAAGGAAAGAGATGAAGGGAAAATAAATAGTCTTCCTACATTAATCTAATCATCTTATAGTTACTCCATGAAGACCCTAAGAGGAGTAGTAGATAAATAGTGCTCAAGATAATGCCCATTAGTGGACAGTGTAAAATCTACTCCTTACAAGTCATTGAGTTTAAAAGTGTTGTTTTCCAATGTTTCTACAATATGATATGGGATAATCCAAAAGGGTGTGAATTTTCCATGTTTACACTTAGGATAAGATGGCTTGTCCTAAAGAAGAACCAATTCTCTTTGTCTAAAAGAGGAACCAATTCTCCTTGTCTGAACACTTTGATTTTGGATATTTTATCAAACCATCTCTTAACTATGGTTTAATGTCTGATAAAGTTAGTAAAGGCATTCTCCCTTACATCTTCCATCTAAATTATATCCATCAATATAGAATTAGCTAGTTCTTGGCTCTCCATGTATTCTTGCATAAATCTATATGTGCGCAACTTGAGATTGATAGGAAAGATGGGTTCTTTTCCATATACCAACATAAATGGTGAGGCTTTTTTTTACCCTTGCTTAATTCTTATCTTATCATCTTAAAGTGAAAATTTAAAGAATTTGTGCCAAGTCATAGGTTTGTCTTTATCAGACTTCTTGATTACCTTCATCAAGTTTTTATTGGTTGATTTGGAGACTCCATTATCTTGGGGATAATGATTAGATGAAAACTTGAGAGTGATGCCATTACATTATGAAAATTTGGTCATATCTATGGATATGAAGGTTGATCCATTATCATACACTAGAGATACTAGGGTATCAAACTTGTTATAGATGTTTTCTTCTAAAAATTTGATCACTTCCTTAGTTCTACATTGCTTGGTGGTTACAGCTTCAGTCTACCTTGTATAATAATCTATGGTAGTAAGGGCATATTTGTGACTTTTAGATGAGTTATGGTTGATTATGCCAACAAGATCTAACCCCCACCGATCAAAGGGTTTGTCAATCATGATTGGATATAGAGGGATTACTACTTTTGGCTCCTTGGTGCTAAAAATTTGGCATGAATGACATTCCCTCACATGCTTGTGAGCATACTTAAAAATAGTTGGCTAATAATATCCAAACGTAATAATTTTGTGGGATATGGTTTTCCCATATGGATTCCCACTACCTAGCTTTTCATGAAAGGTGCTCATGATTTTGGTGGTTGCTTCTTGTGAGACACATCTCAAGTAGATTCCTTCAAAGTTCCTTCTGTAACCTCAATTAGTGGACTAACTTAAGCCTTAACTCCCTCTTTTGCTCCTTAGCTAAACCTAAAAGACAAGTACCATTAATTAGTAAATGTATGATTGGGTCATACCACTCACTAGCTTGAAAGTTTTGTTGATCCACCTACATAATACTTAGTCTAGGGTTATTATTAACAATCACCTGAATCAAACCTTATCACCATACCAAATTTGTAGTTTTAATCTCCAGGTCATATTCTTGTTAGATTGATATTCATTTATGTCTATGTTCCCCCAATTCATTCTAACTTAAGATGTTTGAGTGTTTGAGTAATAGTGAAGCCATAGCCATTCAACCCCCGCCTCTTATTACAGGTTTCTCCATACATTATAGGAATTAGAAGGGGCATCTATTGATGTAAAAATATTGGTATCAGATCCATATGAAGATCTACTCCATTCAAGATTCTGTAAGAATTCTCTCTTTCTATATAAAGGAATTTTAAGTTACCTTGCTTCAAAAATTTCTCTGGGAAATTGATGCATCAAGTCATTGGATGCTATTAATTTGTCATAGGCCCCTTTTATCTCTACAAATAATTATTCCCTATCCATAAATTTCTCACTTTCCAGAACTTAATTTCTTACAATGAAATTTGGAAAATCCCAAGAATCTTCCACCATTGAGATTCTCAATGAATCTAAAATGGAAGGAATATATGAACTACCTCCTTTTATCCCAAAATAACTCTCTGAGTGTCTTGACATTAAAGTTACAGAATAACCCTTGAAAAGGAAAATAGTCTTTATAAACCTCTGGCTTTAAAGTTTTTTCAAGTATATAAAAAGACAACTTCTAAAGTCTAAATTTATTTATAATAGTACCCATATGTCTTTTTTTAAACCCCATATTAAGTCTGTCGAAGTTGCTCTTAGTTATAAACTCAAAAAGTCTTTTCTATCAAATTTGTTATCTTTATTACATAAATCTTAAATCAATCACATTAGATCCCATGAAGATGTCAAATTTGTTCATTTTGGTCTTATTTGAGTTCATATTACTCCACTAATTCCATGTAATATAAAACTAGTCTTGGATCTAGCATTGTGTGATAGACATCAGGTTAGCTTTAAACATGCTTGTCAGTTATCCAGCTTAGGATGGATAAATGATCAATTTATTTCTTTTGAATTTTGTCCTACTCTTTTAGTTGTAGTTTGAGATAAGGGATGTAAAGAAGTCAAGCATGGCTCTTTATATTATTGGTGACTGTTTACCTCATTGTTTGGTCTAGATATGTTTTGAGAATTCAAATATGCCTCCTTTAATATAACTATTATTTATTTTATGACTAATACAAATCACTCCAAAAATACTAAAAAATCTACCTTATGCTCGTAGATTGAGTGGAACTATTCAGTTATAGAAGGGACATATAGAGTCTATTGAAATTCTTTCTGATTGGAAGCTTGATTGGCTAAAAAATGTGTCACCCAAAATGAAAGGTCAAGCTACTATCCACAAAACTGATGGAAGAATGGTAAATGTTGTGCCTAGATCATTTTCCTTAAATAATTCTTCTAACAAATTGTCTCTTCATAGACCTTAAGCTTCCTCTTTAACATGAACTATTAGATCTGGTCACATTACTATAGAAGATGAAGATTTAAATCAAGGACCTAATCCCAGATATCAGTTACCATCTACAATGATGAGTCTTCCTAGGGTAAATACTCTTGAATTTTATATAGATAATCAGGTCAGTATGTACAAAGGTGGGAGATGGCCACCTCACAAAGGTGTATATAAAAAGTAAGAAGGTACTATTAGTTAATTTTTTGTATGTTACCTAGGAGAAGCTAAGCCTTCTAATGAATTTAGATAGAGGAACTATATGTCAAGATTTAATGCACACCTTGCCAACAATTTTGATGACCTCTGTAAAGATGTCTTATATATTTGACATATTCTAGATAAACTAACCATTCTTAAAGATGATACAAATCATGTATAAAATGAGATTTCTAATACCAATTCATAATAACCATGTGTCTTGTATTGATACTAAGCTTGTAGCCTTAGAAGATAGCCTTGATTGGTTAGTTAAACAAGATCTAGATGCCTTCAATGAAGCAAAAATGCCCATCTTATCATATGAAATTAAGCTTGGATCTAACTTCAAACCACATAAATAAAGCATGAACCATAATATCTCCTTAATGTAAATAACATAGATACCTTTACAACCATGGTATCTTAATATAAATTATACTCGCAATCCTTTAAATGAAATTTTTGCCTAGTGTAATTCAATGAGAGTAATCACAATAACATCTCATCTAGATCCACCTGGTACTACTAATTTTGATTCAAAATTCTTTTTGGGAATTATTACCTAATGGTGGGATTCTATGATAGAGTAAGAGTAGAATCAAAAGTTTCATCTCCAACTAGATCCTTTAGCTACACTATCATTTATTAATTAATGAGTTTGCACCTCCAGTTGGTAATCATGAACTAGAATCTAAAAAATGGTTGCTCAAAATGGAGTTATGTTATTTAAAGTAGTTTGATGCCTTTGCTAAGAAATTTTGTGAATTGTCTTATGAAATTAGAATTTCTCGTTCCATAGAAACAAAATTAAATTTTTCGTATGCACTTTCTGATAATCTCATTAACAAGGTAATTTCATATATTGATTTTAAAGGACTAACATTAGATGACATGTCTCTTACTGATGTCATCAAATTTTCCAAGCAACAAGCTATGTAGTTAGTCTTAGAAACTAAAAATATCCAAAAGCTCACTAAGCATCAAGCCTCTCAAATCACTCTTATCTTCCTAAAACTGCACCCTTTGGCTATCAACAGTTCATCTAGCCTCACAATCACCAAAAGAAGTAGCACCACACCCATCTCTCTTTTAAGCACCACTAATTCCATCACAAGAATTCTTATGCTCCTCCTCACCACTTTTTGAAAAAGTTTATAACTCCTCATCCTTCATCCAAAACTCCTATTTGCTATATCTGCCATAAACCTAGTCGTATTACTCTGTAATGTCATTACAAAAATCCTATTGTCAAAGCTATATTTTCCTCTAATATAGTAACATGGTGGGATGTTATTGACATAGAAGAATATATCTTCTAGCAAGATGATATATATGAACAAATTCTAGATGAACTCTCTAACAAATAATTTGAAGATGATGATGACACCCTCAAATCATGAGCCAATGATTTGGAGCAACTACTCACCAACATGCAATGGCCAAACTCTCATGACTATTTTAGACTCTTAGTTTAAGCCTATGGTAGATGGTCTCACCATCATGATGAAGTACTAGAGTAAGATTCAAGACCAAGAAATAGAGGATATGTCAAAGTAAGAATTAACTCCAGAGGAAGGTAACCATTCATGCCAAGAATGCATCCAACAATGCAAAGGCCTTCAAATCCCCCTTTACAATTTCCTAGTTCCTTCAATCATAGTGACTCTTGGGTATGAAATTTTTTTACCAGTACCGACCCCCTAAGAGAAATCCATTCTCAAAGCATTGTGCCTTAGTGGGATGTTCTTCTACCTACTGAAGACAATGAAGAAGATACAAAGGTAAAAGATTTTTTTTTCAAAACCATAATACTGCCCTAAATAAGGAGAATGTGGTAATCTTCCAAAAGATGAAGCATAAGAATAAGATGAGTTATACCAAATTCCACTTCAAGATGCTTCTCATCAAAAATTGGTATGTACAATAATTCCTCCTTTGGAAATGTCACAACTAACTTATCTTACTTAATTAATCAATGGGAAGTTTACCCAGTTTATTATTATAAAGATAAATGGAAGACTGGTAGATGCACAAGTTGACATAGGTACTTCACTATCATTTGAAAAGTCACAAATCATCTAAGACTGGGAGAAATTGGATGGGTCACTTACAAGAGCATCGATGTACAGGGTAATAGCTTTGTCTGTAATATATATAAACATCAACAGCCTCTTAGATTTCAAAATAAAATCTTCTAATGTGATTTCTTTGCTTTGAATAAGATAACTATAGATATCCTTCTGGGTGGAGCTTTTATAGATAGGTATTTTCCTTATGGTTATACTACCAAGAGTGTCATGTTAACCATTGATAATGAAAGGCTAAGGATTCCTCACCTAATATATGCTACTGAGTAATTTCCAAGTTCCATGACCCAAACTCCTAAAACCATAATTCCTATAGAAATCTAAGAAATAGGAAAGAATATTAGAACCACTATCTATTCTGATAACCCTCAGTAGTTTTGGTCCAAGTCTATGCCTAAAATAGAAATTAAGATCATGGTAGGCACATAGATAAAGATTGGAAAGAAAATTCCAATTCCTACACATGATTATAAAGATATGGAAGTCCAAATAAAAGAATTAGATGCTAATGGTTTCATAGAAATATCTACCTCTCCTTTTTATTGTTATGCATTTATGGTTAACAAACATTTATAATAAAAGAGAGGCAGAAAGAGAATGGTCATCAATTATCAACCATTGAATGCCATTACCCAACCTTGTCCATATCCTATACTAGATAAAATCTATCCATTGTATAAAGTTGTGAAATGCAAATATTTCTCACAATTTGATTGTAAATATGGCTTTTATCAAATTTAGGTCAAAGAAACTGATAAAGAGAAAATAGCATTTAGCTATCCTTTCATCCATTTTCAATGGACTATAATGCCAATTGGTTTAATGAATGCTCCAACATTATACCAAGCTCATATGGATCAAATATTCAAAGGCACTTCAAATTTCCTCTATGTATATATTGATGACATTTTGATTTTTAGTAATTCTCTTTCAGATCATTACTCTCATCTTCTAAAATTCTTTGAGCTAGTAGAAAATGTAGGAATAGTCTTGTCAGACAAAGATCCAACTTTGTAAAATAGAATGTAATTTTATTGGAATGATTGTCCAAGATTCAAAATTACATGTCCAACCACATATCAAAGAGAAAATCATTAGTTTTCATAAGAAGCTTGATAAGACAAAGCTTCAAGCATTTTTGGGATTGTTGAACTAATTAAATAATTTTTATCCTAACTCTGGTGAAGATAGGTTCATACTTCAGGAGCTTCTCCAAAAAAGACAAACATTTCAGTGGAAGGAAGAACATATAGCTACTATTCAAAAAATAAAAACTAAGGTCTCATTACTTTTATAACTCCACATCCCAAAATTTGACCTATTCTTCATTTATATTGATGCCTCCGATACAACATGGGTAGGAATGCTTGTTTGTAAATATTGTGATAAAGAGTTTATTTGCAAATTTTCTAGTGGTGTCTTTAGTGCAGATGTTTTAAAATAGATATCTTCTAATAAAGAGATTTATGTTGTGAAAAAATGTCTAGAGAAATTTATGTTAAAAATTCTTCATCTACAACAATTTATTGTAAAAACTTATTGTACTATATTTTTGACCTTTAGAAAAAAAGGTCATGGTTAGAATGATGGTTACGGTAAATATTTTAGATTGTAAGACATTTTCAATCAGTTTAATTTCTCTGTAGAACACATAAAAGGCACTGATAATGTAATAATAGATTAGCTCAATAGAAATCCACCAGCAACTTTGATGCACCAACCCTATCCTAATTTTAATTGAGCCAAAATTTATAACCAAGGATTTTCTTATTTGAATGTTTTGGTCCAAGAACAAATCATCTATGAAGGGTTTCATCTTTGGTACACAAGGATTTCCTATGTAGTAAGATCAAATCTACAAATGTCATTTGTTGCTTCTATCCAAGTAGACCACTATAACCACATAGGCATTATCACTATAGAATGGGTAAATAGTGAATTATTGTTTCACTAGTTTGCCAAATTATTGAAAAGACCTTTGTGGACTTGGCATATCAAGATAAGATCATCTCATAATGAGCATCTTTATAGATGGATTACATGGTATGGACCACACCACATTTGTGAAGATGAAAACCATGATCAAGATACCATCGTATATACCATCATTTGATGATAACTAGAATGAAAATCTTATTTCCATATCAATCCTCACTGTCATGCATGTGAAGTTGGACCCCAACATTGGCATCTTTTTAGTATGTTCCAGATAAGATGTCTCTTTTGACCCATCAATGAATATGACCTACTCAATAAAGTGAAACCAATGTTGAACCCACCAAGCTAGATGTCCTCATCTAACACTTCCAATAGCATCTCTCTATAGTGAAATTTTGTGCTGTAAAGAATTATGGGATAAACACCACCTTGGCAAAGATTCTAGGCAGGACCTACTTATTTCTATAAATAGAGGATCTCTCCTTTGTTATATCATAAAAAAAATCTCTTAGGATTCTAATAGTTTGCTACTGATCAAGTGTGTGCTCTTTTCTTTCCCTTTTTGGGATCTTAAGAATCAAAAACATGACTCAAATATTGTAAAATTAAGTGTGTAAAGGGTTAAGTGTTTGACTAATATTAAAGCTATAGCCATTCAGCCCCGGCCTCCTATCACAAGTTTCTACATACATTACAAGAATCAAAAGGAGCATCTATTGACATAAAAACATGAAATATTTTTATGTCAATAGATGTTCCTTCTGATTCCCGTAATGTATAGAGAAACCCATGATAGGAGGTAGGGGCTAAATGGATATGGCTTCAATATTACTCACACACTCAAACCTTTACACACATAATTTTACAATATTTGAGTCAAGTTTCTGATTCTCATGTTCCCAAAAAGGGAAAGAGAAGAGCATACACTTGATCAATAAGAAACTATTAGAATCCTAAGAGCTTTTTTTGATCCTAGAATAAAGCAAAGAGCCTCTATTTATAGAAATTGGGAAGTCTTGCCTAGAATCTTTGTGAAGGTGATGTCTATCCCATCATTATTTATAGAACAAAATTTCACTATAGAGAAATGCTATTGGAAGTGCTAGATGAGGACATCTAGCTTGGTAGGTCCAACATTGCTTCCACTTCAATGAATAGGTCATCTTCACTAATGGATTGAAAGAGACAGCTTAGCTAGAATGTACTAGAAAGATTCTAATGCTGGGGTCTAGCTTCACATGCATGACAGTGAGGATTGATATGGAAATAAGATTCCCATTCAAGATGTCATCGAATAATGGTATGTACGATAGTATCTTGATCATGGTTTTCATCTTCATGAATTTGGTATGGTCCATACTGTGCAATCCTTCTGTAAAGATGCTCATTATAAGATGATCTTATCTTGATATGCTAGGTCCAAAAAGGTATTTTCAATAATTCCATGAATTGGTAAAATAATAATTCACTATTTAGCCATTTTATAGTGATAATAACTATGTGGTTATGGTGGTTTGCTTAGATACAAGTAACAAATGACATATGTAGATTTGATCCTATTGCATAGGAAATCCTTTTGTATCGAGGATGCAATCCTTCATGGAGGATTTGTTCTTGGACCAAGACATTCAAAGAATAAAATCCTTGGTTATAAATTTTGGTTAAATTAAAACTAGGATAGGGTTGGTGCATCAAAGTTGCTGGTAAATTTCTACTAAGCCAATCTGTTGTTACATTATCAGTGCCTTTTATGTGTTCTACATAGAACTTGAACTGATTTAAGAAGGCCTACCATATAAAATATTTACCTTTCTCTAAAGGTCAAAAATATAGTATAATCAATTTTAATAATAAAATATGGTAGATGAAGAATTTTCAACATAAATTTCTCTAGACGTTTTTTGACAGCATAAATCTCTTTATCTAAAGAGATCCATTTTAAAACATTTGCATTGAAGACACCACTAGAAAAATTTCAAATAAACTCTTTATCACAATATTTACAAACAAGCATTCCTCCCCATGCTATATCAAAGACATCAATATAAAATAGGAACTGGTCAGATTTTTGGATGTGGAGTTCTGGAAGCAATGAGACCTTGGTTTTTATTTTTTGAATAGCATTTGTATGTTCTTCCTTCCACTGAAATGTTTTTCTTTTTTGGAGAAGCTCCTAAAGTATGAACCTGTCTTCACTAGAGTTAGGATAAAAACTATTTAAATAGTTTAACAATCCAAAAAATGCTTGAAGCTTTGTCTTATTGAGCTTCTCAGGAAAACTAATGATCTTCTCTTTGATATGTGGTTGGACTTATAATTTTTAATCTTGGACAATCATTCCAAGAAAATTACAATTTTTTTACAAAGTTGGATCTTTGTGTATGATAGGACTATTCCTACATTATTTGTTAGCTCAAAGAATTTTAGAAGATTGGAGTAGTGATCTAAAAGAGAATTACTAAAAATCAAAATGTCATCTATATATACATAGAGGAAATTTGAAGTTCCCTTGAATATTTGGTCCATATGAGCTTGGTAGAGTGTTGGAGCATTCATTAGATCAAATGGCATTATAGCCCATTGAAAATGGTCAAAAGGACAACTGAATGATATTTTCTCTTTATCAGTTTCTTTGACTTAAATTTGATAAAAGCCATATTTACAGTCAAATTGTGAGAAATATTTGCATTTCACAACTTTCTCCAATAGATAGATTTTATCTGGTATAGGATATGGATAAGGCTAGGTAATGGCATTTAATGGTCGATAATTGATGACCATTTTATTTTTGCCTCTCTTTTGTTCTAAATGTTTATTAACCATAAAGGCATAACAAAAAAAGGAGAGGTAGATCTTTCTATGAAACCATTAGCCTATAATTCTTTTATTTGGACTTCCATATCATTATAATCCTACATAGGAATTGGAATTTTCTTTTCAATTTTTAGTTGTTTGCCTACCATGATCTTAATTTCTATTTCAGGCATAGACTTGGACTAGAACTACTGAGGGTTTTCATAACAAATAGTGGTTCTAATCTTCTTTTCTATTTCCTAGATTTCTATAGGAATTATGATTTTAGGAGTTTGGGTCATGGAACTTGGAAATTGCTCAGTAGCATATATTAGGCAAGGAATCCTTAGCCTTTCATTATCAATGGTAAACATGACACTCTTTATAGTATAACCATAAGGAGAATACCTATCTATAAAATATCCACCTAGAAGGATATCTACAGGCATCTTATTCAAAGCAAAGAAATCACATTGGAAGATTTTATTTTAAATTCTAAGGGGCTATTGCTGTTTATACATATTATAGACAAAGCTATTCCCCTATACATCTATGCTCTTGTAAGAAAGTGAACCATCCAATTTCTCTGTCTTTAATGATTTGTGACTTTGTAAATGATAACTTGTGCATCTACCAGTCTTCCATTTATCTCTATAGTAATAAATTGGCAAACTTCCCATTGATTAATTGAGTAAGATAAGCTGGTTGTGACATTTCTAAAGGAAGAATTTTTCTACATACTAGTTTTTGATGGGAAGGATCTTGTAGTGGAATTTGGTAGAACTCATCTTCTTCTTGTGCTTCATCTTTTGGAGATTACTACATTCTCATTATTTAGGGCAGTATTCTAGTTTTGAGAAGAAAGAATCTTCTACCTCTATATCTTCTTCATTGTCTTTAGTATGTAGAAGAACATCTCACTGAGGCTCAATATTTGTAGAATGGATTTATCTCAGGGGGTCGGTATTGCTAAACTTGTTTCATACCCAAGAGTCACTAGGCTTAAAGGAAATAGGAAATTACAAAGGGGGATTTGAAGGCCATTACATTGTTGGAGGCATTACTGGCATGAATGGCTACCTTCCTTTGTAGTTACTTCTTCCTCTGACATATCCTATATTTCTTGGTCTTGAATATCATTCTAGTACTTCATCATGATGGTGAGACCATCTACCATAGGCTTCAAATGGGAGACTAGAATAGTCATGAGATCTTGGCCATTGCATGTTGGTGAGCAGTTGCTCCAAATCATCGACTAATGATTCAAAGATGTCAGCATCATCATTAAATTCTTCATCAGAGAGTTCATCTAGAATTGGTTCATAGATGTCATATTTTTGGAAGAGATCTTCTTATGTGTCAATAACATCCCACCATGTTTCTATGTTGGAGGAAAAGATAGCTTTGATAGTAGGATTTTTGCAATGGCATTATGGAGCAATATGTCCAAGTTTATGGTAGATATATCATATTGGAGTTTTGAATGGAGGATGAGAATTTCTACACTTTTTCAAAAAGAAATGAGGATGAGCATGGGAATGCTTGTGAAGGAATGAGTGGAGCTTAAAAGAGAGATAGGTGCAGTGCTTCTTCTTTTGGTGCTTGCGAGGTTGGATGAACTGTCGATAGCTAAAGGGTGTAGTTTCAAGAAAGATAGGAGCAATTTGAGAGGCTTGATTCTTAGTGAGCTTTTGGATAGTTTTGGTTTTTGAGACTAACTACATAGCCTATTGCCTGGCAAAGTTGATGACATCAGTAAGAGACATGCCATCCAATGTTAGTCCTTTAAGATCAATATATGTAATTACCTTGTTAATGAGATTATAAGGAAGTGCATGCAAAAACTTTAATTTTGTTTTTATGGAACTAAAACTTCTACATTCATAATATAATTCATGGAATTACTTAGCAAAGGCATCAAACTACTTTAAATCACATAACTCCATTTTGAGCAACCATTTTTTAGATTCTAGTTCATGATTACCAATTAGAGGTGCAAACTCATTAATCAATAAATGTTATTGTGCAGCTAAAGAATCTAGTTGGTGATGAACCTTTTGATTCTACTCTTATTCTATCATAGAATCCCACTATTAGGTAATAATACCCCAAAAGAATTTTGAAGCAAAAATAGTAGTCCCAGGTGGATCTAGATGGGATGTTAATATGATTACTCTCACTGAATTACACTAGGTAGAAATTTCATTTAAAATATTGAGAGTATAATCTATATTAAGATACCATGGTTGTAAAGGTATCTATGTTATTTGCATCAAGGAGGTATTATGGTTCATGTTCCATTTATGCGGTTTGAAGTTAGATCCAGGCTTAACTTTATATGATAAGATGGGCATGTGTGCTTCATTGGAAGCATCCAGATCTTATTTAACTAACCAATCAAGGCTATATTCTAAGGCTACAAGCTTAGTATCAATACAAGACAAATGGTTGCTAAATAATAAATTGGTATTAGAAATCTCATGGTAGACATGATTTATATCATCTACAAGAGTGGTTAGTCTATCTAGATGATGTCAAATATACAAGACATCTTTACAGAGGTCATCAAAATTGTTGGTAAGGTGTGCATTGAATCTTGACATATAGTTCCTCTATTTAAATTCATTAGAAGGCTCAACTTATCCTAGGTAAGACACATTAAAGTAACTAACAATACCTTCTTACTATTTATATACACCTTTGTGAGGTGGCCATCTACCACCTTTATACAGACTAACCTGATTATCTATATAAAATTCAAGAGTATCTTCCCTAGGAAGACTCATCATTGTAGATGGTAACTGATCTCTAAGATCAGGTCCTTGATTTATATCTTCATCTTCTATAGTAATATGACTAGATCTAATAGTTCATGTTGAAGATGAAGATGAAGGTCTATGGGGAGACAATTTATTAGAATAATGATTTAAGGAAAATGATCTAGGCACAACATTTACCATTCTTCCATAAATTGTTTGGATAGTATCTTGACCTTTCATTTTGGGTGACACATTTTTTATCCAATCAAGCTTTCAATCAGAAAGAATTTCAATAGACTCTATATGTTCCTTCTATAACTGAATAATTCCACTCAATCTATGAGCATAAGGTAGATTTTCTAGAATTTTGGGGTGATTTGTATTGGTCATACTATACATAATAGTTATATTAATGGAGGCATATTTTAATTCTCCAAATATATCTAGACCAAACAATGAGGTAAATAGTCCCCAAAAATCTAAAGATCTATGCTTGACTTATTTACATCCCTCATCTCAAATTGCAACTGAAAGATTAGGATAAAATTCAAAAAAAATAACTTGATCATTTATCCATCCTAAGCTGGA
Source organism: Torreya grandis (assembly GCA_037957365.1). Taxonomy (NCBI): domain Eukaryota; kingdom Viridiplantae; phylum Streptophyta; class Pinopsida; order Cupressales; family Taxaceae; genus Torreya; species Torreya grandis. The sequence continues at coordinate 43,579 of JARHVA010007643.1, forward strand.
TAACTAACAAGCATGTTTAAAGGTAATCTAACATCTATCACACAATGTTAGATACAATACTGGTTTTATATTACATGGAATTAGTGGAGTAATATGAACTTGGATAAGACCAAAATGAAAAAATTTGACATCTTCATGGGATCTAATGTGATTGATTTTAGATTCAGGTAATAAAGATAACAAATTTGTTTGAAAAGAATTTTTGGGTTTGTAACTGAGAGAAAGTTTGATATAATTAGTATGAGGTTTAACAAAAGACATATATGTAATATTATAAACAAACATAGACTTTAGCAGTTCGGTCTTTTTATATACTTGAGAAAAATTTAAAGTTGGAGGTTTATAAAGACTATTTTTCTTTTCAAGGGTTTCTTTTGTAACTTCAATGTTAGGACACTCAGAGAGTTGTTTTCGGATAAAAGGAGGTAGTTCATATATTCCTTCCATTTCAGATTCATTGAAAATCTTAGTGGTGGAATATTCTTGGGATTTGCCAAATTCCATTATAAGAAAATAGGTTCTAGATAGTGAGAAATTTTTGGATAGGGAATAATTATTTATAGAGATAAAAGGGGCCTATGACAAATTAATAACGACCAATGAATCGATGCATCAATTTCCCAGATAATTTTTCAAAGCAAGGTAACTTAAAATTCCTTTATATAGAAAGAGAGAATTCTTACAAAATCTTTGACAGAGTATATCTTCATATGGCTCTGATACCAATATTTTTACGTCAATATATGCTCCTTTGGTACTGGTAAGATGGCATGTACCTTATTTATAATGATGTAATGCTTAAATTTCTTAACTACCTTGACTAATGTATATGCATGTTTATCAATCGATGAGTAATTTAACTCAACATTATTAAAATTGGTACTCATAAAAGCAATTAGGTGGCCACACCCCTCAATTTTCTAAGTTAACACTACAACCATAGTGTGGTTAGATGCAAAGGAATAGAGATAGAAGTCTCTTAAAAATCAAGACTTATAAGGACTAGAGATTAACTGGTGGCTTCCTTGATGTCATTGAATGCTTTTTGGAATATTCATTCCATATGATCTTGGCATCCTTATTAACATGTCATTCACTGGTTTGACTATTTCTACAAAACTAGAAATGAACTTTCTTACAAAATTGATCTTACCAAAAATGACTTTAGCTCCTTTTTACTATTTGGAGGTTTTATTCTAGATATGGCATCCACTCTTTTATGATATATATAGATCACATCCTTAGTTACAAAATGACCTAATAATTTCCCTTTAGTCACATAAAACATATTCTTCTTAGGTTTCAAAGAAATACCATACCTTCTACATCTTTCAAATACTTGTAAATCCATGAAGTGATCTTCCATATTTTTAGAAAAAACCATTATATCATCCATATATACTATAATGCACTTACCAATCAGGCCTTGTAAGGCATGGTCCATAGTTCTTTGGGAGGTGGCTCCTGCATTGATTAGTTTAAAAGGCATTCTCCTATAAGCAAAGGTTCCTCACATTATTGTGAAGGTTCACAGGACTTTGTTTATATCTGAAGGGTTTGTAACTCTCCTTGTGGAGTATATTATACATGATGATCCTAGGATCAAATATTTTTAGGTCATCATAGGACCATGATATGACATCCTTATATTGGGCAAGAATTTCTTTAGCTTTCTTATTTTCAATGCTTGTGTAGGCCTTCCCAACATTTACTAGTTGGGGATCATCATGAAGGCCTAAATCAATAGTATTATAGTCCCTCCCATTTAACCTAGGATCCTTAGAATCCTCAACAAATTTGTCCTTATCAAATAGTATCTCTAAAGCAATCATTACCTTTGAGATTTTGTTGTCACTCAGCTGAATGACTTTGCAACTATATTTATTTTCCCTATATATACTTCTATCATCTTCATTAATGATATGAGAATAAAATGATCTAAAATTAGTCATGAAATATAATATTTGTTTATCATCATTAAAGACTTTGAAGTGATTGATATTATCTGATATCGAAGGGCAATGGACCAATTCAATGTTGAAATTAGGGGAATAATGATTAATCATGAGGTTAGCTACAGTAGATGCCATTTGATCAGCCACTTGGTTTTCTTCTTTTGGGATGGAGGTAATGCCACAAAAATCAAAGGATTCAATCAGATCCCAAAATTTGAATTTATAAATTTTTAAAAATGAAAGTTTAAATTAGTATTTTCTTTTAACCTAGTTAACCACTAGTTTTGAATCACCATAAACTAGTAGTTCTTTGACCTTATTTTTTATAGCAAAATTTAAACCAAGGATAAGGGATTCATAATCAAAAAATTTATTAGTACAAGGGAATTGGAGTCTATAGGAAACATGGTACCTTTTTGTCAGTGGGATCAATCAAAATAATACCAACACCTGATATAACATTACACCTAACACCATCAAAGTGCAATTTCCATAATTCAAGAACAACATAATTATCCTTGGTATCACTTATGTAATCAACCACTAGGGTGAAGACCCCCAAGTATGAGTCTATTATGTTAACCCTCTCATTCAAAACATTGTATTCAGTTATCATATGCTTCATCCTTAGTTCTTTCTTAACTCTAAACTAGTTAGGGACACCTTTCCAAGGTAACCAAAGATGTGAGAAATCTATAGACATGTAACCATTCAAAGCCTTAGTCCATTCCCTACTAGATATGATTCCATAAACATCAAGTATTTCAACCACCTAAATATCAATCAATTATTTGACTCTAGGTTCAGAAGCTCGTTGCATATGAACATTTAATAATTCCCCTACAACCTTGACCCTAGATTTGTCTAATTGAGTGACAACCATATCAAACTTTATAGGTTTTAAACCATGTTTATTGCATATTCTTATAGGCATGATATTAGTAGAAGATCTTAAATCTAGTAAAAAATTATGTAAGTTCTTAACAAACATATTGATAGTGAGTAAGAAAGGAGGAGACGTAGTTTTGGTTTTATAGACTGTTACATTGGCATGATTATTCTTGAAGGGATTGGGATTTCCTGATAAAGAATACAATAGGACATATATTTACTCTATAATCTATCTAAGGTTATGTAATATTATATTAGCCTTTATCTTCTTTATTACCTCAACTATGTTATAACTAGTTTTGCTAAGAGGATTAGGAATATCAACATTGGGTTTAGAAGTACTTCCTTTTGGTGGTTCCATATTGTTGTTTGAAAAGGTGTCAAGAGGAGTTATAAAATTGTTTCAATGTGTTGAGGTAGTCAGGGGATGCCTCTAATCTCTATTCCTTAAGGGATAGGTCTTCTTTAGGAACTATTGAAAGGCTTAGATCTCTTTAGGGACCTCACCAAGTTCATTTTCATCCTGAAAGGGGAAATCAAAGGTATCCACCATGAAAGCTTGATCAAATGGTTTAGATATAGAGGTACCTACACCACTTTATTTATTAGGGACCACTTCAAATGTGTCCATGTCTTCTTGGAATGCCTCAAAGGCTTTACATACTTTTATATAGTCAATATTCCAATGCTTGGTGATGTAATGTACCCCTAAAATAGTTATGCAATGCAATATAAGTAAGATTAATGTCCATATTCTTATTACTCAAAGACATTTCATTAGCTTTATTATTATGAAAAATATCATTCTAAAATTTGTTATTTGGCCTATTAATCCTTTGAAATGAGAAATTCCTACTAGAGTGTTCTCTAGTATTGCCCACTTGTTTCTGCAATTGGAAGAAATTAGTTCTTAGTTTTTGAACCATTTTCAAGATGGACTGATTCTCATTTTTGGGAGTTTCAAAATTATCTACCTAGTTATTATTAGTTACTACACATTAATTGAGGAATATCCTAGCACATTAAGTGAGGAATCCTCTAACCATGCCATACCTAGGTGATATTTGAAGACATAGGTACCTTGAATCAATGAAGTTGGAAGAGATTTAGATCTCCTATGTGTACTTCTATCATGTCTAGCTTTTTTATGTACCTTAATCTCAAGCAAGGGTTCTCTAGTTAGTGAGTGTGATCTTGTTCTAACCTTAGGCAATTCTAGCTTGAAATTCAAATATCCTACCTAACATATGATGTGACAAGTTAAATTATATAATAAACAAGAGTTAGACCTACACATTGAATTTATTTTGTAATGGTGGCATGAAGAATTGCAAAGGACATTGATCTTTGATTGAATTTTCTCATAGATGCATTTAAATACATGAATATGTTCTATCCTTGCAAGTCTAAGACCGAAGGATCTCATATATATGAAAAATATGTCCACCTTTGATCAAAACAAACTGTTCTAACCTCAGATACTCTAGATTTTCAAAGTTTAAATCTAAATTTATGAGAAACAAGAACCAATTCACAAACAATGACAAAATAATCACAAATATGTGTTTTAAAAAACAAATATCAATGATATCTATATATTCTAAGTAAAGGATTTACTCAAAACACAAATATATAGTGATCTTTAGGTAAAGAAAACTAAGACCATTAAAGGTTTGAAGAATCACCCTCCTTCTAGTACTAGTGGGAGCCATCCTATTGATGCTTATGAATATACCACATATATCCTTAGTTTTTAAAGGACACTTATCATTTTATAATTTATAAAATTTAAGGCATGAGTTACAAGTTTTGGTAATCTAATTGCCTATGGTGAAATATCAACAAAGCAAGATAACTACTCCATAATACTTTTACAATATGGTAGTTGGGAACCACCTTATCCTATCTTTTATGAATCTTTGTTGATTATTAATGGATTAAACTCCTTCCTTTTGCTATGAACTAGTTTAAATGGATATTTATAATGTGGCTAAATATAAAGTGATCATGGTGTAAAAAAAAAGAACAAAGAGAAGGGTATGATAGAAAAGAAAATGGTGATTACCAATTTTAGCCTTAAACATTATGACAAAGAATCAGTTTTAAATGATAATAAATTTAAACCAATATTAAATGTAAAAAAACTTAAGGTCAAATTTCATTATATATCAGTCTAACTTCAAAAGATGACATGAAGGATCATAAGTAAGAATTAGTTATTCTTTAAAGATTTACTACTTTAATCAAATAACATGTGCACATTTGAAAACATTGTAGGTGAAAATGAAGAAGACCATGAATTTTTCAACTAATCTAGCATAAAAAAAAATTAGAAACTCTATGATTAGAAAATGTTACTTAGAATTCAAAACACCATTCAAATTTAAGACCTTAACTAGTAATTAAGAGAAAAGCAATATTAGCAATTAACAACATTAAACATGGACAATCTTTGTAGAATTCCTTGACTATATTAAATGTTTTGAGTATACAAAGTTGCTCAAAAATATTTCACTTATTACAATGATGATACATTCCTTTATAGGAAGATCAGGTAGTGTACCAGTCAGTTTATACATATAAGTGTACAAAGACAAGGATAGCTATCCTTACAAGCTCTTTGATACACCTGTATTTTCTAAAGTTATATTGACCTACAGGAAAGTATGCTAACAAAAAAGCATATGAATTTAAAAATGGAATATTCTAATATAAAATACCCCCTATTTTCTATTATAATAGAATATTATTCTAACTTATTGTTGGGGCCCTTGTTTATTGTTGGAGGAGGCTCATGGCCCTCTCATGTTGCTCATTAACTAGCTTGAGATCCATATCAGGCTTCATGATGCACTCTTCCTCCTGCTCTGCTAGCTCATTAAATTGTTGGTCATTTCTTGCCAAGGCCTCCTTTATGCTTCTATCTTCATTGATCCTCTTACTTGTATTGAAGATCATATCCAAAATATTATTGTTATCTTTCCTAGACTAGCCCTTGCTTTTGCCATGGACTTCTTAAGTCACCAAAGTGGCTTTATGATTAAAATCTTAATCACTAATGATTCAAAGGGTTGTAGGTTATGTAGGATTGATAATCATGGTACCAATAAGTTATTTAATTATATCAATTATCTCTTTATCATCTTTTAAAAGACTCATCACCTTGATATGCCAAGTACTCAATCTTTGAACTTTATCAATAATAATCACCAAGATTATGCTTAGGTTTCACATACTTATGGTTCTAAATTTTGGGATCTACCTCTTTGATTGAATGTTGACGAGATGAGAAATCTTTTCCTCTAAGGCATGCTATTGGGTAACTAGGTCCTTGGTCAATGTATCCTAGTCTTCTAGTTCACTCTACCTAAACTTCATTGATTTTAATGCCTCAAACATGTCATAAAATGACTCATCAAGAATATTAATCATAACATCTGGGATTGACAAGATTTCCTAGTTTTACAATTTCTCCTTGTCCCTTTTTACATTTTGGATCCTTTATTTTACACTCTAGACTCCAGTCTTGGCTTGTTGTGAATGTGATTCCATCAATATTTCCACATCTTCTTCATGTATTTTAGCTTCACCAAGTTATTATCCTATAACAGGGGTCAAACCTAGAAAATGTTTCACTTTATGAAATGTGAATTCTTATATCCATACCATAGCTATTCTATTAGTAATCATCTCTAGTTCTACTATTTTAGGATTAAATTAAATAATGGCAACTAGCTCCTTAAACTTGGGAGGCTTTGGGACCTCCATTCTTGAACTACTAGATGATCCTAGAGTATCCATCCTCTTATCTCCTGATCCTTGAGTGACCATAATTATCCTTTCTTTTTTCTCCTACATTATATCTTTTATTCGAGGCTTTACATCATCATGAAAATCCACCCCAACCATTGTCATGGCCCATGAGTGGGAGAGAGAAGGAATCTTTTTCATATTACCATACATGAACTAGTCAAGAATGTCTAGTCGATGGATTAAAAATTAATCACTAAAGAGATTGACTTCACTATTGGGATGAGTGAAGGTTAATTTAGGCCTCTTTCTTGGTTTCATAGGGACCAATTCCAATTTTACCTACCTCTTCTTTTGAGAGTTTATTGGGATTAGTTCCTTCCTTATTGCCTCCTTTGAAGGGTCCTCTTCTCCACCTATGCCATAGGATTCTACAAGATCCTTGAGGCCACACTCAAGTATCTCTTCTATCTTAAAAGCAATCATTTCAATGAACTTTATTGGATAAGGTGTTTTTTGTTGCATGGTTGAAGGTAACAGTGATTCCTTAGGGATTTCTTCTAATCTTACCTCACCCAATTTCTCTTTTCATTTAGATTGATCATCTTGAATTAGTTTAACCTACTATTAGGATTACTATGGTTTCTCAATCTAAGGTTTCTCATGAGTTATCCTAGATGGCCCAAGTAGTAAATTATACTATAAGGGGTGCATTTTCCATGTTTCCCTAGATTTCTTGTTGTCTTTAACCAATCTATGTTCTAGCTTGATGTTATGACCCTAGATTCTGGCCAATGCTTCCCCATAGTTCTTAGATCTAATGTATATGGTGTCATAGACACCCAATTGGTGTACATACTTAATCTTGAGATTATTATACTATAGATTATCTCCTACCTTATTCTTGGGATCCCACATTTTGAGTTCATCAAGATGAAAGCCAAATGAATTCATGTGTGTGACTATAAATTTCACCTATTTCCAATCTCTAATTAGGATTTTCCTAATGTCCAAGGGGAAGGGGTGAAGTAGACCTTTCCTTTTCTCTTTTCAATCCTTATCATTACCAAGGATGAGTTGGGAGGCAATCTCCTTCTCAACAAGATTATACATGACATATATTGGTAGTCTATAGGGTTGTGACATGATTCCTTATATCTTGATGATTGTGTAATCAAGATAGTACCATATGTCCCCTATAATTTTAATCTATCTCTTGATGAGGGGGTGGATATTAGGAATTGGAACACCTATTATGGGTTCAACTATTGTTGGGAAAATGTAATCATAGATAAAATGCATGTGATTCTAGTACTTAAAGATGTGTAGCTTAGAGTAGTAGTGTGAGATAGTTATCCTACCCTTTAGGGACTAGTTATTAATGCCATGGAAGGTAGTTTAGGCTAGAAGGTAATCTTTTAGGTATGACATCATGTCAAATTTCTTAGAAGTATTTATCTTGATGGCTATGAATTATTTGGCTAAGAAGGTTTTTATCAAATAACTTATACGAGGGGTAAGTTTCTCCTCTAACAAGAAGTGTACCTATCAGACCCAAAGCTTATTCACATAGGTGGTCTAAAGGGAACCAAAATATTTATTTAATAATGTCATAATCACCCTAATGCCCTCTCTAAACTAAATTATATGGATCTTTCCATCAAGGGTTCTAAAGATGTGAGGCATATAATGGAGCTAGGGTCTTAGGATGGAGTATAGGTCATTATTATTGGTCCATTGTCTCATTTTGGGAGGGTCCACATGGGGAGGAAGGAGCTTGAATTAATTTTTTTTTTAAATATGAGAAATGTATGCCACCTATTTTGAGTTCCCATCCCTAATAATCCATTCACCATCAATTTTGTAATAAAAAAATGGGGGGAAAGGTTATCAATGCAGTGCATTACCTCTATTTTTATCATGGTATGGTGGATGCCATCCATCTAGATTGAAAACGAGTCATTATATCATCTATTGGTGGTGTCATTTCTTTTTTCTTCCCTTGAGATGGGCTATAATTCTTCTATCATGAAGAAAAGTTTAGACTAATTTCTAATGCCATGGATGTTTAACATTGTGAGGTCTAATTTTGTGTCTTTGAAAACCTGACCCTCACTATCAATTATCAAATAGAGATCTTCTTCCTCCTTCAATTGTTGTCTATTACTATCCATGGCCTAAATTTCTTGCTAATTTTTCACACTAGATCACAAATGATCTTTATAAAAGCCTCCTTGTACTTAGAAAACACAATGGGGTTGTCCTTTTATTGAATTATAGAAAATTGAGCCTATTGGATCAATTTATATAGGGTTTAGGGTTTGGAACTTTAATGGAAAAAGATATACAGGCTTTGGCATATACATGTTTTGGATTTTATTTAGACCTTTGCCTTTATAACTTTGTGTTTTTGAGCCCATGAGATCTTTAGTTTTTTATTTTTCTATTTATGTGGAGCTTATGTGGCACTAGTCTAGATATTTTGTGGTGTTTTTTATAAATGTCTTTTAAACAGTATCTGTTGGTATTTAAAAAATACCTCATTTCTTTCTACTCCATAAGATGAAAATTTTGGCTTAGTGAAAGTCATTGATCGTGATCTGGGTCATTGTCTTTGATTGGTTTTCTAGTCTTAAGCCATGTGGTTATGATACTTGTCATGTTTACATATCTTCTTTGTGCTCCAAACCTTTTGGTCAGTCAATTTTCAAATGGGTATCAACCACATAACAACCTTATAGGCTTTTGAAAATTAATCGGGTTGTCTTCATGATGTTAGATCAAATCCAATAATGAGGTATAAATTGTAAGATCTATAAAATGTATCATTAATTTAGCTCATTATTAAATTTAAGGCTTAAGATTACATTCCTTTGGCTATGGTTTGTTTCACATTTACTAACTACTAGACAAACATTATTCCAGGGACTTAAACTTAAGTGGTGATTAAAAAGGGGGAAAGCTATGGATATTCTAGGCTAAGGTTTATGTTGTGTTTAATAACACCATGAAAATACTAAGCCAAAATATCTATGTCATGTGCCATGAACCATGATAAAAGTAAGTTCATCATGGGATGATGATTTCTAAGTGTTTATATTGTGATTTCATGATTTGGGGTCGATCATGAAAAATGTAAAGTGAGTCTTCAGGCATATACTTAGGCTTGGTATATATCATTGCTTTTGTAGGTTGAAGCCTTTTATTTTTAACATATTTTGAGAATTTTCCTTAGCTTGTAGGGTTCCAAATTAAAATAGGATTTTGGGATGTCCTTTGAAACCTTAAGTAAGATATTTCATTAGTTTAAAGTTAATGGTCTCACAACCATTGGATACACTCTTGTGAGAGTCTATTGATGGTTATGCAAATGTCAAGTTTAAACTAGTGAACGTTTCATTTTAATGGACTTAAAGTTGATGGTCTCATGGGAATCAAGTTTGCCTTTTCATATGTTTTGGATATGGTCATGTTAATGTCAATTTTATGTTCATTAAAACCTTTAATGCCAAATGTGAGGATGCCACATGACATTCCTGTGGAGCTTCTCAGGGTCATGGTGCTACTTTACTCCATTAGATCAAGTTTTATTATAAAGTGATAGTCATTGATCATGATTTGGGCCCTTTATTTTTATCAAATGTAGTGTCAAGTGGGTCCCTCTTCCTTCTAATCCTCACATGTAATGGTGATGTATGTCCATCATTTAGGTTGCCTATGGCCTTTTGATTTTTCAATTGTGCTTCACTTCATCTGATCAAGTCCCACAATAAAGTGACAGTCATTGGATCATCAAAGATGCATGTTATTTAATCCAATATTTGGGTCATCCTCATATTGTTGGATCAAATCTAGTGATGAAGAGAAACCCATAGGATTTTACAAAATACAAGGAAGTTAACATTAAGATAGTGGGACATAAAGAAACTTAGGTTTAAGAATCTGAGAGTAAGGTTGTGATTGTATTAATAAATATGTCATGGCCTTAGTATTAAATTCTTAGGCTTATGTCAAGAAATATTAAAATGGACCCTATAGATGAGAATTAGTTCAACTATTAAGAACCTTTTAGGGAGATAAAGTAATTATTAAAGGGATCAAGTTTCTTGGTCAAGTTATGTTGAAAAACATGACTAAACTAAGAACATGTATTTCATACTTAAAGTCCCTATGTTGATTTTTAAAATGTTTTCCCACCAATTTGGGTTCTTACCTATATTCAAATTTGAATCAAGTGTTTGCCAGGGTTTTGGAACATAGATACCATGGAACTTACAACTAGGAGCTCAGTGAAAATTATTAGCATAGTTAGTCCATACTAAAAAATAATTAAACCAAACAATCTATACTTAAATAAATTGGATGACCTTCAAAATTTTACCATAGGCTTTGACATGCTAAAATTTCCATGTTTTATATTCAAGATTTCTCAAGGGTCTCAGTTCAATAAAATGGGGGTATCTTGGTCCCAAAACTATGTTAGAGGTCATTTACACATATGTCCTAACATGATAAGATGGAAATAAGATATTTAAAGTCATTATCCACTCTTCAACTGATAATCTTCTTCTTGACATTTGTTGTTCACTTTCTTACAACTGCTCACTAACCCTTTAGGCCTAAATCTTCACACTTGTCATTGTGGTGACCTGAATTTTTTCAATAAATTTCATTTCAAAGGTGTGATACACCTCAAAAATACATATTTTTCCTCTATTATATTAAATATAACCTAAAATATTTAATAACACACTTTTAACAATCACATTTAAGTAGTCACCCTCTTTCTCATTGTCTTATTTAAGACTGCCTATAATGAATAGCGTAACATAGGGGTTTTCATGCATCACTAAGGTGAAAATGAGTTTTAAGGAGTTATAAAACATATCCATACACATTATATAATTGAATTCATTCATTTATTCCCTTCTACACCTCCAATTCAACTCAGTTCCTTCAAAAAATAAAGAATTAGGTTTATCCATACAAGCGATAGTATGAAACAATTGGATGTCAAGGATCCTGTGAGAGTTAAAAATGGATAAAAAACACTTTTAAAGTAAATTTACCCATATTAGATGCATTTCCATTCATATTTCATCCATCAGATTCTTGAGAGGGTTTTAGGAAGTGTTTTGGTCATTTTAGTTCTTAATGATGATTCATAATGGTTAGACACGTAAATTTCAAACCAATCTCATTAATTTAAATTATATGACCCTCCTCAACTATCCCTATCTACTTTAGGCACCATTAGAATTTCCCATATAGATATGAGCAAAATAAAATGGCTTTCAAGTTTTTACTAGGTGTTATGGCTACCCTTGAGTCAGATTTAGGCCAAAATGATCAATTTGAGTTGATTATAATGAAACCAATGGTTATTATTAGTCTTTCACTATCACATGAAGGCTTTCAAATTGATTATTAATATCATATAATCATATGAGTGTCAATATAAGTGATGAGGGTTTATGCTTAGTTTTAGGCCTAGTCTATAAGACTATGTTTCTTGAGTATATGACACTTCTGAGTGTTCACAATGACTTTAGGGATCATATGTAATTATTAAATTTATGTTAAACCTTAAAAATCATCATAAATTAATCAATACTCTATCATTTCATATTTTACCATACATGTACTATAAGTCTAAGATTGGATTGACTATGGAGTGCCCCTTGTGTAAGAAAAAATAGAGGACACTTACAATATTCATCTAGCCTAGATGAGACTATGGAGGTATTTATTAAGTCATGATAATAATATGTATAAATTTTCAAAGCTTTATCATACTTCTATGGCCCTTAACATCACATATTACCAAGACTAGTTGTTAGGTCTATCAAGACTATACATGATTTTGGTGGGCTTAAGAACCTTAAGTTATGAATGTCTCTCAAGTTACTTATTCTTGAAATCACATGGGTATGTGATATTAACAATATAAGAGTGGTTTAATCATGGTTATTCCATCCTAAAACTTTCCATACCAAACAAACTTACACTTTTTATGAGTTTGGGCTAGTCTGCAGACTATCTTCAAACTATAAGTGCTTCTTATATAATACAAGGGATTCCTATAGTTGTTGATTCATGTTTGATCACTATAATGATATATTTTTATTTCCTCTAAGATCATTAAGGATATATCACATCTATTAAGATACATTTCTAATTTGAGACCATGCTCTCATACTATCACTATTAATGCACTGTAGGTCACTTACAAGTTCCAGGTTTATTTTGGTCTAATTGCATTGTATTTATCTGAGTATTTCAATTAGAACCTTGACTAAGTTTTAATCCATTAAACCATCATCCTCTCTCAAAAAAATAACCTCATTTTTTGTCAATATGTGTCCCTTAAGTTTAGGAAATAATATTTAATCCATTATTCTTGAACAAACCTCATAAACCTCCACTAATAGATGTTACTATGTATGAGTGGAATCCCTTACGGATAGCTTAAGGTAAAACTTCACACTTTACAAACTTTCTAACTTTAAACCTCTATAATTATTAATGAAGGGTCTGAGTGTCATTTTGATTATGTTTGAGGGCTTATATATCTTCAATCCAATATCAAACTTGTCAAAGATCTATCATGAAGTGAAAATATCTCATCAACCCACTATCTAAACGCTCTTACACAATCTTGTAGGTAACTATTTCAGGGATAATTGATTATTCTTATTATTTAGACCTTGTATTCCATCAATGATCTTATAGAGACCAAAACATTAGTGGAGATATTGATCATCATATCTGATGAGTTGAACATAGATGTACTACCTTAACCTGAAGCCATTCATAGAAGAATGGAAACACTATAATTATCAAACACTATTCTACATACCCTGATGGTATTCACTTATAACACAATGAGATTATTCTGATTATTATTTCATGTCCACACATACCAACCAAAATGAAACCCACATGAAATGAGTGAACATTCTCTTCAAGACTGTATGAATTACCTAGTTCATATAGACTAATTCAAACATATGATAAAATTGAGGTGTTGGGGATGTGCAAGCAGTTTGAAGGTGTTAACAGTCATAGTGATTGTTCACACAATATAGACCACCAATAATGAAACTATAGACATAGAATGCAATTATATAAGGACCCCTAACATCCACCAAGTGCACTTGGTCCAACTCTTCTTCTCTATTTGTACCAATAGAAAACATTTTAACCTTCTTAAACTATTTAAGGGAGTAATAGTAGAGAGAAATTGGTTTTAATCAATTTTGAGCCTATTGAAGCTACTTACACCTAAAATTGATCTATGTGGATCTTAAAACACTTCTCTAAAGCCTCCACATGTTCTAAATGTGTCACATCAATCTGTACAAGCATCTTAAAATGAATTTTGTAGATGATATTCTTATTTTAACCTTGAAACTGTAACATTTTTAGTTTCAAAACTATTCTTGACACTTGCCTGACATGTGGTACATTAGATTTGATCTTGACACCTTTATCCTTTGGTTTAAAATTGAAAGGTGGACAAAAAAATACATGATAAAGAATTGATAAATATGACAAGGTTAAAACATATTGTATTAACCTTCAAAGGAGACTTGACCTCATCTAGGACCTTCAAACAATGCTCAAACCTATAATGACCATATGAAAAGTTTTCATATGTAGGGGGTTGACCAAATTTGACCTAGGGTGAACTTTAGTCAAAATTACCCTTTTCAACCTCATTTTATATTTCCTTATTCCTTAATTTTTGGTTTGACCATCTTCCTGAGCTTTTTGTATCTACCCCTACTTATATATTCTTCTTTCCCTTTTTAGCTTGGTAGGGATCCACTATCCTTATTTTGATGCTTCATCTTTTTTTATAAATTTTGGAGATGAACATTGACCCAACTCCTTTCCTTTATCTTTGGGAATTTATTTTGATCTATACGTTTGATGACCTAGTTTACGCGATATAAACCTATGAATACATTATTTTTATATCATAACTATTTTAGGAGAGTCTTGAATGATTGAAGTCTTTACTAATTCATCACTACAAAAGGCCTTTTCCTACTTCCCTCTCTCTCTCAGAGTTAATTAAGAATATAACTTATTTATATTTTTATTTGTAAAGATATTTGAAATGTATGTCAAATGCCCACTCTTCTTTATATTTTATTCCTTGGGAATGTTAAAACCTTCCAAAAAAATATGATCCTTTTATAGTTTAGAATATCAAAGATGTGGAGGTGGATTGAGGATAAAAATTAATTTACCCATTTGAAGTTCTACTATGACATGGAGATTATTAAGATCTAGAGAGACATTTTTGGGAATGTCATCTTTCAAGATATACTTTATACTCTCTATATTAGGTGGAGATTTTATCCCATCTATGTTATTCTCTAATGATTCTAATACCTCCATAAGGAGACTAGGATTGGTTTGCTTAACCCATTGAGGCTTTCCAACTTGTGAGGTTTTTTTTTGGGCATTATTTTTCTAAATGGATAAAAATATTACATATTATATATATATATATATATATATATATATATATGAATCTCTATCATTTTCAATTAGTTTAATCCACTCCCCATATTTTATCTAGATGAAATATTTGAGAGGTTTATCTGCTAGGATGTACACATTTAATCTTTTGGATAACATTATTATTATAGATTTCATGATTACATTTATTAATATTGTGATATAAAAAACTAACAAATTTTACCAAAATAAATAGATTCTATGATAGAAAAATCCTAGTATCCATGGGGTGCACAATATCTAAAGGATTTTTATGTGACCACCCAAATTATATGACCACCTCTTTTTCAATATTTTTTTCTACATTATGAATGACATATATGCCATAAATAATAGAGAATACCTTAAACTCACCTTCATCATTTATAAATATTTAATATCATTTAGAAATGTTTTAATTCATGATTTTAACTCTTTTCACATAGGTGCAAAAACTTATAAGAAATAAGTGTGATTCAACTAGGCCAAGACAATAAATATACAAAAAACAAACCATGTCACTATAACCAATGCTAGAGATTAGATATATAACATCACTTTCTATAATATTTTTTAGCACATTAAATAAATTGGCAATAAAAACTTCATTACTAAGAGGAGGGAGATGTCAATTTCAATATTATAGAAGTTATACTCAATTGAAATGGAAAATAACTTTGACATGTGAACTCATATGTATATTTTTCCCTTAAATGGGTGATTCTAGTGAAAGATGATATATGAATTTATATAAGGGTTCTAAAATCCTTTGACATTGTTGTTTTTTCATCTACTTTTTTGATAGTACTCTCATTTAATATGATAATAGTTTTTATTTTGTGTTATCATTTTAATTCTCCAAAATCTTGATAAAGGTGACAAAAGTGGCTTTCATAAATATATAACTTTTAAAAAACATTAAATGTAGTTCACCCTATCAAATCAAGTTATTCTAGAATTTGTAACTTGAAATCATTTATTTTTTTCCCTTTTAGTTATATCTTCTAGTATACTTCTATAATAAGTATTTGATATAAGGATCAATAGATACTCTTGAAAATTATTATCCATTTAAAAAATTATTTACAAGTATCGATAGCTCTTCTAAACACATTCCCCTTATTCCTATTGAAAAAATTGTCATGAGATTGTAA
The DNA here is from genome assembly GCA_037957365.1 of Torreya grandis. Taxonomy (NCBI): domain Eukaryota; kingdom Viridiplantae; phylum Streptophyta; class Pinopsida; order Cupressales; family Taxaceae; genus Torreya; species Torreya grandis. Next base: position 59,840 of record JARHVA010007643.1, read on the forward strand.
AGAGAATATAGTTTTAAATATGGATCAAACATGTGTTTTGGAGAACATACAAGCCCACCATTTGTATAGAGTCCAAAACACCTCCCATTTTCCCCATATATCATCCAAAAAGAGAAGAAAGTACAACTTATCACTTAATATGTCTATTTCCTATCTCTAAAACATATTCAATATTTTTTCTCAAAATTCCATTTCCTAACATTAAAATGGAAGGTCAAATTTTTTTTTGATTTAAATTACTAATGTTATTTCAATTGAAACATAAATATTAAATGCCTTCCAAATTTTTTCCTTTTCATGGTTGATACCAAGTCATTGTAGTCTTCTCTATATGATCTAGGTTCACCATGTTTTGTAGATCTAGTCAATAAATTGTGTATGAAGCCATATATTATTTGCATTTGTTTTGTTGTTTAAAAATGATAATTATTTGCTTATCTGTGACTTTAATTGAATAAATAATATTAGACCTATGTTTCATTATTTTACTTATAGAAAAAAACTATGGTTTTCCAAGATATTAATTTTTACTTAGATGGTACATTGGCCATCAATAATATAAAAATGAGTCTCTAAATCATCCAAGTCTTGAACAAAATCTACATTTATGATATCACCAATTATTTTATTAAAATTTAACTATTATCAAAATTTGGCTACCATAGGTGAGTCTAATTATAAACTTTCTATTTATCTCATATTTAACTTTGTTTATAGCCTTGACGGTGTTTGTCTTTTTCATATCTTGTCTTATCATGGTAAGGTGTGGTGTGGTTCCTAATGGTGATCAAGGTATCCTAGGGTAGTATAGCCAAACTATGAGGTCATGGTTATAAAAGTGACTAATAAATGTTTATAACTTGACTCTTTATAAAGTTTTAACATATTTTAAAGTAATTTTCACAAGATTAAGGTAATTTCTCATTTTGTCTTGTGTTTGTCTAAGTTACTCTATGCCATGTCCAAGTTAGTTCAATGGTGATAAAGGTAAAAATGGTATTTTTAGGTCATGGACACATTTAAAATGTAATATTTATAACTCTATTTATCCTTAAAACCATGAAAATGAAGCTTATTTCACTCTTGTAATGTTATAAGCCATTTCAAGTGTTTTATTGCTCATTTTATAATGTGAAAGAAATGAATAGTGTAAGAGATGGTAGGTAAATGGTTTGAATATGATATTGGCACATTTATACAACTTTTTATAGGTTTTATGAGAATCCATGAACACTTTTTCCTTGGATCTAATAGAGTTCTATGAAAAATATGGTTGTTTTGATTACTAGAAAGGGGTATGTCATGGCATTGTTGTTGGATATCCAACTAAAGATGGTATTAAAAAAATAATTGGACTATTTAACCCTCATCAAGGAATATCCATGCTTATTAGTGTAAAATAGGTCAAAAATGTTATAAATTTCCTTCATTCCTCCATTGAGCTCCTCGCAAGCAAAAGAAGGTAACATTCAAATGCTTGCTTCATAAAAGAGAAAAAGTGTTTGATAAAATTATATTATAGGAAGATATGGGCCCATATTACATCAATACTATATTCATTATTTTTATGTTTCAGGGGCTTAGCTTTATGAACCATCATTAACAATAAAAGTGTTATAATACCCTCTCAAAACCCAACTAGTTTGGTTTTAGGAGATGTTCCTAATTTTTAGAGCTTATTGATCATAATGAAGGATGGTTTGAGGTATTTTAGGATAATTTTGGTCCCCAAAATCACTTTAAACATTCATTTTCATCATGTGATAAATGTAGTGGTGAGAAATGACCCTTTTTCATGGTTTTCATGTCATAGACAAGATTATGGGCAAGTTTATTATTATTTGTGGGCATTTTTAACCTTATATGGTTCTAAAAAAGTCTATATAAACCTTTAATATATTATATATACTATATTAGGACCCTTTAATGCGTTCATAGTACCAAAATACCACCTAAAATCTTCTTAAGGAACCATCCAAGTGAATTATGCATATCATATTGAAGACCTATAAGCCTACTATGGATTCAGTAGAAATAATTAAATTATTTATATTTAATTAAATATAGTGATATAGGTACATATTTTACTAAAATTAAAATTAAGGCCTTCACAAGTGGGCAAAGAGAGAAAGTACAAAAATATGAAGAATCTTAAGACAAGCTTGATGGAGACCTACCAGTCTATCTTTAAGTTATAAAGAAAATGTAGTTTTTTTTTTTTTATTAGTGATTTTATATTTATTATATTTTTTCAATGTCATGGTATAATTTTATACATAATATGGATCCATTTCAAGAGGAAGATAAGACCAAAATAGGCTTGCTAGATTTAGATTGGCCTAGTTGCTCACAAACCTTCAATATGGGCAAATCAAGTTGTAAAACCTTTTGGTAAGTTAATAAATATTTTTAAACAATTTAATTTATCATTTAAAAAACATAAAATACATTAATGGAATAATATTAATGCATAGAAAATCGAAGAGCATCTATAACCCTCTAAAGCAAGGAAGAAAGTCTTATGAACAACTCCATTGAGGTTTTGAGAAGTATTAAAACTGAAATGTTCATTAGAGTGATAAAAAGTGAAATTATAGACTATAAAAAAAATTAAAAATCAAGGAAACAAACCTATAAAACCATCCTTTATGATAACTATCAAGTTACAGACTTAAAGACCACCATCTTCGTGTTTGCCAACAAGAAATAGATGTTTGAAAGAGTTTTAGGGACTTTAAGGTGGTTTGTTGAGATTGAAAACTATTATATAATTTAAAATATATGATTAAAAGGATAAAATAAGAAAATAAAACATAATAAAATTCATAAATTAATAATAATTAATACCAATAGGTCTACAAGCTTTTAGGTCCACATTTTCAAGTAAGATAGATAAAACTTGTTAGAAATACGATGATTTGAGGACCAAAAAAAATTGTCAAAGACAAAATGAGATTATTTTATGGTCTATGCGTATGGAAAAATGGAAAATAAATAATTAAATAGCCTTATTATACCTTAAAATCATCAAACCTAAATAAACATCCACAAGTTTGCTAGAAGCTCCTTTTGTAAGCATGGTTGCAAGGATTTAAGAGAATGTACAATGAGTTCATTAAGAGTGTAGTTTGTATTGATATAATAGAGTGTTTTATAGAAATTAATTTATTTTAATGTTTTTATAATTTTTTAAATTTCATTTAAAATATAAAGGAAGCTTACAACTTGTTGTACAATCTTTAAAATGCATGTAAAACCTGAAAACATCATAGTTTTGAGAGTTTTGAAGATTGAACCAAGGTAAAATAACACTTGAATGAGTTGAATAATGTTGGGTAATACCTAAATAATTTTTTTTTTTTTTTTTAATTTAAATTATTTTTAACTTTCCCAATGCAGTTTTCTCTACTCTCAACCTCCTCATGCCTGTATGAAGACCACCCAGGGCTAACAATCTTACTTTTCACATAGCTCAAGTTTTAACTCTTGTAGTGGCTTAAAGTTTTTCAAAAATAAATAATTGTATGTCACATATATTATTTTTATATTTTTTGGATCTGTTTTTTTCATATTATTATATTCTATAAGATTATAGGCTTTCATTATGACTAATTAATCTTAATTGGGAAAGTCAGGTGTTGAGAAAATGGGTTTGCCTTGGGATTTGCGACATTAAACTTTGGTTAACTATAAAATGGGATAATGGATACCAAAATATTATATTATATTTCATATAATCCTTGTGTGTGTGTGTGTGTGTGTGTGTGTGTGTGTGTGTGTGTGTGTGTGTGTGTGTGTGTGTGTGTGTGTGTGTGTGTGTGTGTGTGTGTGTGTGTTTGTGTTTGTGTGTGTTTGTGTGTGTGTGTGTGTGTGTGTGTGTGTGTGTGTGTGTGTGTGTGTGTGTGTGTGTGTGTGTGTGTGTGTGTGTGTGTGTGTGTGTGTGTGTGTGTGTGTGTGTGTGTGTGTGTGTGTGTGTGTGTGTGTGTGTGTGTGTGTGTGTGTGTGTGTGTGTGTGTGTGTGTGTGTGTGTGAAACCAAGGACATTTTTACCAAAACTGGCTTACAAGGAATAAGCCTTCTTAGAGAGAAAATATGAGAATGATGAATGAAATTGAAAAAATGATTGGATAGGGGAATTAAATATATTAAAAATTCAATTAAATTATTTTTTTCCAATAATATGAATTGACACTTCATAATGAATCCTAATGGGTAGTTTCGTGGAAGATGGGTGAGTCACCAAAGCAATGAAGTAACTCTTATGCCACCTTGAGAGGACTTTAATCTAACAAAGTGCACACATGTTGAAGAGAGAGTTAAAAAATATTTATTGACTTGAATTATTTATTATTCATGAATTTATACATTTCATGGGATTCTCTAATGCCTCTCTTGTCTCTCTTTCTCATTCTCTTTTATATGTATGGACTGATTTGGCTTGAAAATGGATCCTTACACTAGGGATATGGCATATACATACTCCTTTTTATCTTTATTGATCAAAAATATCATTTTTTTACCTCATTATATATATTTGTATAGTTTAAATATTTTAGTGGTTTATTTAATTAAGTTTAGACTTATCTCACCTTGTCTTGATGTCCTATTATTATTGCCTTCTTGTAATTTGTTTCTATATTATAGGTTGTGAAGAGTGTCATCAAAAGTTATAAGTGGAAATAATATTCCTTTATATGCTCACATTACTTCACCTATTTTAAAATCATTCATGTGATATGTTATTCTTAGGATAAGTGTATGGTTATTGTAGTCCTATAGGCCTTAGTGCAAATGAAAATTAGTAGTGGAGGTCACAAATTTTGGTGCAACACCTTTATAGTTTAGCTTGATTTTAGTTCTCTCCCTTTTCATTTTCAATTAGTATCTTATTTTATAGATATTAATTGATGCATCAATAAGTATATCCCTATCTAGATGTTCAATCCATTCTTTAGGTCAGCCACAACCTAGGATTGTTCCCATGCTATCACATAAGTGAGGAGAATTGAACAACCTCCTCAATGGTGAAAATTTTAATTATAATAGTTCTATCACACCTAATGGGACAATATATTTATTTCTTTGAATATTTATAAGTGCTTCTCTTCAATGCACTAGCCTTTGGAGGCATGAACACAACCATGAATGGTGAATTTGAGCACATTTAGTTAGTTTTATTATCCCACGTATTCATTCAATCAATTAATATTTGTGTTTTTCATTTATAATGAAGTGTGATTTCTGATTTTGGAGTTAATTTAAATTTTAATCAAGTTGGTGAGCCATAATAAGTCTTTGTTTATCCTTACCATCCCTAAAATGACCCTACTTGCCCACCATATCACTCTAGCTATCAATATTACCAACCTTGCTATCAAGAGTGCTACACTTACTCTTCTTCTCATCAACCTTACCATATATTTTAACCATAATATTAGTCTTATAAAGTTTTCCATCAATATTAGTTAAGATATAAAGAGTGTATATCTAGAAAAATTCAAGCTAAGTAAGAGAAAGACTTTCAACTTCTCATAAAGATGTTAAAGAATGAAATGGTAATGAGAAATATGGATATAAGAGTATATCTTGACCAGTTTTTCCCTATTAATATCATTTAAATTCTAATAGACTCATTAAATTTTTCAAAGAGTTAGTGGGTAGCCTTTTAGGAAGGAAACCAATATGTACGAACCAATGAAAGGTTGGGAATAAGAGTTTTGAATCACTGCATAGAGGATAGGTTACTAAGATGGGAGAAGAAAAAATTTCAATCCTATAAACCTAAATTACCCTCTCCAATAATAATTTTGTCTTATTTTATTCTAAATATCCTCCAATACATAATATATCGTCATAATTTTGAATCCAAGAAAAATCCCATGCCTATGTAAGATATTGGTTAAGACCCTCCTCCCATGCCCATACAAAATCAAAATAAGGAAGAGGTGTTAGAGGTCAATATGAGAAATTTTACAAGATTAATAAGCCCTTAATCCATCCCTTAAGTTGAAACACATGATCAATAATAAAATCCTAAGTTCAAAGTTCCAAGTCAGAAGCAAGTAGTACAGTCATGAAGAAAGAGAGATGAAAAATGCATATATTTGAAAATTGAAACTAAAGAGGAACATGTGCCTATATCAACCCCATATATCTCTCCTTAATAAACCAAAACATTCCTATCATGAAATTATATCCAATAAGGCATCTAAAATAAGAAAGAAGTCTTTGTTGAGAAAAATGGTATCCTAATCTTCAAGATTGCCTACCCAATCCCTAAGACAATTCATCAACATATTTAAAACACTCTATCAAATGAAAAAAAATTACCTTCCCACCATCTCCCTCTTATAAAAAAACTTTTTTGTATTGAGGATAGATGGGAAACCAAGTGAAGAGACTAATTCTCCAATTGAACATCATGAGGACTCATTATTGGCATTCCCCGTGGTGAAGAAAGAGGTAAATAAGTATTTAGATATGAAGGGAGGGGTGATATTAATTAAGTGGAAAAATACTTTGAAGGAGAGAACACCCTTGAAGGTGAAAAAAATCTCAATTGAGATAGTTACAACTCTTTCCCATCTAGTTAATCATCTCAATGAGATCATGGATGATAAAAATAATAGTTCTTAGATCCTATTGATGAATTAGAATAACTAACATCATTAGAGATGCATTTGGATATCTTCCAAGATGTCTCAAGTGACCACAGAGAGTTAAAATATTGTCTCTAACTCTCAACTTTAATTGAAAATGATCCTTATTTCTTGTTGTAATGAGGAATTGGTTTATTCATAAATAGAAGAAACTTAAATAAGCATTTACCTAGAGACTCTTGGTGAAGATTTTTTATCTCAACTTGAAGTATAAGCTCTCCTAGTTGAATAATATGATGTCTTGAGTGGGTTTGAAATGGATTCTAATGAGCAAGAATCAATGCTTGAGAGATTAGAATTTTAGCTACATCATGATCATGTGAAGAAGTTTAAATATCTTGATAGTCATATGGATCCTAAAGAGAAAGGTGAATATGTGGTTTAGGTTGTATCACATCAAGATTATAGTTAAGAGGATGTTGATAATGTGTGGTAATATTATTTAGACATGTGTAATGAGTTTGAGACTCTTACAAGGTCTATATCTCATGTTAGATAGATTGAAGATGCTTGTGAAGCTACTCTCTTCCTTAAATAATAATGTGAGAACACCCAAGAGGCCACTCAAGACCAAACACACCATTTCATGGAGCCTCAAGAAGATAAAGTTGATGATGCCACTATGAGTCAAGAAGTGACTATTTTTTAGGTGAGTTAAAACACTAATAAATAACATGAGATGAGTCTTGGGTCAAAATATGAATATGTTTTCATAGGAAGAACATTTTCTATTGATAACTCACTTGAGAGTATGTCAAAGTAGTTGTTAAGTAATAGGTTTGCTCCATAAAACACTATGATTAAGAGGATCATTTTTCTACATCCTTGTCTATCTCATGGAGGAGGTATTTTTAGAAATATTACTTTTGATCGAGGAGGAAGATGTCTTAAGGTTAATTTTAGTTAGTAGTGTTCTTATGCTTTACTTTCCCTAAGTGCTTCATATCACAGGTGTGTGTGTTTTTCTTTAGTGTGTGTATTTTAGGTATATCAATTATATTTGATTTTTCAAGGCATTTGCAATTAGGTCCAATAAAGTTTTAATTTGAAGGATATGTGATTATATAGCCCAATAGATGGATAAGGTAACTAGTCTAACACACATTACAAGCATGCAATCCCAAGAGGTCACGAAATATGTTATCCAAATTTGGCTACCATAGGTGAGTATAATTAAAAACTTATTATTTGATTCATGTTTAACTTTATTGATAACCTTGAAGGTGTTTATTTTATTCATATCTTGTCTTGTCATGGTAAAATGTGGTGGTTCCTAGTGGTCATCAAGGTATCCTAGGGTGGCATAACCAAAATGTGAGGTTAGGTCCTAAAATTGACTAATAAATGTTTATAAATTGACCCTTCATAAGTTTTTAAGCATATTTTATGGTAATTTTAACAATATTAAGGTAATTGCTCATTTTGTATTGTGCTTGTCCAAGCTACTCTATGTCAAGTCCAAGTTAGTTTAAGGGTGATAAAGGTAAAATAGGTATTTTTAGGTCATGGAAACATGTAAAATTCCACATTTACAACTCTCTTTATCTATACAACTAAGAAAATGAAGTATATTTCACTCTTCTAATGTTATAAGCCATTTCAAGAATTTTATTGCTCTTTTATAATGTGCAACAAAAGAATAATGTAAGAGATGGAAGGTAAATGGTTTTAATATGACCTTGGATTTTTTATAAACTTATGTATATTATTTAATATACTCGATGAATAATTATTCCTTGGCTCCAATAGAGTTCCAAGTAAAATATGATTATTTTCATTACTAAAGAGGGGTATATTGAGGCATTATTGTAGGTTTTCCATGTGAATATAGTCTATAATCACCTAAATTGCTTCCAAAATATTCCTCATGACATATACATGATCAATATTTTTTAATAGGTCCAGAAATGGTAGAAGTTTCCTCCATTCCTCCATCAATCTCCTTGCAAGTAAAAGAAGGTAGTTTTGAAACATTTGGTTCATGAAGGAGAAAAAGAGTTGGATAAAATGATATTAGGGTAAGATAGGTTCTTATATTACATAAATATTACATGTATTATTTACATGTTATATGGGATTAAAATTATGAACCATTATTAACAAGAAAAGTTCTCTAAAACCCTCTCAAAACCCCACTAGCTTAGTTTTAAGAGATTTTAATTCATTTCAAAAATAATTAATTATAATGAAAGATGTTTTTATGTATTTTAGGATCCATTCAATCCCTAAAATTACTTTCAACATTTATTTGGCATGTGTGAGCATTGTAGTGGAAATAAATGAGCCTTTTCATAGTTTTTATGTAACACTCAAGACTGTAGGCAAGTTTCTTGTTAGTTTTGGAATTTAAACTTATAGGGTTATCAAAAAATATCTATAAAACTTAAATATATTTTATAAACAATCCTAAAACCCTTTTATAATATCATAGTACCAAAAGACCACCTGTAGTCTTTTTGAGGCACCATCTAAGTGAACTATGCATAACATATTGTAGACCTACATGCCTGTTATGGATTTAATAGAAAAAATAACATTGTTTATATTGAATTAAATATAGTGATATATGTACATATGTTACTAAAATTAAAATTAAGTCCTTGATATGTGGGCAAAGTCAGAAAGTGCAAAAAGATTAAAAAACCTAAGACAACCCTGATGTAGACCTACAAGCTTATCATCAGGTTATGAGGAAACATTGAAATATGTGTATTGATATTATGGTTTTTATTATAATTATAGGTCTTTAATTTAATTTTATAAGTTTTTATAAAATATGAATCCCTTTGAAGAGGAAGAGAAGACTAAAATAGAATGTTAGGGTCAGATTGGCCTAGTTATTCAAAAACTCTCAATATGGGAAAATCAAGATGCAAATTTTTTTAGGAAGTCAATAATTCTCATAAAATAATTGGTTTTATCATTTAAGTAACATAAAATCCATTAATATGATACTATTAGTGTATACATATTCCAATAACAACTACAACCCTCCAAGGTAAGTAAGAAAGTCTTATCACCAACTCCATTGAGTTTTTTAGAAGTGTTACATGTGACATGTTCATTAGAGTGATTTAAGGTTAAATTAGAAGTTTTAAAAAATTTAAAGTAACCAAACCTATAAAACCATCTTTGAGGATAAATATAAGGTTACTGGCCTAGAGGACATCATCTTAGTGTTTGTTAATAAGAATTAAGTGTTTGAAAGAGTTCGAGGGACTTCAAGGTGGTTGGTTGAGATTTAAATCTATTATACAAGTTTAGAGAGATGATTAAAAGTATAAATGACCAAATAAAACATCATAAATGGCTTAATTTGAGAGGAATGTAAACCTATAGGTCTACAAACCTATAGGTCCACATTTTCAAGTAAGAAAGACAAAACTTACAGGAAATCTGATGACTTAAGGACCAAAAAAAGTGTTAAAGACACGAGATTATATTAAGGTCTATATGGATGGATAAAGGGATAATACATTAGTTAAATATTATTATTATATCTTAAAATCATAAAACCTAAATGGTCATCCACAAGCTTGCTAGAAGCTCCAATTGTAAGCTTGTTTACAAGGATTCAAGAGAATGTATAATGAGTTCTTTGATAGTATAGATTGGATTGATATAAGAGAGTTAGGGGAAGCCATGATTGAATTTTTAATTTTTTTATAAGGTTTAAAATTTCATTAAAAAAATAAATGAATCTTACAACCTATAACATAATCCTAATAATGCATGAAAACCCTTGAATCTTAGTAGTTTTGAGAGTTTTGAGGATTGACCAAGGGAACACAACACTTCAAGGAGATAAGAAATTTTGGGTCAGATCTCAATAAAGTTTCATTTTCCCTTTAAATTTTATATAAATTTCCCAATGCAATTATCTTTGCTCTTGGCCTACTTCGGCCTATGTTAAGACCACCTAGGGCTCAAAATCTTGCTTTTGGCATAACTCAAGTTCTAACCCTTGTAATGGCCTCAAAATTTACCAAAAGACCTAATTTCATGTCTCATATAGTATTTTTGTGTTTTTTTGGTGATAATATATGATTTGTATGGTCTATAGGACTATAGGCTTGTATTAGGCTTAATTAGGAAAGGTGGGTGTTGAGAAAGTGGGTCTACATTAGGAGTTGAGACATGAAACTTTGGGTGAAGTTAAAAGGGGATAATGGGTACTAAATTATTATCTTATTTTTAATAAAATCCTGGTATGTATCTCAAACTAAGGATATTTTTACTAAAATAGGGGTACAAAGAATAGGCCTTCCTATAGAGAAAATATGAGAATGTTGCATGAAATTATAGAATGAAGGGAAAAAATTGATTAGATAGGGTAATTTAATATATTTATAATGAGATTCAATTAATTAGTTTATAATAATATGACTTGACACTTCATATTTATTCCTAGTGGACAGTTTCAAGGAAGATGGATGAGTCACCAGGGTAATGAAGTAACTCATACACCACCTGGAGAGGACTATCATCAAACCAAGTGCACACATGTTTAAGATAGAGTTAAAGAGTATTTATTAACATGAATTATTTATTTTAACTTTATCTTTCATGAAGTGACATGTATCATGGGTTTCTCTAATACCTCTCTTCTCTCTCTTCATTCTCTTCTATATGTATTGCTTGATTTGGCATGAAAATGGATAATTCTATCAAGAGTATGGCATATCATTACTCTTTTATATTCCTATTGATCAATAATATGATTATTTTTCCTCCTTCTATGGTTATTGATAGTGTAAATCTTTAAATGGTTGATCTAGGCAAGTGTAGACTTAGCTCACCTTGACTTATTATCATATTATTCTTTCCTTTGTACAATTTGTTTCTCTATTGCAAGATGTGAAGAGTGTCTTTAGGAATTCTAAGTGGATTATAAGTGACAAAAATATTCCCTTATATTGTCACATTACTTCACCTCTCTATTAAACATTAGTGTGATAAGTTATTCTTAGGAGAAGTATATGTTTATGGCAGTCCTATACGTTTTAGTACACATGAAAATTGGTAGTAGAGGTCACAAAGTTTGGTGCATCACCTCCCTAGTTTAGTTTGCTTTCTAATAAATCTTCCTTTTAATTTTTAAGTATTAGTTGATTTTTTAGTTCTTAAGTGATGCATCAATAGAGCTATCCCTATCTATAGGTTCAATCCATTTTTAGGTCACCCACAACCTAAGATTGTTTAAATGATATCACTTAAGTGAGGAGGCTTGAACAACCTCCTCAAGGGTGTAAATTTTGATGTAACAGTATCAATATTGCATCCCTTTTAAGAGGCACATAGTTACATAACTTTGATCTTACCAAATTCTCAACATATCTCTATCAAGACATCAATATTGGTATTTATAAGCTGTAAGATGGCATTATTCAATTAAAATCTTGAAATATTTATCATTGAACAAGTTTTTTTGAATTTCCTAAGTTATTTAAGACTCTATTTTTAAACACTTTATTAGCATGTTTTAAAATAGTCATTTGTCATGATGACTATTTGATTTCATAGAAATATGATACAAAAGTATATTTATCTAGGTTGGCCATATTTTTTTTCCTCATGAAATTAAATATTTTCACATGAAGTTTTGTTTTAACAAATTCCTTATCCATATTTAGGAACTAAACAATAGATTAAGTAAATCCTGATTGATAATTTTTTAAAAATATAGTTATAATCCCATTACAAATATCTTGACTATTTTATCCACCACATCTATCAGAATATTGATAAGGTTCTATTTTCTAGCAATAGGAAAATCAATAATCCCTTTCATGTTTATAATAATTAGCCATGCCTCTTTTCTCATATAATTATAATTTTGAATTAATTTTATTGACTTGGCATGAATGCTTGGAGTTATTTATATATTATACTTGAATAGTAATCAGTGTTCAAAAACATGTTTCATACCTAATATAACTCCAAAAACTTCATGTGCCTCTAATATTGAATGAAAAAACCACAATCATTGTTGTAGTTATTTTGACAACAAATATCAACAAACCATTATTCATCTCTTCTCTCTATATGAATGGGCTATATCTATATGAGGTGTGTTCAAATAGATACATTATTTTATACAATCAAATAATTTTTTATTAACTATCAAAGTTCAAAAAAATATAAAATAAATTAACTTGTCATAGTAAAATTATTTTAAATTATATTGAATTATAGTATAAGTAAAACAAGAACTCATTAAATCATAGATACCAAATGAATTCAATAATAAAAATATGAGAATATAAAAACAATTGAAGGATGATCCATGACAAAAAATATGAAACCAATGTTCATCTAAATAATTTAGAAAGGGAAGCCACCACTCTAAAATATTTTTAAGGTATTGGATTCACTTTGAATATAATATTTACTAGGTGTTAATATATGTAACAATATTAAAGCTCAGCATTGTATGTAAGTTATTCATTAAAATAATTAAACATTAATTAAATATAAAATTAATATAATTTAAATTACTTTTAATCTTTAATAATAATAAAATTAAACAATCTATTCAATTCACATTTCAAACATAGTTAGTGCAAATAAGAACAGTACTAACCTTAATATTGTTATGAGTCTCAGTAATTATTTTCAATGACTTTTATTTTTGGTTTATATTGAAATTAGAAATACCATTAGGAACATGGAACTAGGAGATAAGGAATAAAAAATTAAAATTATTGAAATATATTTCAATGATTTTAATTTTTTATTCCTTATCTCCTAGTTCCATGTTCCTAATGGTATTTCTAATTCTTTACAATTTTTAGTATTAAAAAAATATTAAACTATTAAGATTTTACACTCCCCATCGAGCATGTTGGGGTTGGTTTTGGAAATGTAATCAATGATTTTTCATTTGAATAATTTGAATTGCATTATTAGTTTGAAATATATGTATTTTGTTAAGGGTTTTTAATAAAAATTGATTAGTTTAAGAACTAATTTGGCTAGTGAAGAAAAATTTGATGCATTAATGTTATATGAGGTATTAAGATCTTGATATGCACTATGCATATGAGATGAGGTAGTAGAATGTTTTGCACTAGTTCCCTAAGAAGAATTAGTAGCATGAGATGTACTAGTAGTATAATAAAAAATTATAGCATGAGATGCATTAGTAGTATAATAATTATTAATAGCATGAGATGCACTAGTATCATGGGTATGCATGTGGGTATTTTAAAGAGCCCCTCTAAAGTTTGAACCTACCATGCCTATAGAAATACTTGGCATGAAGGTAAAATAAGACATAGAAGATAATGTCATAGTGTGATAAAGAGACATGATAGAGGGGAAAAGTGTAGATTGAAATAAATGACTTTCCACAAATCTATGGAAAATCTAAGTGAAGGTGATTAGGTTTCTCCAAAATGAGGTCCCATCATGCTATTATTAATGACTATAATATCCTTACCTCTATGTTAACAATTGTCATTGATAAAAGTAACATTTAATATATGTAATATAGGTCATGTTTATACTTTAGTTTAAATAAGGGGTTAAGTGTTGTGGAAGAATAAGGAGGAATTACATAGTTGGTAGTGTAGGTGGTAACATGGGCATTGCTTTGATCCATGTTATGTTCTATTAATTGTGTTTTAGGAAACCTATTGGGATTAGTAAAACTCATCATGTTGGTTTGATCCAAATATGTATTATCATCAAATAAATAATCCATGATAAGGGAAAGAAGCTAAACACCTATTAAAAATGAGGATAAACTAATATGATATTGGGTTAAACTGATTGGCACTATTCTATAAGAAAATGAACAAGATACAATGCAAGAGATATAATCAAATAGGTCAACTATGTTCTATAGATGGTCAAACTAATAAAGTATGCAAGACATATATTTAGACAAATTGACTATGTGTTTACTAAAATTAAAATAGGTATCTTATAAGAGATAGGATCAAACAAGATTACTAATTTAGAAAGGAAGACCAACTAAATATCTAAGAAAGGAAACAATCAAATGGGTTGACTATGTTTTATGAGAAAGCCTAAATACTAGCCAATGAGAGACTCAATTAGCTAAAGTGACTATGTTATGTGAAAGGGTAAAACGATATTCTTATAAGAGACTAGGTTGGATAGAATGACTATGTTCTATGGAAGGGAAAACTAGATACATACTCAAGTGGGTTGATTTTGTTTTGAGGATAAAAATAAGTTTTGTTAGTGATGAATTTGGATGATCTAGTGTTAATTACCAGAGAAATTAAAATAAACACACATGAAAATAGGTCAACCTTGTTGATCTAGTTGCATTAAAAAACACAAAACTTGTACCAAATATGTAAAATATAAGTTTTAAAATAAAACATACAATTGATAAATAACAAGCAACAATGTTAAATATAGAAATGCTAATATATGCAGTCATTCTTGAATGTTTTACATTATAAATTTAAAAATAAATTTAAAGGGAGTTTGGATTTAGAAAGGAACTATAAATAGGTAATATAAAGTTTGTTTTTGGTTGTTAAGGCTAAAATGGATCTATATTTATGATGGTACTGGCTTAGTATTGGGGCTTACCCCCTCACTTCATAATCGTATAGTGATAAGGGTGTGGAATGTTTTGCTAATATATACCATCAACCATTTATTAATACTTATCCAAAAAATCAAGTCGAATTCCTCCTTGGTGATAAAATATAATTAGGTAGACCTTGGGTAGAATTATTTAATGATTTTTGATATTTTGTGATTTATTATTGTTTGAATAAAATTAAAATCAATATGACTAAATCTATAAATTAAACATTCCTAGCTAGACTATGTGTGGTACTTTAAATAGTAAATAAATAAAATGAAAGTTGAATTATTTATTAGAAATGTGAATTATCTCCTTGTGCTTGAATAGTAACAAATCAATTGGGTTGACCAAGTATGCAAATCTTTAAGAACATAATTGACTTGATCAATTCTATCTATTGAATAAAAGGTCAAAGAAACACAATCAAATAAGTCAACTATTTTATTGTTTTTAGAATATTGAAGTTATATTCATAGACAATAAAGGGGATGAGCCATGTAAATTAGTAAATAAATATGAAAAAATTAACCTACTAAATTGTGTAAATAGATTGTATTTTTTCCTTTTCTAAATATAATAAGAAGTGAGAGGGATTAGAAACTAGCTTATTTCAGCTGATTTAGACTAAGACAAAGTCTAATATTGGAGGAGAAAAATTGAGAAAGAGTCAAAAATAGGTCTCTATACTTCATTTAGTGATTGGATAGGAGCACCAAAAATAAGACACTCTATTATTCAGTGTTATAGTCCTATTTTGGCATTATTATCCTAAGGCTAAAAGCTTTTTGGGTTCTGTTGAGAATGCCTAAGTTACCCTGTCACTAAAATTTTAGTGTCTTAAACCTCATGAATTTTTTTGTGTTCCTATTTTTATATTCAAAAATCTTAAGATATCCTAGTTTTTGAACTTGAATATAAACTTGAGAAAGAAAGAGAAGGGGTTAGTGTTTAAAGGATACATTAGACACACTTCACACCCTATGTGTGAGCATGTTGCCTACATACCAATACTCTGAAGAGGTATCAAGCTAATGTAGTTCTCCCATTGAATTTATTGGTGCAATTTATGTAAGGTCAATGTAACTATAATGTGAAATTATACATTCTTTAGCTGGCTAAGGAATAGTGCAATGACTTGAATAGGCTTTGACTAATATTGGAAGGTTATATGCAAAGAATAGGGAGGAGTTCTTGAGTGTACTTTCTTGTATTCTTACATCTATCTTGAAAATGAGTTTCAACCATTATAAATGGACTTATAAAGGCCTTTTATAGGAAAATATATGATCATGGGTTTAATGAATTCATGTTAGGTTGACAAGGGAAAAGATAAGGAACTAAAAGAATCTGATCATTAGGACAAAAAGTGAACATGGACAACAACACCAAAAATAGGACACCCTAGATTATAATACTCTTGTATTATTTGGGCACTATTATCTAGAAGGAAAAATACTTTGGTAGATGGATCTAGGCTTAAAAGGCCTACCTGGGTCTAAAAAATCTAAGTCTAAAGAGATTTGAATGATTGGGAATCAATGAAAGAAGTAGCTCAAAAGGGTTTTATGAGCTAATAGGAGGACGTATAGATTAGGTGTCTTATCCATAGTGAAGTTATACAATTTCACATTTTACATGACTACATTTCCCCCCCTTTATTCTAGTGATGCAAAAAATTAAAATAATATGATAAAAGAAAATAAGAATCATACCTAAACTTACTTGTAAGGGTGAAGCTCATGAAGTTGTGTGATATTGGATGTGCACAGAGAGAGCACACTATGAATTATGAATCTATAATGAAAGCATAAAGTAGATTAATTCTTACTAGATAAGCTATATCTAAAATAAGAATGTACAAGATATGAGTAAGAGGAAGAGAAAGGAATGAATACACTTCACTGGGTATGAAAACCAATACAAAGCCTATAGTGATGTTGAAATGTGTTAGATGATACTGAGTGTGTGTTGAATCAAGAGTAATATTGTGAATAGAGATAAGTGCTTAATTCCCTAGAAAATGGTTCAATAATGTAAAAGCTATCCCTTTGGCTCTATCATAACCAACTATGTGAAGTTAAAAAATCATGTGTGTGCTAATCAATGTCTGTAATATGTGTTCAATCCCTTTGAATATGTGGCTCAAGAATACAAAGGCTATATAGACCTTTGTCTCCATCATTTCCCCATGAAGTGAAGCTATGAAGTGATGCTAATATAGAATAAATGTTATATGAGATGGATCAGAGAGCCCATGGATGTTATATAAATCTAAAAATGTGGCATGGATAGCCTGAATAGATGCTAGAAACTAGGCCATTCTCAGCCATTTTGAAATATGGAGGATATGATTGTATGAAAGCCTCTCCAAAATTGATGTAAAATGCTTATGTGAAAGCCAAATCAAGAACTTGAGTACTCAAAAATATAAAATTGTATAATATTTAAAATCAAATGTGATGACAACCACCTATAGATAGAATAAGCACATAACTACTAAGAATTCCTAGAATAAACTAAACTCAAAAAGAAATGAAGATCAATGTGTCATGCACATTACCCCCAATCACTGATGTTTGGAACATGGATTCTGATTTGGAAGTTATGCCAATTTCCTAATCTAACTAAAAGTGAGAACCATCATGTTGCACATGATAACCAACTATATCTAAGAAAACTATATTAAAACTATAGAATCTAACTGATTTGAATGTGTAAAAATTGTCCCTGAACTAAACCTTTTGCCTATTTATAGAAACCTTTAGCATTTTCTTTCCTAGATAGGAGCACCAAAATGTGGGCAAACCTATGATTGGTGTTACTACCAATTTTTGGTGCTATTTAATAGTGTGAAAACTAACTGTTGATCTAAAATAGTCACTCTTTTTTTGCTCTAGTTTGACTGGTTTGATCTCTAGATTTTGTATCAAGTGTTCTAAATGCTACTATTTTAACTATTAATAGGTTTAATCTTTATGAAAAACCCCTATTTTATTTCCCATCTTTTGAGGCTAGGAATGATGAACCTACAATGACTTCCCTCATAATAAAATAGTCCTACATGTCTGTTAAACTATATAAATATATGATATAGTATTGAGTATTTGACAAGATATTTCAAGATATAGCAATATTTGAATTGATAGATTTTTATATCAATAGGGGTATGCCTAGATAGATATAATAATGTACGATCATGTGCATGATATTGAACTAGACTAGTAATGTTAGATATTAGTTATTCATTGTTAGTTTTTTAGTAAACATGGAGGGATGGAGCATGATGTCCATCATGGTATCTAGGAATAAATATTACACAAATTGAGGATCAAAAAAGAAAACAAGAATAATAAGAAAGAACAAAGAATCATACAAGGATGGCCAAGGGGCCACACAAACAAGGGATATAGACACATATCACTCAAACTAAAAGACAAGCATGGAAGGCATGCTCAAATGCCACATACACATACAAGTGAAAGAAGAAAATTTGGCACAACGGCCATAAACACATGAAAGAGTTAAAAAAAGGACATTGGTAGATGTCCTAAGGAACACACATGAATATAAGCAAAGAACATTGTTAGATGTCTTAAGGAACAAAAAAAAGACAAGCACGAACTAGAAAGTGTAATCAAACAAGATATGCTAAGTAAGGAATGAAATCAAAAGTAAAAACTAGAAGATATAAACACTTATAACTAATCAAAGTAAATGTGAAAGTATGAAAAATATGTGTAGTACAAGACTAGGTATATTCTAAGAAATACTTAAGTGTTAGGTACTAGTGAAATGTCAATGTAGTACTCTATGTAATCTAGTAAGTAATGTGCATTAGTATTATAGCTCAGAGTGTGTAGTGTAGGAATGACATAACCTATATATTGTAATCATGTAAGATTCCCTCAGTGGGTATGTATATCAATGTGTGTCTTTAATGTAGAAGTAAAAATGCCCCCTCAATGGGTAGAGTGAAGTAATCAAAGAGCTGTATATCACTATGCACACTCAAAAGATATCAAGTGAAACATGGTAGTGTAGATAAATTGACATACAGTAGCATGTAATAGAAAATGTAAGTCCTAGCATGATAGTAGTAATTTAAACATGGATGATGCATAAAATCAAAAATGTTTTTGTTTTTATGTAGTGTTATATTTATTTTTGTATTTTCAAAAATATTTGAACTATGTAAAATTAAATAGGAGATAATATGTACAATCAATGATGGAAATAAATGATACTAATTGATTAATCTTGGATGAGACCCCCTATCATGGTGTCTTGTAACAATTAATGGGATTGTGCATGATCATGAGGCATGATGGAGTGTCTAAGATTATGTAGCTAAAATTTGTGTATGTTGTAACTGCTCTAAAGTATATAAAGTGGAAACTATATGTGGGGTCCCCCTATGATTTTGAGAAGTGGATAAAATTGTAGGGATATTAGGGACCCATCTCAAAGTAAGATAAGAAGCTCTATGAATAGGTGTTTTATGTGTAGCTGTATGATATCACAATGTAACTGCTCTAGGTATGAACACTATAGATGGAAGCTATCTAGAATACTAAAAATGTGGGGGTGTATGAACCCTATTTACTAGTGATGGATGTTGTAATTATGGATGGATTATAAGTGGAAAATATATTGAAGCTAAAGGAGAAGCTAAAACCAATGGGAGAACTGGAGATAGTGATTAGAAGCTAATAGATGGCTCTGAAGTGGGGAGTGGTGACTCATAAGGAACTATGCAAACTATAATAACTTGATTATAATGAATGAATTTCATGCATCTATGAATTATATAAGGTATTACCCTAAGTTTTTGAATCCATGGTTGACTAAGTAATATGTCAAAAAATCCTACACTGAGAACTATAATGAATGGTGCGGGAACATATGTAGGACCAACCTATAATGGAAGTAATATATTACCTCATGATCTATGTATATGCCCACTGAAATCACTAATAAATATGTCTATCATAGTGATATATTTCTCTAAATAGCCCAAATGTTGTAGAAGTGTGAAAGTGCACATGGTAAGACTGGAATTATTGTCGATTAGTACACTATGAATAGGCTAATTCTAAATATGTTCTCTGATAAATAGTTCATTTTAACCTATATTATCCTTTATAATATCATGATCTAAAAATTATATCAAAGGCATAACTACAAATCTAGACTCAAAAAACCTTATCATACCACTCAAAGGATGTGACTCAACTAAAGGTGTTTGGTATGTATGGTGAACACTTGATGTGTCCCCTTGCTCTTGTTTAGACTATTATGGAAACAGATTTGAAAATATTTTCAAACTTTTATCCTATGTTGGTTTTTCCTTTGGAGGCTCAAATGAAGTTCCCAAATCAAGTAGATTATCATCAATCAAATCTTGTATCTTATGTCACAAGGTGATGTATCTATTTGTTGTATGGCCTGGTGCCCTATGAAAATTACAAAATGCATCTTGATCATATCCCTATGGAGGAGGGTTTGCTAGATATGATTTTTAAATCAGAGGAAGAGTGATGAGGTTACATTCCAATAACTACTATAAAACCCTTGATGAAAGAACTGGTATATTGGTAAATACATGATGAGGAGGTGTCAATAGAACCACACACTGAGGGGGATCAAAAGCTACATTAACTATTGGTTGATTTTGATTCTTATTATCATTTATTTTAACCTTGTTATTACTCTTATTAGTTTTGTTTGGGATACTTGAATACCTAAGTTTGCCCATTTAAATTAGCTTGACTTCTCTGCCTTTGATTGTATGACATAATTCAATGAAGGAAGATAATATTTTGAATAAAATAGATTCATGTAGTGCTAGTAGAAGGCTCTATTTGAAGAAGTCCTGTAGCTATTGATCAACCATGGGGATAGTTAAATTAGATAGAATAGTCTTGTATCTAAGAACATAATCTATGAGAGGCTCATTTAACCTTTTTTTCTACTATGTAGTCTGTGTATATGAAACCTTATCACCAATTTTGATACTAAAATGTGCTAGGAACATGTTTGCTAAAGGATTGAATGTCATGACCAACTAATTTGATAGACTATAAAACCATTTTAAGGAACAATACTTTAAGCTCCATGGAAATTTTTTGGTAAGTAGCCAGTCATTGGGTACATAATCCAAACATGCTACATGAAAAAATCTCAAATGTATCTCTAAATCACCCTTTCCATAATAAAGAGTAAGCTTAGGTTGAACAAATCATTATCGTAAGGGTATAGAAATAATGTGATGTGCCAATGGTGTATGTAGTAAAGCAAAAGAATATGATGCCTATGAAGTTCTATAAATACCTTGCTCAATATGTTGCACCTTGGATTGAATAGATCTTATCTCTTGTATAAGGGCTACCACATTAGGAGATAGGGATGTACTAGCTATAGCCAGTGGCATGGAAGAAGGTTGGGTTGTTATAAGGGGTTGTTGACACATAGTTTCCCCTATAATGTTATTTGTAATTGGCTTCTATGAATGATTAGAATATTCAAATTGTTTAGCCTTTTTATTTCCATGACATATTGTAGAATTAGTGTATGATCTTTAGGCTATTCCTTAAGTCTTTCTCTAAAATTTTATAAAACCAAATCTTTGTTAAGGACAACCTCATCATGAAAAATCTATGGAATTGTCTAATGTGGTGGAGCATGAGCATCTGTATGTACATCACAATTAATATTTTCATATTGCTCATGGTTAGATTTATTTTGATCAAAATTTGAATAATCTATATTTGTAGCATCTATGGAATGAGTCTAACCTATTTATTTGTCCATTGTATATGAGTGAATTGAAGAAATCTAGATGAACTCAGGAGGTTTTCCACTAAGTCTTACACTTCATATTCAAGGAAGAGTTGTAAGGAACTTAGGTGGCATAAGGAAAACAACTTGGATGATAGTAGAAAAAATGAAACTGATATAATCTAAGCAAAGAACTAGAATATGCATGAAAAGGATACAAGACTCTGAAACATGTAAGGTGATACCTTAATAAGAAAAAAGGAGATAGTACATGAAATTAGGGATTTTTTTAGAAATATTATTTACAAAATATTATGAACTTTTAAATTTTAAATTTATTTTTTGATTTAGATATGCAACTAAAAATGTATAAAATGATTGGAATATGCTGAAAAAATAACTGGGAACTAGTTGATGCAACTAGGGTTTAAAAAGAGGATTTTTTAAACATTAGTATGATAATTTTAAAAATTTGATATGAATTTTTATAATTTATCTTTAAAAATTTAGGAAAAATCTAAAAATATTTCTAAAATTATCAATATATTTTTCCTAGTGGTTTGAAATTGTTTGTATGCAAATAGGACCTAGTATGTGCAAACTAGGGTTTGGGTGAATTTATTAAAAATATTTAAATTAAGTTATTGTTTTTTTATTTATAAATTTTTAAAAAATCAAGAAAATATTGAAAAAAGTTAGAAATAATTATCCCTAGGGTTTATAGGGTTTTTGTGCAAAAATTCAAAGAAAGTTGGGTGCACCAAATGTTTTATTGTTTTTAGAATATTGGAGTTATATTAATACATAATAAAGGGGTTGAAAAATGTAAACAAGTAAATAAATATGCAATAATTAACCTATTTATTTGTGTAAATAGATTGTATTTTTACCTTTCTTAAATATAGGAGGAAGTGTGAGAGATTAGAACTTACCTTATTCTTGTGGATCTGGATTGAGACAAGGTTTGATACTAGAGGAGAAGGATAGATAAATAATTAGAAATAGGTCTCTAGACTTCACTTCTTGACTGGATATGAGCACAAAAAAATAGACACCCTACTATCTAACATTGTAGTATTATTCTAGCATTATTTTCCTGAGGCTAAAAGATTTTTGGGTTCTATTCAAAATTCTTATGTTACCCTATCATTAAAATTTTAGGGTTTGAGACCTCATGGAGCTCATTGTGTGCCTATTTTAATATTGAAAACTCTTAGGAGATCCTACTTCTTGAACTTGAATGTAAACTTGGGAAAGAAAGAGAAGGGGTTAGTGTGTAAAGGATACACTAAACACACTCCACACCTCTTGTGTGAGAATGTAGCCTACATACCAATACTTTGAAAAGGGGTAAAACTAATGTAGTTCTCCTATTGAATTCCTTGGTGAAAATTATGTGTGATTAATGTAACTATAATATGAAATTAGATGTGATTCAATTCAATAGGTACTAGTGCAATTAATTTTGTAGGCTTTGAATAATATTGGAAGGATATATGCACGGAATAATGAGGAGTGCTTGAGTGTACTTGCTTTTATTCTTGTGTCTCTCTTGAAAATGAGTTCCACCCTTTCTAAATGGACTTATAATGGAATTTTATATGGAAATAGATGGTTGTGGGTTAAATGAATTCATGTTAAGCCAACATGAGAAATGATAAGGAACTAGAAGAATCTGACCATTAAGACAAAATGTGAACTTAGAAAATAATGCTGAAAATAAGACACCTTAGATTTCAATGCTCCTATCCTATTTGGGCATTATTGTCTAGAGGTTAAAAATATTTGGGAGGGGGGGTGGATCTAGGCTTAGAAGGGCTACCTAGGTCTAAAAAATCTAAGTCTAAAAAGCTTTAGATGACTGGGAATCAATGAAATAAGTAGCCTAAAAGGGTTATGTGAGCCAACAAGAGGACCTATGGATTAGGTGTCTTAGCCATACTAATTTTTTATAATTTCACATTTTACATGACTACATCAACTAAGTCTCTTGGGTAAGAAACAACTACAAAACTATGTTGATCCAATCAACTTAGTTTACCATAGGGTTACAATTTTATAGAAATAAAAACTATGAAAAATAGGACTAAAATAAAGAAAAGAAATGACTAAGTTCGTTAGAATGAACCTAATGGTTTAATAATGTTGAGTTGTTATTTTCTTAATGTGTCATCTAGATGAAGATTTTTAACCTGATAATAGAGTTAATTGAGTTGATTGGGTCTAAAACCTTATATGAAGAAAAATAAATTGTGTCGATTGAGTCTAAGTAGTTGTGTACAATTGAACATGATCTGTACAAAATTAAATAGAGTTTATTACATTGATTATGTGTTAAAACATATGAACATAATGTTATACCAAGTTGATATAGTTGATCAATTAATATAAAAATAAAATAAATAAAAAATGAAAATAAATGAAAGCATGAAATAGAAACTGCAAGGGTTAGTTCATGTTGGGTTCACCATAATGTATATAAGGGAAAGTGAAATTGATTTATAAATCAATCCTAGCTTGAATAAAATAAATAAAACTAACTCTTTTATTTCTTGATAAATTTAGACAATTGGGGTCATCACCAACATGGATTTGCTATACCTAACTAAGGGGTCTCTTACCATAAATATCGCTAGAGAGGGTTTCAAAGCCTCTATTAAAGTAATACCACACAATAACCCTATTTAGGTCCTATAGTTTCTAATGAAGTAAATTCAATCTAATCCAAGTCTCACCAAATCTTATGGTGTAAATAGGGTATAATAAACATAAAAAAATAAACATACAATGAATAACTCTACTCAAGTAAATGTAGAGATAGTCCTAAGCATGGAGAGATAAATACATTCATAAGACATTACACATGCAAATCTAGCTACTAACAAAAGAGGAGTAAGAGTTAGGAATACTTACCTTAAAGATGAACCTATACAACCTCAATATCTCCCTTGGCTAATGGTGTTTTACAAGAGGTTGTTATGGTTCATAAGGATAAAAGAGATAGATCATCTTTAGGCTATACTATGTCTCCTATGCATCCAAAATACTTCTCCCATAAGACAAAATTCTTCTCAAAAGTACGAAACCCTAAGCAATGACTACTCAAGTATAATGGTGGATAAATAGATAAAGAATTTCAAATGAATGATTCTCTCTATCATAAATGGGGTGAAATATGTGTATATATACTGATATTAGCCTAAAACCTTCTATAATTTTTGCTGGCATAGTCAACCCACTTGACATAATTGGTTAGGAAATAGAGTAGTTAGGTCCCAGACTAAGTTAGTTTGGCTCACTTAGTCTGATAATGTACTCAATTCCCAAAATATGGTCAACCCATTTGACTATGTTTGGAGGATGGTGAAAAGAGTTTTGTATTAGGTAATGGATATTTTAGGTGTTTAATTTCTCAGAGGAATTTTTAAGGGAGGTTTCAAAGATAATAAAAACATATAAGAGGGACGTATGTTGGTTTTAAGTGGTGGTAAATGGAACAATAAACTTGTGAATCACTAATGGTTTACCCACACCTTTCCTAGTGTAGCCTTTAAGGCATGTATTCATATATATTGAGAATAAATGGGTTCTTCCAAGATAGAAATCATTAGTAATTGATAAAGTTTTAAAATATTGTGTATATACAAGTTTTTCTAAGGTTTTGCTACTCACTAGTTACTTGTTTGAGAGTGAGAACAACTTATTTTCTAATGAAAATAATGATTATTTAAATGGATTAAATTATATTATCTATTCTCTAACATTAAAATATATTTTATATGCAATATTATGTAGTGAAATATTATATTAAATGAATACATGAAAACAAATAAACTAATTACTATTTTTGTGTAAGGATGAGAGAGAGAGGAATTATTTTTCCTATTAAAACATGATTTTTTTTACAAAATAAATATTTAACCTATAATAATGAATTTTAATTTAATATCATCTACTAAATAAGATATATAAAATATAAATTAAGAATTTCCAACTTGACAAACATCTAAACTAGCTAAAAGTAAGAGATTTGTTTTAACATGCATTGATGTGGATCTTATGCACCTCCCTAAATTTAATGAGGAATTATCTAATTTTTTGGGATATCAATGGAGGTAAAATACACTATAGGTCATGAGTTTCATTTATATATTAAAAAACCTTGTGTTGGAATATAAGGCTAAGAATGTAGGTTGTTAACTAGGTTTGCTTATAATGAAATGAATCCTAGTAAAAAAATCAAAATGTAAGTGAGTTATATGGATGGATGGAATCTATTCTATATTTTCTAGGTATAAATCAAAATTAACTTCAAAAATATGGAAGGGTGGATAATAAAATAAGTTTCTATGGTATCAATGGATCACTTATTTAGTTATTTCCTTTGTGGACAATTGTTTCTAAAACTAATTCTTGCTATTTATAGTTGTTGTACACTCATAGGTGAAAAAAATTAGGTAGTATGGGGAAATGGTATAGGAAACTAAATGGTATTAACTTAAGGTTTACCATTTTAGAGTTATTATTGAAAACATTTATTTATAAGGTTACAAATCAAACCAAAAAGGTATCCAAGGTAGTTATGGCAAATACCTAGTAGATTATACCAAAGGGAAAACACTCCTGCACACTTTTAAATATTAACATAGTTAACCAAAATATTAAAATCAAACATATTTACTAAATTTTCAATAGATTTTTGACACATATAATTATCATACATAAATAATTATCCATAACTTTTTCACACTTCAAATTAATGAATTAATACAACCAATAAAATAAAACCTCAATTACATAGAGATGGAAGGAAAGAATATCGACAAAGTTACATGATAATCAAATTTATTTCTTCCTATATTGATAAATTTTTGACCTTTTGTAATGTGTGATTAAATTAATATATATACTTGGGGATGGGTCACCTCATCCTCAAGTCCATACAAACTCATAGTTACATTATGAAATTAGAACCTTAGTTCTATTTTTAGTATCAAAATTGCATGTGTGCATGATTATAATTAACTACAACTACATCAAAATAAGTTAGCATATATAATGAAATGAAACATGTGCATGCTTAAAAAAAATTTCAAACAACATTTACATTTATGTACCAATTATATGTAAACTATAATTACAAATATTAGTTCAATCTACATGATTACATATAAACTTAGCCTTTAACTAAAAATTTCTAGGTGATTGCATGACATTAATTATTGTTCGAGGTTTTAAAGTTATAACTAAAGTTGAACTATAATTTGAGGCATTGGATTTACTCTTAGCTTCTAAATATTTAAATTACTTGATGTCAATATCATGTTAGTATCTAAAAATATCCATGTTCAATAATGGAGGTTTGTGCACCCTATTTACCTATTCCATTAGTGGTCCATGTTTAGTTTTTGTATTTATAAATTTAATATTAAATATTTATACCTTGATAAACATTTTCATTTCAAAATTTATCCTAGCTTCAACTTATTATAATGTAAATCCCTATAAGTTCTACTTGAAGTTGGTTGAGGCCTATTGAAGAAGCAAGTCAAAATTAGATTTACTTTTAAGCCAAATTATGGATTTGCTTACTTGTAATAACTTTAATTATTATATAATATATACAATGAGGATCTCATGAACTCCATATTTGGGTATTATTACCTCAGATGTTGTAATCCACTCTTTGGATTTTTGTGTCCTGATGACTTCTAATTTGAGGGAATTTATAGCCTCTAATGGTGCCATCGAATTGAGGTGTCCATACACCTTATTATTTGTATAAATAATTAGGAGACTTAATTTATTATCATGTTAATTAAAATAATTAAATAATTTTTAATTTTTAATTATCTAAGGTGATAAACTAACACTCATTGTAGCAATGGCCTTCAAAATATTATAAAATCTTGATGATGTATCTTACAAATCTATTTCTATCTATATTGTTGTTGTTCCCTTGTTATATCTCTTGCTCAAGTTATTTATTAGCCATTTTGGTTCCCTCATGAAGCTCAACTAGAGCATAATTATGGGTCTCAAAATTGGGTTTAAATTTCTTAATGTAGGGGGATTGACCCAATTTTCTATTCTTCCTCTTATAAAAGGTGATACTTATTGTATTTATTCAAAATTGCCCCCTTTATAGCCTCATATTCTAGTTTATTATCATTTACTCTTTATACACTCCCTATAGATTTGTCAAATATGAAACTCATTGTGGGTAACTCTATAATTGTAAGATTAGACTATTGAGAATCCTGTGATTGCATATCAATTATCCATTATGGGAGGACCAATTAGGTTGTGTCTATTACTTAATTTTATTAAACTTTAGTCTTAGCCAATAGTTATCCTAAGGTATACTTCAAGGCCTCTTCAAGTAATAGGTTAGGAAGGAAAGGCTAGATTATCTTAGACTAGTCCACACCACCATATTGAGTAAATGGGTAAACTATGTACACTAGTTTATTCTTTCCATCCTTCTTGGATGTTATCACAATGGTGTATTCAGAAGAACTAGGGGAGGTACTGGAAAACCTAACTAAGTAGATGATACATGTAGTTGTTGGATTTCCCCTACTCCCATGGCTTTCTTTTTTGACTTAATTTTAGTCTTTAGGAGTGATGGGATAATTGTGGAAGTAACCATAGTGTAAATAGGAGGAATGGACACAGAAGACATAATTGAAGGAATATAAATTATTGGGGGAGTATAAATAATATGGGTAGAGGAAGCATCTTCTACCTTAGGAATAAGTAGATATGTTTAGACACTAGGCTAAGAGGAAAACAAATCTAATTTAGCCACCAAAAGGGGAGGGGAACCACAAGGATTAAGGGACACAACATCAGGTGATCTAATAGTCAAATGGGAAATAAAATACACAATAGTAGTATTAACAACTAAATAGGTTGCATCCTCACGTAATTATTCTCCATTTAGTGGTACTTTTCCTTTGGTGTCTTAGATGTTCCAAAATTTAGTTTTTTTAAGCTCTTCCTCCTCATATGTGGATTCACCTCTAAATACCTCTCTTTATGGCCATTTTGTTGATGGTACCTCAATATCTAGACTTTATGGAGGGAGGTGAGCCTTTAACTTCATCTGGTAATAGATAGTGACTTTCTTAGCTATGGAAGATGCCTTATATGTGTTTGAGGTGACCAAAATAATAGTATATTAGATTGATGTAATAATTAGTTGGGTATGTCCTTATGAATATGAAGATTCAATATAAATTAGATTATCATGTTCTCCCCCAAGTGAATTATCAAACACTACAAACTCTTTATTTATAAATTTTAATTCCATAAGGTGTATATATGAAGGTTTCCCATGATATTTTGATGGATAAAAAATATTTTTAACACAAAAATTTAAGGTAACCCATCTTCCCAAAGGTTAAAGTCTAGTGTGTTCATCTACAATTGAGATAGAGTGTTTCCCTTAAATTATTTTTAGGAGCTCCTTAGCTAACCCAATTATTTGTGCCCTATATTTAACCTAGGCATGATCCTTGACATTGATAAAAAATAAGACATGGTCATACATATTGTATTGGTAGGGAATACCAAGGCCTTTAATGTGATTGTGTACTTTACCATGAGGATCCTGAAGAACTATGTGGTAGTGTGGCTAGTGAGTAGTACTCCCTTTATTTTCTAGCCTCGTAAAAGTGTATACAATTTACATAGCACATTATCCTAGCCATGAGGTGAGAGCCATGGAAGGAGATCCTATTATTTTTAATCATATCTTCATCTATCCCCACCATAGTTAGTATGAAATTTTCTATTTTTCTATTTTATATGGTATGTATTTAGGGAGATGTAGGGGTGATACCTTATGGCCTATGACTATAATCATAGTATAGTCTAGGTATAAATAATAATATTGATTTTGAATACCTTGGGTAATGGTTACTTATTAATATCCATCCACACTTGGGGTTATACATGCTTTTTAATGTGTGTGATGTTCTAGGTATAAGAATATATGTGCATGAAGAATTACAAATCACATATATGATTTTTAATGAAGATTAGAGATGAGATCTAGAGTGACCCATTTTGTACATAAATTGTGCCTAGGATAATTTATATGAGGTTCCTATGACATCATATATAAATGGCCTCCCGAGGTCCTATTATCCTTGTGTAATACTTGTTCTCACAACCTTGCACTAATTACCTCACCCAGTGTGAATATCAACTCTGAGGTCATTAGTAAGTCCAGCATTGGAATCCACTCAAGGTGAAGTAATTATATGATAAGGTAGCTATATAACATATTAAAAAATGAAATCCAAATAGGATTACCATCCTAAAATTAGTCACAAACACTAGTTATTTCTCCTTCAGATTGATAGTCTCCTTGGGAACCAACTAGGTTCTCAATGATTTCTCAATTGACTTCTCCTTGTTTCATGAAACTACCATATAAAATTTATATGTAATGTCTATTATGGGAAGATATAAATACATTTTTAATTCATCCTTTGGTATGCATTATATAATGGTCTTATGCTTAAAGTGGTGAAATAACTCACCTCCAGTCACTTTACCAGTGAAGAAACAAGTCTCATATGAGGTTAATGCACAACACAACTTATGTTTCAATATTGTGAAGTGCAGTCCTTAGAATTTGAAGGGGAGGAGGTTTACATCTAATTGTAATTGAGATTAATTAAAATTATTCTCATGAGTGTGCACATCAACTTGGTGAATCACTTCCCATAATGTTTAATAATTGAGGTAATCATGATTGAACACCATTGGGTCAAAGATGATATCCTTATACTCTATTGAACCCTTGATATATAATATAGGTGAGGGTATGACTCCTAATAATGTGTTTTATGAGCATGACATTGCTAATTAATTTATTTGACAATGTTCTAGTTTTTAATTTAGTAGTTCAACACTTTTGGATGTACTATACAATTGAAATGCTCATATTTAGGGCTTGTTGGTAGTGAAGAAAGTGAAATAAAATTTATTTTATGATCAAGGAGCACATTATTTATTCATAATTCATTGGTATAGATTTGGTATTCAATCCTAACTCATATGCCATTAATGTCTAACATCTATAACTTTCCTTTGTTTGTTCAATTTGAACTTTGACACTTCAATTCATGGGTATGCCATGTAGGCATTATTAATCCTTAAAATGAGTGACACATCATTACCTCTTACCAAGTGTCATTTAATTCCTTATTTTACTTTGGTTTACTATTCCATTTGGGTTTTTGATAGATGGGAGTTGGGATATTATGTTAAAAAAGTGCTTGCAAATTAAATGTCTCTCGAAAAAAGTCTCAAATAATTTTTCTTAACACTTTTATCTAAGGCCAAAATGAGCTAAATAAAAGTTTAGAATAATTTATCTAAAGACCAAATCCTCCAAATAGTTTTATCAAATAATTTCACTAAAGACCAAAATGTCAAAAACCAAAATCCTTAATGTTTTCTCTTAACACTTTTGTAGAAAATAAATTTTAAATAATTTCACTGAAGACCAATTTCATACCAAATACTTTTGCCAAATATTTAATCCAAACAAATTCTCTGAGGACAAAATGCCAAAAACTAAAATCCTAAACACCAAAATATAAAAGAGCAAATAGTGAAGACTTTAAAATATTTTGAATATAGTTGTTGGGACCTAACCTATAAATAAAAACTCTAAAAATTGTTTTGAACAAGACCTGTGAATAAAAATGTCAAAGAGTAACTTCATGTCAAGGTTCATATAGGTACGAAATGATGAAAATGCTGAATATAAGCTTCTAAATTAAATTTATGAAGACCAAAATTTTCAAATCTTGGAACTTCATAAATTATGAATTCATTGAAAACCTGTGCATATTTATGAATTTCTAAGTGCATTAGTAGGTTAATCTTAATAAATAAATCATGTTCATATATTGGTCAAATAGAAAATTTAGGTACAACATAAAGATTTTTACTTAAAATAATTTCAATATTGGGTTAGACCTTTTCATAACATAGTGGGGCCCTATTCTAAAGAAGAATGGGGATATGTTGGGTACAACAGATGATGACTTATAGGGGAAACAATCGTAAGTATTTCAAAACCTAGAACCTTTGGCTATCAACTATATATCAAACATGAACCACTTCACAAAAGAATAATTTAATCAGATGCATAAAAGAGATTACTAAAAACAAATACTTGTCTTAATCATATCCTAGATCTGTGTGTGAGGAAGTGATTTCCTTTTATCCTTACTATGAGTATTTTAGTAGATATATGGATTAATTGTAGGTTTTACTCTAGTTTTATAGAAAACATATTTAAAAAACTATGGAAGCTCTAGCATTACTTTATTTCTAGATAAGTGTCCATAACCTTGACATAGATACCATGATTTCTTTCTCTTTCCTCATATATTATTACATGATGCATTATACATTGACAATATTTCATCATTTGAGCTTTTGAACACCTTTAAAATTTTCTTTAGGTTTGTTTGATCACTCTCCTTTTGAATGCATTGATCCTTGTTTCATTATTTATTACATTTTGATGAATATTGTTAGAAGAGGGATAGTATAAACCACAATGATCTGGTATATATGAAATTATAATTATTTTACCAAACTATCCCTTCTAGTTACATCCTTCTCAATGGTTATTTCCATAAATGAGTATTAACATGAGAGATAAATTTAATCCAGTGAAAATGAGAAAACATTAAAAAATTATATGATATAATGAGATCAACCTTTATATTTATGTTTAAATAATTTATTGGTATCCTAATCATGATTAATTTACTTATTACATACATGAATTTTGAAGATCTTAAACACAAGGGTATAAATCTTGCAAGTAAAAAAAATTATGTATCTTTGCTTGGTGTGCTTTCCCATAGGCTGATCTTTTAGTTTCTGAATAGGTTATAGGAAGTGCAATGTGTTTCATAATTTCTTGAGAATATTAGGATAATTTAATTAGATTACCAAGAAATAAAAAACCATCTAATCTATAATGCAGGGAACTAAATTATGAAAATAGGAAATGCTGAAAATAGGAAACATTAACCTAAAAAGTAGGGAATCTATCTATAAAATTAGTAAATCTATTCTATGAAATCAATAAATCTATTATACTAAATTAGTAAATATATTATACTCCTACTTTAACCACAACACTTGTTTTTACATAGGGACATCCTCAAATGGTATGACCATGAAGTAGTGCTTCAAAAACCATCCATTGAGTAGCTATGTCATCTCATTCCCTTGAACGTCCCTCAAATAGAAAGAATTGTTACATAGGATCTCAAAAATATGATAGAGTCCAATCCATAGTGGGGTAAAATTGTCAAGATGTCATATCTTTTCATGGTATTTATACAATAGAAGCACCAAATCATATATATTAAATGCTTTGAATTTTGCTCTTTAGTCAAACCACCTTTTGACTATCTTAGTGTTTATTAAAATTTTATAAGGCCTTAGTCATTGAGTATTCCATATCTATTATATACAATAATCAAGACTCCACCTCCTCACTTGGTTCAATGTATTATTTCATAAATTTATATGTTAGAAATTTTATCATGATTTGCAAAACCATTTCTCATCCATATACTAAAAAGCAAGGTGAAGCCTTGAAGGCCTAATTTTATCTTGTTTAATTGGCACATAATGCATACTTTAGTAGATTATACCAATCTATAGGTTTGTCTACTACTAAATTTTTAATGACATCAATCAGGTTCTTATTTTTTGATTTAACTAATATATTTCCTTATGGGTAATGGTTAGATGATGATTTGATGGTGATATGATTATTATGGGCCCATTTAGTGAATTTAGCTCATTGAAATACCAGACCATTCTCACAAGCTAGACAAATGGGGGTACCACATCTAGTTGTGATATTTTCCTCTATAATCTAATTAGATCTTGTGTTGATGAATACTTTGTAGCTACTGCTTTGGTCCATCATGTGAAATAGTCTATGGAAGTGACTACAAACCTATGGCTAATTAGGGTTAATAACCCCAATTAATTATAAGCCCCATTGAGAAAATGGTCTTCCTTTAATAACAAGTTTTAAAGGAATTAGTACATGTACTTCTCTTTTCATTAGGACTTGACATTCATGACATGGTCTTACATGAACATGTGCATACTTGAAGATTGTTGGCTGGTAATAACCCATTATGAGTATTTTATGGGCCATGGAGTTTTTATAGGGATGACCACTATCTATATTTTGGTGAATATTTTTAATATTTTATTGAGCTTCTTCTCATGATAAACATATCAGATATATGCCTTCCTAATTCCTTATATAGGGGATCCTTTTTATGATCATGTAATGAACTAGTTTGAGTCTCAAAGCTCTCATCTATTCTCTTTTGAGTTTTAGGGATCAAATAGATATGATTAAGTATTTACTAATGTTAGTATACCAATCCAATTTAGATACTTGGTTTTCATAAACCTTTTCAATAGTGATGCCTAGGTCAAGCTTAGTCATGAGTTGAATGATGGTTTGACCTCTAAATTTTTGGCAGGGTTGATTTCTATGTCAAAATTCTATAGTTTTACCATTGATTTTTATCTATTTTATTGGAATTCATTTTTCCGCAAAGTGATCTTGATAGTAGGTTCCAAGAAATGGTGATGGTCTTGCTCTTTAGGGTGAAATGTCAGAATTTATTTACCACTTTGATAAGGGAAAATATTTTCTTACATATCATAGAATACCTAAGTCTTACCTCCTTCAAGTTTGTTCTCATAAATGAAATAGGGTGTTAAATTCATCCCTCTTATGGGTGAGGAATGTGGCAATGATATATTATAAAGTGAATGAATACAAGAAAAAATCTCTAGTGAAGTCTAGACTTAATAGTATAGGGGCCTAAGATATTGTTTATTTAATGTCTTGAAAAAAAATTGGGCCTTTATTGTCTATTACACTTTATCATCTTTCTTGATAATTATATTCAAAGGTTTAATGATTTATAGAAAAACCTATTATAAAATTTCTCATGAAATTTATCTTCCCAAAGAAACATTAGAGATCCTTATTACTATTTTGGAATGAAATTTTTGATATCCACTAAATTCTATCTAGTTCAATTTTATTTACATCTTTGGTGATGATGTTACTCAATATATTACCTTATATGACACTAAATATGTTCTTCTTGGGTTTTAGTGATATTCCAAACCTTCTACATCTTTCAAATATTTATTGTATGTAACCTATGTAATTTATCCTAGATTTTGAGATAATCACAAGGTCATTCATGTAGATGATTATACATTTATCTATTAGCCCTTGGAATGTATGATCTATGTATCTTTAAAAGGTGTCACCTATGATAATGAGGCTAAATGGCATCCCCTTATATGCATATGTACCAACATTAATGACAAATGTAGTCTTCATTTTATCCTCTAACTCCACTAGCACTTAGTTATATCCTAAAAATCTATCTAAGAAGGACATCATTCCTAAATTTCTCACTATCTAGATGAACCAATTCAAGGAAGTTAAAGGACAATTATCATTATCATAATATTTATTTAAGTTTATGAAATCAACACAAAGTATAACTCCCCCATTATTTTTTATGATTAGAACTAAATTAACCACCTAAGTAGAATGCTTAATAGGAAAAATGATTTTTGCACTCAACAAGTTTTCTACTTCATTTGGAATAAGAGGCTCAAAGATAGGATTTAATAACCTATATCTTTTCTTGAATGATTTTTGGTCTAACTTTAGTTTGATTGTATGGGTGATGACCCTTGGGTTAAAAACGTTTAAGTGTTCATACATCCATGCAATCACATATTTATATTCTATGAGTTTATTCTTCACCCTTTATCTTTGTTTTAGAGTGTAGCTAAGACCAATGTCCATATAGAATGGGTCATATTAATCTCCTAAATTATCATTATGGAATTTAGATTAATTTAATTTTGGATGCCTTTGTTACTGTGCATAAGGATCCAAATCAAACATCTTTTCCAAGGAAACCATTCTTTGAGAGAGGCAGTTTTCCTTCAGTTAAATGAATCCTTCTTCCCCCAATTCCTTTTGGCATAAGAAACTAATCTCCTTGTCATCAATGATTTGAGACTCAAATTACCTTAAGTTAGTCAAGGACTAAATGATCTACTAGTCATCATCAAACATTTGGAAATTTTACAAATTGTCAAGAATAGATGGACAAGGTACTATCTCAATTGATAATATATATACATTGGATTATTTTAAAGGATCCAAGTTCTTAGATCAAATATTTAGTGACTCAATAGATTAAATATATTCTCTAATAATAGACATTATATTGAAGGCCTATAAAGACTCAATTAAATCCTAGGCTCTATGTTTTTACCTATTTAGGTATGATAAATTTCATTGGTATTTGTTCTTGACCTAATTGACTACCAATTCTAAATATCCATAGATTAGCAGTTGTTTAACATTATTTTTTAGATTAAATTGAAATACCAGAACCAGTGATTCATATTTTGATCTATTTTTGGTATATTGTAATTGTAATATATATGATTCTAGGTATTTATTAACTTGGGGGTCAACCAATTCAACACCAACACATAATCCTTGCTTTTATCTTACACATTCAATGTGGAGAGTCCATAATTGGGAAGGTCCCTAGACTTTTGGTTTTTTTACCTCATGCTTTGAACTAAAGGTATAAATCCTAAGGTTAGGATATTTATATCTTACTTATTGAATATTTGTATTATATTTAATAATAGGATTCTGCATTATTATCTCACGATCAATTTTAATCTAGTTTTCAACACCTCTCCATGGTAACCAAATGTGATATAAGTCTATTGATACATACCCATTCAACATCTAAAATCAAACTCTACTAAGGAGGAGTTTTTATGCTTCTAGAATATCCACTACAAGTATGTAAATTTTCATTTGCACTCATGGATTTGATGCTACTTGGATTCATACATCATTTAATTGTCCTATTATAATCACCATTATCTTATCTAGTTGTGAAACCATCATTTTTGATGGGCTTGGAGTCAATCCAAGATTTCAGAAAATGGAATTTGACATCACCTTATCTAACACTCTATAATCAACTAAAAAATTATGAATGTTATTTTCAAATTTTCTAATAGTCAATAAGAAAAGAAGAACTTCTAGTGAGTTCTTGTATATGACATTAGAGTTAGTAGGCTTTACCTTTTCTATAGTTGACTACCCTATAATCAACCTCTATAAGATCTCTTTTTATTTAGTGATTGGAATTAATTCATGAATAGTGATGTTGGATTTAATGCTCTTAATGTATTCAACAAATATTATAGCCTCATTTTCTTTGTTCATCCTTATTTTTTGGTTGTTCATTACTTTTGTGGGGAGGTGGATTTTTATCACCCCTTAGATTTAGTGAAAATGTTTAGAGGAATAGATGTTGTGAAGATCTGATTATTATTCAAATTATAATGATCTTTTTGATACTAATGGAAGTCATGTATTTAATTATAGTTATGTTTTGGTTCATTATCATATTTTCCATGGAAATAAGACTCATTCAATTCAAATACCATTGTGGCATTTGAGGAAAAAACTTTTGGGTGGAAATTTTGTGGATTGTTCATAAATTCTTGCCTTACCATCTCCCTTTAGAAGATATCAAATGATGCATAAAATTTTGCACATTCAATTTCACCACGTTGTGTTGTATTAGTGAATCTACACCAATTGGGTAGAGTTATTTCTACTATGCTGATTTCTAGTAACTTGTTAGGTTATTATTTTTTATTATTGGTAGAACAATTGAAAATTATGTTATATCTTTAAAACCCAAAATTCTAGTAATTATTCTAGCCAATGCATTACCTACCTTCCTCTACATATTCAAGAAGTCATTTCTCATGTTTTGGACCAATATTTATATAGAATTAATTTTTACTTTGGTAGAATCAAAACCTTATGAAACTACAATATTAGATGGAATTAAATGTTGCTTTTGTTGATGACTATTCATCTGTACCTAACTATTCATATAATCATAGTTCTGATTGGGTGTTTTCTACATTAGAAGAGGCAGTGCATATAATTTATTCTAGTTGAAAGTAGTAATATTTTGATTAACATGAGGCACTAGATTTATGGAAAGAAAACTAAAATTAATATTGGGAGTGTTTAGTACTTACAGATTCAATTATCTATCAATATTGATATATTATTCATATGATAAATCCAAAGTGGTGGTAGTAGTATCTCTTCATAGGAACATTACAATGATTGGGTCTAAGGAATTTTTGTACATCTCCAATGTTAATTATGTGAATAGTCTTTATGTTAGGCTCAACCATGTACACATATTATAAGACCTTAAATTGAAAGCCCAAATTGGATCATTAGGTTCCCTCTTCATACTGGTGAAATTTTAATACACCAAGCTATGGTTGGTAACTTTCCAAATTGGAGAAAAGTGATCTGACATGTATTCTAGGAATTAATTGAGTTATATTAAAGTTTGAGGTACCAATCATAGGCAACATACTATAAGGTAAATTATAAAATATTTCATGCAACATATTCATCAGTAACATTCATAACCTCAAAGCATCCTTGAAGTACTTGATGTGTTCCTCTATAGTTCTTGCTCTTGAAAGGGAGAAAAAAAGTAGACACTTTTCTAGGTTCCTAGTAAAATTATGTATATCCCCTAAGATGGCAATGGCAAAACCAACTAATCAAGGTTGTTGGGACATAAGATGATTAATGGGATGGATATATATTATTAGAGAAGGTGTATTAACTGAGGCATATTTAGAACAACTAGTATATATCTAGGCCTTCGATGTGCTTTCA
The DNA here is from genome assembly GCA_037957365.1 of Torreya grandis. Classification (NCBI taxonomy): domain Eukaryota; kingdom Viridiplantae; phylum Streptophyta; class Pinopsida; order Cupressales; family Taxaceae; genus Torreya; species Torreya grandis. The sequence continues at coordinate 98,721 of JARHVA010007643.1, forward strand.
AGGGGGAAACTAAAAGACTAGATTGGGCCCTAGACCCAGGAACTCTCTTGGGTGTCTCAAGTGAAACTCAAACATAGGGGATAACCTTTCACTAGGGAATACACACAAGTGGCCCTCCTTATAACAGTAATTTTCCCTATTGATGTGGATCTTGTGCACATCCACATATTTAATGAGCTAGCCTCTATCATTTTGAGATCTCAATGGAGATAAAATCCACTCTAGGGCATGAGTTAAAAGTATGGGTTAAAAACCCTTGTCATGGAATATAAATCTAAGCATGTAGGTTGTTAATTGGGTTTAATTTTAGTGAAATTAATGCTATTAAACAAATCATAACCTAATTGATTTGGATGGACGGATTAAATCTATTCTAGAATGTGTATGTATTAGTCAAATAAATTTTAAAAGGAGGGAAGGGTATAAAAGAAAATAATGTTATATGGTCTCAAGGGATCACTTTTTGGGCTGGTTCCTTTATATACAAGAGTTTATATAACTAATTCTTATTATTTGTAGCTCTTGCACACTCACAAGCAAACATAGTTAGGCAATCTAGGCAAATGGTATAGGAAACTCAATGGTCTCAACTAAAGGTTACTACTTGTAGAGTTGCTATTTCATAACCTTAGCTATGAGATTACAATTTGGTCTATAAAGGTATCTAGGGTAGATATGAAACATACCAAGAAGACTATATGAGAGGGAAAACACTCCCACACACTTCAGAATATTAAGACAATTATTTAATTACATAAAACCAATGATATATAATAACTTTTTAATAGTTTTTGTACATATATAATTAGCATACATAATGATTATAGAAATAATTATCCATATATGTTAAACACTTCAAATTAATAAATTAATACAACTAATAAAATAAAACCTCAATCACATAGAGATGGAAGGAAAACATATTGACACAGTTGTGTGACAGTCAAATAGATTTATTCTTATATTAATAAATATTCTAACCTTTTAGAATATGTTATAACATGAATATATAGACTTCTGGAGGGGTCACATCATCCTCCAAGTCCATGTAAACTCATAATTACATTACAAAATTAGAATATCAATTCTATTCTTCATATCAAAATTGCATGTGTGCATACTTAAAGTTAACTACAAATACATCAAAATAAGTTAGCCTATATAATGTAATGCATCATGTGCATGCTTATAAATATTTCAAGAAACTTTTACATTTATGTACCAAGTATAAGTAAACTATAATTACAAATATTATTTATATCTACATGATTACATATAAACTAAGACTTAACTAAGGTTTACTAGGTGATTGCATGGTGTTTCTTGTTGTTTGAGGCATTAAAGTTGTATCTTGAGATAAACTATAATTTTAAGTTTTGGCTTTCTTATTAGATTATAACTTTGTAAACTAATTTCCATAAATATTATGCTAGTATCTAATAATATCCATGTTCAAAAATGGTGGTATGTGCACTATATTTACCTATTCCATTAGCTATGCATGTTCAAATTTAGTATTTATAGAGTTAATATTTAATATTTATACCTAAATGGCCTTTTTCCTAGCAAAATTTAACTTGGAATTAATTTATTTTAATGTCAATCCCTATAATTTATTGTTGAGGCCTAAAATTTAACTTGGAATTAATGAGACCTTGACTGATTTTTAAGAAGGTTTCAAGAGGGAGGATTTTTCAGTTCCATTTGATGAGGTCGTTGAACAAATCATAAGGTACGACACTCTTGACGATAGATATAATGTTTTGCTTTACTATCACCTGCCTTTTCTAAACTATATGAGGCATCACATTCTGGTAAGCATTCTATTTTATAATTTGCATTCTCTTGAGCATTTCATGAAAGAGGTTTAGTTAGGTAGGAAAACATAACCACTGCATCATGGTGTTATTATCTTGATTTATAAATGTTTTAATGCTCAATATTCTTGCTCACAAATTCAAGTTGGAAGAAAGAAAAAAGGGAGGGATAAGGGTTCTATGCAGGGGAAAAAGATAATGATCATGGTTTTGAGCAGGTTCTCCCCAAAAGGAATTTAATAAGTAGAAGCAAACCTATTCCTCATAATAATTTAGGGAATGATGGGGATTCTAATGTTGACAACGTGCATGGTGGAGATAATATTATTGATCTTGAAGACAACAATAACAATCTTGACAATACTGAAGTTGCTGCCACGGAGGTAGTTAATATGAAAAGGCAAAATTAAGAAGTTGGTTAAAATTAGATTTGATTATAAGCCTACCTATGGAGTCCCTTGCTTTTGAGGTCTTTAATTCCTCTATAATCTATAAAATGAGGCTTTAATGCTATACATATTTGGGTAGTATTGTATCAACTGATGTAACCATTCTTTGACTTGTTGTGTCCTGATTACTACCAAGTTGAGGGCATTTGTAGACTTCAATGGTTCCATAACATTGAGGTAGCCATAAGCCTTATTACTTTTATAAATAATGAGGATATTCAAGTTATTCTCATGTTACTTTATAAAATTAAATAGTTTGGTAGTTTAAACTATATGAGGTGTTAAGTCAACCCTCATTATATCAATAGTCTATAGAATATTTTACAATCTTGATAATACATTATACACATACATTTATACATGTATGGGAACATGTATTATTTACTTATGTTCCCTTATCCTAACACTTGCTCAAGTTATTTCATGTCCATTTCATTTCCCTCATGAAGATTGATTAGAGCATACTTGTGGGTCTAAAAATAGAATTTGGAAATCTCAATGTAGGGGGACTACCCCAATTTTCTATTCTTTACCTTAGAAAAGGTGAATACTTATTGCATTTCTTCCAAAATCACCCCCTTCTAGCATCATATTCTAGTTTCATCTTATTTACCCTTTGTACAATCCCTATAGATTTTTAAAATATGAAACTCACCATGGGAAACTCTATAATTTTAAGATTAAGTTGTTAAGAAGCCTATGATTACATATCATTTTCCCATTTTGGGAGGACCAAATGGGTTATGTCTATTGGTTGAGTGTCTTGAACTATAGTCTCAACCAACATATCTCATAAGGACTAATTCAAGGAATCTTCAAGTAATGGGTTAGGAAGGGAAGGCCAGATTATCTTAGACCAATCCACACCACCATATTGAGGCATTTGGTGGACTATGTATGCTATTGTTTTCTTTCTAACCTTATTATATGTTATCATAGTGGTGTCTTGAGAAAAATTGGTCAAGGCACTATCAAACCTAATTGAGTAAATGATGCATGAAGTTTTTGGCTTGCCACTACTCCCCTAGATTTATTGGTTGCCTTCTTTTTAGTCTTTGGGGGTGTTCAGATAGTGGTGTAAGTAACCATATTAGAAACAAGAGGAATGGAAACATAAGACACAATTTGAGGAATAAGAATTACTAGGTGAGTAAAAAAATATGGGTAAAAGAATCATCTTCCACCTTTGGAACAATATAATATGGTTGGAAATTAGGATGATAAGAAACAACCTCTATTTTAGGTACCAAAAGGGAAGGTAAATCATTAGGATTAGTGGACATAGACTGAAATGATCCAACCATGAAAGGGGAAACTAAAGACATAATGGGTGTAGTATAAACTAAAAGGGATGCATACTCACTTGATTATTCTCCATGTAGTGGTTATTTTCCCTTATTTTCTTGGAGGTTTAAAACATTAAATCTTTGAAACTCCTCCTCCTCATCTATGGATCCACCTCTAGTTTGATATCCTAATGGCCCTTATGTTGATGGTGACTCAATAGCTAGACTCTATGGAGGGAGGTAAAACCTTGGATTCTTCTTGTAATATATAGTGGATTTCTTAGCTATGGAAGGTGCATCCTATGTGGTTGAGGAAACCATGATAAAAATATCTTGGATTGATGTAGTAATTAGTTGGGCATGTATTTATAAATTTGAAGCATTAAGATAAATTAGATACTCGTGCTCACCCAAGTAAAGTATAAAGCACTCTAAGCTCTTTATTTATAGATTTTAATGCCATAGGAAGTGTTTTTTAAGGTTTCCCTTTCTCTTTTCATGGTTGAGAAGGATTTTTAACCCTAAACTATGAGGTAGCCCATCCTCATGTGGGTGGAATTCTAGTGTTCATCTATAATTGAGATAGATTGATGCCCTTGAATGGGTTTTAAGAGATACTTGACCAACATAACTATTTATACCCTCTCTTTGACTTGGGAATCATCTTTGGAATTAAGAAATAATAATTCATGGTCATATAGATCATGATATTAGGGAATAATAAGGCCTTTAATGTTCCTTTATACTTAGACATGAGGATCCTAGTCTCTGTGTTGTAGTGAGGCCAATGAGTAGTAATCCTTTTATCTACCAACCTAATAAAAGTGTTTATGATTTACATAACACATTATAACAATCATGAGGTGAAATCCATGGAAGGATATCCTCTTATTATTAATCATATATTCATCTATTCCCTCACCATAGTTGGTATGTGATTTTATGTTATGATATTTTATCCAATACATATTTGGTGAGACATAGGGGTGTTACCTTATGGCTTATGGCCATAATCATATTGTAGTCTAGGTATAACTAGTAATATCCCCTAATCAATAGTGTGTTTATAATTATTTTAAATTCCATAGATAATTAGGACTCATAAATGGCCATCCACACCTATGGGTATACATGATTTACAATGTATTTGATGTTTTGGGTATAAGTGTATATGTGCATGAAGGAATATAAATCACATATACAATTAATAATTAAGTCTAGATTTGGGATCTAAAGTGACCCATTATGTATATAAAATTTTCCCAACAAAACACCTAGAAGGTAGGATATAATATATAAATAGCCTTCCTAGGGACTCTTATCCTTGTGTAATACTTGTTCTTGCATATTTGAACTAATTACCTTACCAATAATGAATGCAAACTCTGAGGTTATTAATAAGTTTAGTAATAGAGCCCACTCTAGGTGAAGTAATTATTTTCTCAAGTAGTTGTATAACCTATTCAAGAGGGCCATTCTAATATAGATTCCCATTTTTGACTTAGTCATAGGAACTAGTTGCTTCTCCTTTAGATTGATAGTCTCCTTAGGAACCATCTAATTACTTAATGTTTTATTATTTAACTTCTCCTTATTCCATTAAACTAAATTATGCAAGTTATATGTAGCATATATGATGTTGAGAAATAAATACATATTTGATATATCCCTTGATATGCATGCTATGATATTCTTGTGCTCTAAATGGTGAAAGAACATGCCTCTAGTCACTTCTCTAGTGAATAACAAGTCTCATAGGATCTCAATGAACAACATGACCCCAGGTTTCATCGCTATGAAAACTACTCCTTAAAGTTTGAAGGAAAGGAGGTCTCCAACCATTTTTTATTGATATGGAGTCAAATTCTCCTCATGGGTGTGTGCATCAACATGGTGATTCACTTCCCATAATGCTAAATAATTGAGATAATAATTGTTGAACACTAATGGGTCAAATATGGTATCCTTATACCCTATTAAATCTTTGATATATAATATATATGGGGAAAGTAATTATTATAATGTATTGGATGAGGATGCCATTACTAATTAACTATGTTGACAACATTATGGTTTTCAATTTAGAAGCTTAACTCTTCTTGATGCATTATAGGATCAAAACATTGGTAGCTAAGGCTTGTTTCTAGGGAATTAAGTGAGTTTGAAGTTATCTTATGATCAATGAGCATGCCATTTATTTTAAATTCATTAGTATAGATTTTTCATTCAATTCTAATTTGTGTGGCATTAATTTTTAGTATTTATAACTTTTCCTTGTTTGTTCAATTTGAACTTTTCCACTTTACTTGGTGGTTATGCCATGTATGAATTATTGATGCTTAAAAAGAGTGCCACATAATTGTCTCTTACCAAATGCCATTTAATCACTTATTTTGCTTTGGTTTACTATGCCACTAGGGATATTAGTAGTTGAGAGTTGTAATATTATGTTAAAAGTGTGTGTATGAAGTGAACAGATCTCCTGAGCACTTTTGCCTAACACTTTTACTGAAGACCAAAATGAGCTGAATAAAAGTTCTAAATAATTTCTCCAAAGACCAAATCATGTAAACACTTTTGATGAATAATTTATCTGAAGACTAAAAAGTCAAAAACCAAAATCCCAAACATTGTATCTAAACACCTTCATTGAAAATATGTTTAGAATGATTTCACCGAAGACCATTTTCATACCAAATACTTTTTATGAAAAGTTATTCCAAACAAATTCTCCAAAGACCAAAATGTCAAAAACTCAAAATATTGAAGTGAAAATGGTGAAGACTTATATATATATATATACATGTATATATATATATACACACACACATACATGTATATATATATAGATACATGTATATATATGTATATATATATACATATATATATGTATATATATATATATATACATATATATATATATATATACATATATATATATATATATATATACATATATATATATATACATATATATATGTATACATATATATACACATATATATGTATACATATATATACATATCTATACATATATATATGTATATATATATATATATACATATATATATATACATATATATATATATACATATATATATATATACATATATATATATATATACATATATATATATGTATATATATATATATACATATATATATGTATAGATATGTATATATATATATACATATATATATGTATATATATATATATATATATATATGTATGTATATATATATATGTATGTATGTATATATATACATATATACATACATACATATATATATATATATATATATATATATATATATATATATATATATATATATATATATATATATAATAAAGTCATGAGGGCCTAAAATGTAAATGAAAATTATGAAAAATTATTGTTAATAATACTTGTGAACAAATTTTTTGGAAGGTAACTTTGTGCCAAGGTTAATATAGGTGTGAAATACTAAAAAAAATCCAAAGATAGGCTTTCAAATGAAAGTTATGAAGACAAAATTACACAAAACATAGAACTTCATAAATTGTGAATCCACCAAAAAACTATGAATATTTATGACTTACAAAGAGCATTAGTAGGTTAGTTTAAATAAATAAATCATGTTCATACATTTTACAAATAGAAAAGTTAGTTGAAACACAAATATTTATTTTTAGAATACATTCAAGATAGAGTCACACTTTTTTATAAATATAGTGGGTCCCTATTATAAAGAAGAATGGGGGTAGGTTGGGTACAACACTCATCCTCAATGTGTTATACTTTTACCCAAATGAAGATTTTAGGTACTCTATTACAATGATTATTAATAAATTACTATCAAAAATAGGATAAGAAAAAAGAGGAAAAACCAAAAATAAAGAACATGTTAAGGTTAACATACCCCCATCATTGAAAGATGGGGACCTTTATGTTAAAATATGCAAATTTTATACCTTGACAATTGAAAATTCACTTGATTAGAGTACCACTAGAATGTTTGCACATTGTATTTATTTGAAGATCATTCGTACCTATTTTTTTTGGAATATTTATTCATAATTTTTATTTAATCTTACCTAAATTTTCTAACATTGAATATCTATGTTTTAGGTTGTACGTTTAATGGAGCTCATTTTAAATGGGCAATACTCAAGGTTTGGTCTTAAATTTTAAATTACCACTTTTATTATCCTTTGGAATATAATTGATTAATTGAATTCATATTTGAAATATTAAAATCCTTAGTCTACATTTATTTGAATTAATCATTTTGAATTCAAATTTAGTAAGATATTTTATTTAAATTTTTGTGAGAACATTTTAATTTTACCTATTTTATATTTTATCCTAAGGTCTTAGTAATGTTTATTAACACAAAGAAGACATTAAATTTAAAATCTTTATTCTAATTTCTTCACGCCTTGATTCCCCTTTATTCCATTTTATCTTAGCATGGTCTAACTAAACGTGGAGTCCCTTTTATTATGTTTCTAACTTAGCTTAAAACTTTGGCCTAAATCTTTATTCATATTTATTAATATGAATAAAAACAAGTCTGAGACTTTAGCTTAAGTTTTATGTACCTTGAGCTCTGATTTAGGTATTTTGATTGTCTATAGGAACCAATATTGTTTTCATACCTAAATCATAATATATGTCATGTGTTTGATCATATGGAGAAGATCTGATAGTGTGAATCAAAGTTTGAAAAGTCAAGGACCCTATAGACAAATGCAAAAATAAGAAGTGGCACAACTGCATGCCATAAATTAAAATTTTATCATCTTTTAAAGATCAAAAACATGTATTTTCTTAGGTAGGATTGATCCAATGGTCCATATCAAGTCAAAACTTCAATGGAGCCCTAAGATAGGCAAGAATGTGACAAGTATCACAATCTTATCAAAAGAACACTCAATAGCCAATGGATTTCAACTTGGTAGATCAAGATCTAATGGAGTACCTTTGATTAGATAAGGATGATTAGATGGTACATGATGAACCTTGAAAATCCAATATGAACATGGAGATTACACATGGCATAGCCATGTGACATAAATTAAAGCTTGAGTATATTTCAATTATCATCGGTCCATAAATGAGTATACACATTTAGATAAATGGTCTATGGAGAAGGTGGTAGAATTAAATAAATCAAGATCAACAAAGTGCAATTGATCTATGCAATCAAGATCTATGGTATGAGATCAACATTTATATTTCAATGAAGCTCATTGTGAATGTAAAAGTGTCAAGTGTTATTACCATAGGGAATATAATAGGCAACCAATGGTGATTTAGTTATCAAATTGAGATCAATGGTCATAATTTATCTATACAAGGATGATCCAATGGTGTGAAATCAAGTGGGAATTTTTAAAATGTAATGGTCACTTTTTGAATATTAATAATAAAAGTGCCATGAAAGTGACACAGGGATGCCACAGTGATGCCACAATAGAGCGACATAATCTAGACTCGTTAGTTTAAGCGAATTTATAGATTCACAACAAGGTGAAGGTATAAATAGGTGATCTAAATAAAATATGATGCATGAATTTCATATTATTTCAACAAGATGCCACCATTAAAGCTCTAATGAAACCTTCAAAAAAAACCTAGCAAGCATGAGAACCTTAATTAGACCATATGAGCATTATAATTGAGCCAAAGATGATTAAATTATTGTCTATATAGGATAATTAAACCTATAAGCTAAATTATAGTCCACTAGTGAAAAAAATTATATATTTTTTATCAATGGTATATTGTAAAGGCATTCCTAAGAAATATGTGGAGCTTTACCCACATGATACAATAACAAAGAGCTTAGTCACCTAATAGCATAATTCAAGGCATAAAATGAAAGAGTTGACCAACATCTCAATGGAAGATTAAATCCCTAGTTTCAAAACAATTAACCTAGCTCATCTAAAACTTATTCATGGTACTACTTGTAGATAAAATCAAAATATTGAGCACATGTTCTAGGAACTTGGAAAGTCTCCTTTAGGATGACAAGCAGCTATAAAATAAGATGGAACATTTATTTAGGACCATGATCACCAAGCCAACTACACTCAACTCCATATGCCTCATCATTGATGAAGAGGTTAACTAGAGATATACCCTAGTCATGTAAGAAGTGAGAAGCAAGAACTAAAGGAAATTTGGGATGGACAATATTAGGGTCACAGAAATTATCCTAATAGCACAATTAAAAATTATTGAAGCTAAGAGTATCAAAGACACTTTAGGAATAATTGACAGAGATCTTAGAATCCTGATAAACCAAAAAGATGAACTCTTCATGGAACCTATTATTAATTTTAAGCTAATGGATTAATAACATCAAAGAGAAATGAAGATCTTACAATAGAATAGGGGATTTCCAGCAGCACAAGGGGCTTCAAGGTTAGTCAGATAAATAATATTATTCCTATAGCTAAGCATCATATATTTTGAGAATGGAATATTATTTTTTATAAAGGCATGTGCAGATTATAGAACACATTGCCTATAAATCAGTCTATTAGGGAAAGTCTAGTGTATTATAGAACATTTGTAGAAAGGACAACTATCCTAACACATGTACTTTTGTAATTGGACATGGCTGATTGACATACCTCCTTGCCTTATATAAGATTAGTTGTGTAAAATATAAAAATGGAGGGAGCTATTAGAAATAAAATTACTTTATAAACCTAAAGCAAGCAACACAAGAAAGAAATTCTGAAATCTTTATCCAATATTTGTCTATGTGTTTACTATCATGGCTTCTCTCTCACTTGCTTGGTCTATTTTCCATATTTTAATTATTATTATGAATTCTTGATGTGCACCTTCAAATACAAAGTTGTTAACTTGTGCCAATGCTAGGTCAATTGAAATTTCTTAAGTTCATCTCATTTTCTTTACTCTTTTTGCATTTGGGTGAATGTTGTTTGCTTGCAAGAGTAAATATTTAAAGTGAATCTAGTTCTTATTTGCATTATTGCACATTATCTTTAGATGTTTGCCTAATGTGTGATAGTATTTTATCTTATGATAATTCATGTCATACATTGGTTAACTGCATGTATAGATGAAATTTTAACTTTTTCATGATGTTTGGAATAAAGATCAACATCATATTTCTTCTCTGCCCTACCCATCTTGTTTCTCCTTTTTTAATAAATTCACATCAGTTTAATTGCCATTGTAAATATCCATCTTAGATTAGTTATTATATTATATTTTGATCATAATTAATTATTCTAAGCATTGAATACTTAATATTTTACATATATTAGCTATTTGACCATGGTGGCTCCCAATCACCACACTATAAATATTGTGAAATAGTCCACTTGCTTTGCCTCTATATTATCAACATATAACAAGATTATCACAATTTTCAACTCAATTACTAAATTCTTAGAATTATAAAATGAGAAGTGTTATTAAACACCCTAGGCACCTATGATACATATTTAGACATCAACAGGAGGGGCTTCAATAGTGCTAGATGGAGGGCCTAGTTAGATCTTTATAGATTTCAAGTATTTTTGCTTGTTCTTTTGAATTGTGTTCAAATATTGGTGTAATCATTGGATAATTGTGTTATTGTCTACTCAATTATGTAAATATAATTGATATTTATGGTATTAAAACAATATTTTTTCTTCTTTTAGACAAATATCGATGTTATTCGAAGGTATATTCTTAATTGTGGTAAATATGGCTTAAGCTTTGTTAATTCAATAGGTTTGAGGTTGTAATAGTTGTTTTGATCAAAGATTGATATGTCCCTTGTAAATTTAAGTTTATTTGAGATTAAGAATGTAAATATCAATTATAATTATGTGTTTGGATACATTTTGAGATAACTTAGTTAAATATTATTATCTTTTATCATCCTTTATCATACTTTATATACATATTTGTAAAATTTGCTTAATGTGCAAGTCTGATCATTGTTCCATGGAAAGATAATATTGATATGTTATATTTAAAATATGATTAAAATCCCACAAGATATAATTACTAATAATTAGAATAAGGTCACATTCAGAGACTAAAGAACCTCTAATTTCATTATAAGTTCATAGGAGAGCTAAATGAGACAAAGTTAAGCACAAACTTTCAAAGTCTACCAAATTCACCAATTCAAGTTACTCTTGTGTTTGATCCATATCAAGGTATGGATTGGCTAGGTGGTTCTTCAATTAATGTGATAGGTATGGTACATGACCCTCCTCATAATCCTGAAAAGCATATGCCAACATTTAGTCCTAGTGGCATTATATTTAAGAACACATTAAGAGTTTCAAATTTGATTTAAGATTGTTGAATGTGGCTCATGAATATATATAATTTATACTATTCCATCTTAATTTAAAATATGATGCATATGAATGGTATATTAACCTTCCTAAAAACTACATTACCAACTAGGTTGATTTTAACAATGTTTTCATTGAACAATTTGGTAAAATTATTAGTGCTTGTGTCTTGTAGCAATAATTAACCATAGTGAAAAGAGATGTAAATAATCCCATAAGATCCTTCAATGCTATATTATATAAAATATTCAATAGGACCATATCTCCTTAGAGACCTAATGAGGCTTTGGCTTTAGAAATCTATAATAATGCTTTAGATCCCATGACTTCTATGTTTATAAAGAGAGTTGTTGGGCCCATGATTGCATTACTTTTATCTTATGACAAGGATGTGATCAATAGTGACCAAATGAAACCCCAAGTACAATTGGCATACTCCATTTCTAATGCCAATCCACATTTACCTAATATAAATGTTATTCACAATGTTAACCAAAATGTGCTACCATGAACCAACTTCCATGCTTGAACCAACTACCTTTGAGTCATGCAAATCTTACTTAAAACATGGGACTCCTAAATGATGATACCAATGTATCTCATCCAAAATATCATAAATATTTAATTCATATAGCTAATACTCAAGTTCATAATTCTGAGGCACCAAAGAGTGAGAGTGACTCTATCCTCAAAATGGTTCAAAATTTTAGCACTAAATTCCTTTAGTTGAAAAAATAAGTAGGCAATAATGGAGAAAACTCTAGTAATTATTTCTCCTTTCAAAGGTTCAATAGGCCCACTAATATATTTTAGAATGATATTTACCACAACAATAAGAATAATGAGCCATCTGCTAGCAAGAATGTGCCTGATATAAATCTTATTGATGTTGATTTACTTAATTATTGTAGAGTTGATTTTACTTATAAGCATGGGGAAATAGACTATGTTGAATTTTGTAATGTTTTTGAATACTTTCAACAATATTTAGATACTTTTTAAGTTGTCCCTAATAAGGATTGTGATGCAAGTATGTCTAGTTCTTCAAACTGATCTAGATCATTTGATTCAACTATGATGGTGAAGACATTTGAATTTAGTTTCCAAGAGGATAATGAACTTGAGGATATTCCTAAAGAGATTCATTATTTTCAAAAAAAATTGAAGAATACTTATCTTCTAATAAATAGGGACCATAATCAACCATTGACCACTTCAACTCCTACAAATAAGTTTGGCATTCCTTCTAATACTACCTCAAACAACAATCCAAATACTCCCAAGGGAAGTACTTCTAAGAATACTATTGATATAGATAATTCTTATATTAGGACTAGATATAATATTGTAGAGGACATGAACAATATTAAGGCTAACATCACATTGCATGAGTTGACATAGATTACTGAACAAAGGGATTTATTGATAGAATCCTTGAGTAAAAACCTTGTTAAACCATAAAAGACTGTGCAAACTAATGTTGTAATACATAATGACAAAGAATATGTCCTACCTTTCTTATTAACATTCAAAATATTTGGTAATAAATTTCATAATTATTATTTATATTTAGGTGCATCTAAGAACATCATGCATGTAGGTATTTGTGAGCAACTTGGTTTGACTCTAATTAAATCTGATAGATTTATAACTTAGATAAGTCAAGAGTCAAAGTAATTTATGAGTTGTTAAATGTTCACATATAGATTACCTCAGAGCCAAGGATAAAATATATCATATATATCCAAGTGGTAGACATCTCTGATGCATATGGGATGTTGTTAAGTAGAGACTAGACTAGGAGCTTGAATGATTATATTTCAATAGATTATTCACATATGTGGTTACCTTGGAAGGGAGTCCCAAACTAAATTAGGATATAAAGAGTGAATAAAATTAAGCACATGATCACTGAGTACAATGTTGTCAATGAAAGGGTTAACATGGTAGACTCTGATTTAAGAGTGTACACTCCTGAGGCTTCCAAGGTATGTGACTCTAAAGTTTCTCATATTGTGCCTAGATTGTGGAAACTACAATTTGATGGTGTTAGGTGTAAGTTTGGATATGGAGTATGAATTTTTATAACTAACCTTGGTGGTAAATAATATCATGCTTCTTATAGACTTTAATTTCCTCACACTAATAATCTTGTAAAATATGAAGCTTTAATAATAAGATTACAACTTGTCATCAAGTATAAAGTTAGGGAACTACTAGTGTATGGTGACTTAGAGCTAGTGGTTAATCAACCAAGAAGTAAGTACTAATGAAATTTTTCATATGTTAAAAGATACAAGTTTAGATTTTGGTATTTGATTGAATCATTTGATGATTTTAACATTGTTTCCATCCCTGGGGAAGAGACCAAGGTTGTTGATGAGCTTGCCTCAGTAGTTGCCAATCTTATGCCAAGCTAATACTCCAATAACTTTAGTATTTAGTTGGTTCTATGACCTTTTATCCTTGATAATGTAAACCGTCTATAGGTATTTAGTGATGACCAATAGATCCTAGACTTCATGACTAGCTCAAATGCATTTGAATCTCATGTCATAGATGAATCTAGTGAAAATACTCTTGATGATGATAAATTTAGGTTAAATATTAATTAAAAAGTCATTTAGTTAAATGACAATAAGATCCCCAAAGGGATGATAGACTTAGAGAAACTATTTGACATAGACACACTAGCTAAGACTATTAAGAATCCCAAAGTAAGTGGGAAAGAATATAATGCAATTGATCTTGGACTTTAAGGTAAACCTCAACTAATTAATATTGGTATATCTTATAAAAAAATTCAGTCAAAAATATCTAAAAAATTATTAACCAAATATAAATATGTCATATAATGGTCCTATATTATGACCTAAATATCTTTGATCTAAAGGTAAAAACACATACCATACCTTTAAAGGAAAAATTAAAACCTTTTAGAAAAATTAGAGACCTATCAACCCAATATAAGAACAACTAATATACAAATATGTCAATAAGATCTTATATGACAAGATAGTCTTTCCCATTAGACACTCCACTTGGGTAGCTAACCAAATACTAGTCAAGAAGAAAAATGGTGAAATTAGATTATGCGTCAATTTTAGAAATCTGAATAGAACATCTAAAAAGGATAATTACCCCATGCCTTCTCTTGAACAAGTAATTCAAATTATTTCTAGTTATACTATGATATTATTTCTTGATGGATTTTTAGGGTATAACTAGGTTCTTATAAACTAAGAAGATAGGATGAAAATTACATTTACTACTAATTAGGGCACCTTTTCCTAGAAAAAAATACCATTTGGACTTATAAATCTAGGAGCCACTTTTCAAAGGGGCATGGATCATGATTTCCAAGGACTTTTAGGTAAGTGCATTATCATATTGAGGTATGATCTAACTATCTTTTATAAAAATAAGGAAGATCATATTATTCACCTACAATAGGTATTTGAACAATGCAGAAGGTATGGAATTTCTCTCAACCCAAAGAAAAGTATTTTTTATGTTACTGAGGGAAAAATATTATGACATGTTATCACTAAGGATGGAATCTCTATAGACCCTAATAGAGTAGATGAAATATCTAATATGGAGGCCCGTAATAGTAGGAAGGAATTGAAGTCATTCTTTGGTAAAATAAACTTTGTAAGAAAGTTCATTCCTAGTTTTGTAGAAATAGTAAGACCTTTGAATGACATGTTGAAGAAAGATGTGAAGATAAATTGTAATGAAGAGACCAAGAATGATTTCAAAGACATCAAAATGCAATTGGACAAGCCCCAATGCTGTTAAGTCCAGACTTTAATAAATATTACTATCTTTACTCTTTTGCTTTAGATCATATAATATATACAATTATAATTTATAAGATAGATGGATGTGTCCATTCAATATCTTTTATGATCACTAACCTTAAAAATGATAAGTTTAACTACTCTTTGATTGACAAACAAGTATGTTCTTTGGGCAAAGCAATGATAATTTTAAGGTCTTATATTCTTAGTAATAAGGTGCATGCAATCCTACTAGACCCTACCACTAAGCTCATTCTAAGTCAAAATGAACTAGGACAAAGAAGAGGTAAGTGTATTTCTACACTCTAAGAATATTACATTGAGATGAAAAATACCAAATTGGTAAGGTGTTAAGGTTTAATTCAGTTGATTGCCAATACTAATCCCAATCTAAGTATTATGTAGGCAGATTAACAAAGTTTTAGACCTAATGATTGATATGATAACATTGTACACTTACTAATCAATGGTTATTATCTTAAAGGGTTAAGCAAAGAGTAAATAATAAATTTGAGACTCAAGGTAGCCCATTTCTTGATCAAAGATGGAGTGATGTATAGAAAGAAATTTGAAGGCATATACTTAAGATGTGTCTCCAAGAGTGAAGTAGCTAAGATCATGAGCACCTTCCATGAGAAGATAGGAAGTGTACATACATTTGGAAGGATAAAAACACAAAATATTAAGGGTCAGTTACTACTAGCTCACTATCTTCAAATATACTCACAATCATGTGAGAGAATAGCACTCATTTCTAGTCTAAAACATTAAATATCCCAAAGTAAACATGATACTAAATCTAGTAAAGATTGATTAACCCTTTACATAATGTAGACTAAATTTTGTGGGGGTCATTAACCCTAATTCCTATAATAGTCACAAGTATGTTTTGACTACTATTGACTACTGCACTAGATGGACAAAAATAGTGGAAACTAAATAATGTAGGACTAAAGAGGTGATTAAATTTTTAGAAGAAAACATATGAACAAGGTTTGGGATGACTATATCTCTAGTCTATTATAATGGATATGATTTTATATCCATTAAGATGAATAAATGGGAATATTATAACATATTTTGAAGTTTTCATAAACCATTATTCTCAAGGTAATGGAGTATCTGAATCAATGAATCATAACTTAATGAAGGCTATAAAGAAGTTTATAGCTACTAAACCTAGAAGATGACATAAGATACTTAAGTATGCCCTTTGGGTATATAGAACTATATTCAAACAAGCTCTAGAGGCATCACCATTATTGTTAGTTTATGGTGAAGAACCCATCTTCCCCATCACCCTGAAGCTGCCAACATACAAGTTCATCTAAGAATACATGGAAGATGATCAAGAATTTGTAAGCTCAAGATTGCTTAACATTATACATTTGGAATATGCAAGAGATGAAGCTTTTTCCAATTTTAGTAGACACCAAACCATAGTCATGAGGTGTTTTGATAAGTATTAAAAGATAAAGGTGTTCAAGCAAGGAGACTTAGTTATTCTTTAGGACAAGCCATCTGAGCCTAAGGGTAAACATAGGAAGTTCACACCTTTGTGGATAGGTCCCTATTATATTGTTGAGATACTTGGAGATAAAAACTTCAATATCAAATACTTTCAAGGAGTAAATTTCACACTTGTCACAAATAGGTATTAACTTAAGCACTACTTCTCTACTATCCCACCTAGATTCTTCATGGAGGAAATTGTAAGACTAGTTAAAGCTAGGATAGGTAGTCTATGTCAGTTTCTTTCCTTCTTGTCTCTTGGTCATACATATGTTTATATATATTTGTTTGATTATTCCTTTGATTTCTATTTTTTTTTATTTGGTTTGTTTACTTTATCTACCTTGTTCCCTAATTTTAATAAGTCCTTTTGGATAGCCCTTAACTCAAAGTTCATGTATTTATTTAAGGAACTCCACAGTTCAGGAATGTAGGTATGTTTTCTCAACATTGGTTGATCATGGATTGTTGAAATATGAGATTAATGTTATAGTTTAGAGAAACTAGTAAAGACTAATGGATAAGTTAGTTGTTTCCTAATATTTTAAATCTTGTTATAATATAATCTTGGTTTTAATAAGGATTACATATGTAAGGTGAAAGATTAAACTATTCAGACACAATCATGTTTTCACTTAACAATCATTATTGTCAAGGATAAAGTTGACAACTAAATATGATTATGAGAAGATAAAAAATTTGACCAAATCCCTAAACCTAGCTAACCTACTTCTAAAGCTTTACTAGAAATCCAAAATGACCTATAATACAAAAATAAGATATTTTTACAAAAATTCAAAAGCTTTATAGGCATAGGTGTTTCTGTTAATCTCCATTAGGGATATGTATGCCTAGTTAGTAGTGGAGCAAGGCTTTGAGTGGATCTAAAGGCATATCTATTAGGGATATATATGCTTGGATGGTATCATAGTAATGACGAAGCTTTCATGAGTTAAATCATGGTTCTTAATGAATATCCAAATATGTTGAAAGTTAGTGTTAATGGTTAAAGTCATGAAATTTGGAAGTTGTTCCCTTAATTCAATGGAAAAAAATAAGTGGAATTGAATCACACACACAACATGACTAGGTCTTGATGTTTGATCCTAATTTTTTATGTACAATCATTATGTCAACCATGAATTGATCTAAATAATAGTGACTGATCAAGTGGAATAACTAGCTTAATTACTAGTCTGAACTAGAATCTCTAAATTCTAATATATTTTTATGTTTCCCTTAGAAGTCACCATTTTTTGAGGTCAACATACCCCCATCCCTAAAATATGTGGACCCTTGTGTTAAATTATGCAAATTATGTACCTTAACATTGAAAATTCACTTGATTAGAGTACCACTAGACTATTTGTGCATTTTATTTATTTGAAGATCATCTGTACCTAATTAGGTTAGCATATTTGGTCATAATTTTTCTTTAATCTTTCCTAAAGTTGCTAACATTGGATATCTATATATTAGATTGTATGTTTAATGAGGTTCATTTGAAATAGGCAATACTCAAGGTTTCTAGTTAAATTTTAAATTGCCCCTTTTATTATCCATTGGTTTATAATTGATTAATTTAATTCATATTTGAATTGATTAAACCCTTCATCTAAATTTAGTCTAAGTAATCATTTTGAATTTAGATTTGGTGAGAGCTTTTATTTAAATTTTTTTGAGAACACTTTAATTTGATCTAGTTTATATTTTATCCTAAGGTCATAGTCATGTTTATAAACATGACCAAGACTTGAGTCTAAAATATTTATCCTAAGTTCTTCACTTCCTGATCCCATTTTGTTTTCTTTTATCATAGAGTGCTCTAATTAAATGTAGGGTCCCTTTTATTATGTTTTTAGCTTAGCTAAAGAATTTAGCCTATTAATATGAATAAAAACATTAGTTTAAGAATTTAGCTTGATTTTTATGTTCCTTGAGCTCTAACTTAAGTATTTTCATTATCCATATGAACCAATCTCATTTAAATACTTGAATCATTATCTACAGAATGTGTTTGATTGGATGGAGAAGATTTAATAATGAAAACCAAAGTTTGAAAAGTCAAGGACCCTATGGATAAATGTAGAAATGACAAGTGGCACAACTATGTGACACAAGTTAAATATTTTTTTAAAGATCAAAAACACACATTTCCTTGGGTAGGATTGATCCAATGGTGCATATCAAGTCAAAACTTCAATAGAGCCTTGAGATAGGCAATAATTTGACAAGTATCATAATCTTAGCTAAACAACACTTAATAGCCAATGGTGTTTGACCTAGTAGATCATGACCCAATTAAGTGTATTTGATTAGATGATGATGATTATATTGTGTGTGATGAGCATTGAAAAGTCAATATGAACATGGAGATGACACATGGCATAGTTATGGACCATTAATTAAAGCTCAAGCATATTTCAAAGATTGATAGTCTGTAGATGAGCATATACATTTAGATAAATGGTCTATAGAGTAGGAGGTAAAATTAAGAAGATCAAGATTAACAAAGTTTGATTTATCCATGTAATTAAGATTGATGGTGTGATATCAATGTTGAAATTTCAATGAAGCTCATGGTGAATGCAAAAGTGACAAGTGTCATAACCATGGGGAGTATAGTGAGAATACAATGGTGTTTGAGTTCTTAGATCGAAATCAATGATCTATGTTGATCTCTATAAGGATGATTTAATGGTGATAAATCAAGTGGGAATTTTTAAAAGGCAATGATCACTTTTTGAATATCAATAAGTGAAGTGTCATGAAAGTGCCATAGGGATGCCATGGTGGAGCCACATAAGTTAGCCTAGTTAGTTTAAGATATTTTGTAGATTAAAGGAATATCAAATCCTTGATTTTAAAACATTAGCTTGCCTCATATAAAACAAAATCATGGGACTACTTGTAGACAACATCAAAATCCTGAACACATGGTTTGGGAACATGGAAATTTTCCTTAAGGATGATAAGTAGCTATAAAACAAGATGGAAAAATTTCTTGGGACCATGATCACCAAGCCAAATTAACTAAACTCCATATGCCTCATCACTGATGAGGAGTTTAAGCACAAAGCTACATTGGTCATGTAGGAAGTGAGAAGCAATAACTAAAATAAATCTAGGATGGATAATAGTAAGGTCATGGAAATGATCCTAATAGTAAAATAAAAAATTAATAAAGATAGGAGAATTAAAGAGGATTTAGGAAGAAATGATAGATATCTTGGAGTCCTGGTAGACCAACAAGATAAGCTCTTCATGGAACCTGTTGTTCATTTGTTGAAGCTAAAGGATGAACAACATCAGAGAGAAATGAATATATTACATCAGTAATATGGGACTTCAGCATAACAAGGGGCCTCAAGGCTTGTTAGATAATTAATATTATTCTTATAGATAATAATTATATATTTTGAGAATGGAATATTATTTTTTATAAATGCATGCATAGATTTTAAAACACATTACCTATAGATCAGTTCATTAGGGAAAGTCTAGTGTATTCTAGAATATTTGTTGAAAGGATAGCTATCCTAACACTTGTAATTTTGTAAGTGGACATGATTGATTACCATACCTCTTTGAATTATATAACATGAGTATTGTCAATTATAAAAAATGAGGGAGTTCTTAGAGCTAAAATTTATTTGTAAACTTGGAGCAAGTAGCACAAGCAAGGAATTCTGCAAAGTTTGTCCAATATTTGTCTATGTGTTTTCTATCATGATTATTATCTCACTTGGTTGGTCTAATTAATATATTTGAATTGTTATTATGAATTATTAATGTGCACCTTTGAATGTAAATTTGTTAATTTATACCAATTCTAGGTTAATTGAAAGTTCTTAGGTTCGTTTCATTTTCTATACTCTTTGTGCATTTGGGTTAATGTTTTTTTCTTATAAGAGTAAATATTTAAAGTGAATATGTTTCTTATTTACATTAATTCACATTATCCTTAGATGTTTACCTGATGTGTGATAGGATTTGATCTTATGCTACTTCATGTCATACATTGGTTAAGTGCATGTCTAGATATAATTTGAACTTTGTCATGATGTTTGGAATGAAGATCAACAACATATTTATTTTCTTCCCTAACCTTCCTATTTATCCATTTTTTACCAATTTATTCTATTGTAATTTTCATTGTAAATATACATCTTAGATTAGTTCTTAGATTATATTTTGATCATAATTCATCATTCTTAGTATAGTTTTTACATAAAATAGCTATTTGGCCATGGTGGATCCCAACCACCAAAATTTATAAATATTATGAAATAGTCCACTTGCTTTGCCTCTATTATATAAATAGATAATAGGATTATCACAACCTAAAAATCATGTGCTGAATTATTAGAATTATAAAATGAGAAGTGTTCTTGAACACTTCAAGCACCTGTGATACATATTTAGGCATCAACAAAATAGTTGATTGTGGTTGGTTGAGGGCACTATTTTCAAAGACATAATTTTAAGAACAATGGTTCTCCTTGTCTATAAATATGTATTTAAACATAAAATAAATTAAATAAAGCCTCCAAAGTAATTTTCTCATGTTGAAGTTGTAAAGGCTTAAAAAATATTAAGCTCTAATTGAAATTTTAGATCCAAAATAAATCAAAAATTTGCTCACTTGTAGAATAACAATGGATGTTTCATGAAGGATTTTAAATGAGTTGAATTGGAAGTTGAACTTAGGAAAAAATAAATATATTTAGAAATAGAAGAAGGAGATCAGTAGTATTAATTGGAGATGTACTTAAGGTGGAAAAAATAATAACTATGAAAATAAGTATGCAAAACATATTAAGAAATTACTCTTAGAATCTAAAATTAGAAGGCAAGACAATGGTGACAGTTTTTAACCCTATTTATAGAGGGGGGTTACATAACCAAAACTCTTAGAGATAAGAAACCATATCAAATCTTGAAAAAACCCTATATTTAAAACTAAAACACACTTTTATAATGATTTAGTCTTGGTTGTTTACATAACTATGCTAAAGAACCCATTGTAGACATCCACAACTAGATTCTGACTAGACTTTAGACTAATCCCTACCAAACATTAAAAATTATTCCTAGGAATCACTAAACACCCCAATTTGATATGTGAATCATTCATCAATGATCATAAACATGTTGAACCATCCTAATTTGGGATACTTGTCTATATGCAATAATAACCTCTCATAGATTCATCCCTAATCACATTGTGGCATAACAACTATTAATTTGGGCTATGGACCCATTAAGCATGGCACTTGGTCAAATATTAAAAGATATATAATGATAATAAAAATGAATTATCTAATTAAATAATATTAAATTATTAGTTTAATTATCCATTTGAAATTAGTGTATATCTAAAAAAGGAAATTCTAAACATCAAAATATCAAGCCTTTTCATCATTGCCTTTATGAGTTATGATGTTCTTCTAAAATATCCAAAAATATCTAATTTGAGAGCCATGCCTAGTAATTAAAAATTATAATTACACAACAAATTTTAACTCAAATGGAGTTAGTATCAACTCACCTAGGGTTAGTTTCAACCCATTCCATGTTTAAACACAACCTTGACTCACCTTGGGTGAGAGTTAATTCTTGATGCTATACATACAAGGCCATACCACTTCATTTTTAAACTAGGATATTATAGAGTTATTATGTAGGATTTACTCCATAATCCTCATGTAATTAATGTTATCATGGCCAAATATTAAGCCAATAAATAAAATCTAAGGTGTCACACAGAGGTGAAGTCAATAAATCTCCATTGATGATGATTTCTTAATGCATAAGCCATTGAACAATCCATTTGGAAGCTCCAATTAAGGTTAAACAAGGTGTTATTTTATGTTTTTGTCATGTTTTCATATTCTTAGTTATTATCTAAGGTCTCCCTAGTGTCTAGGCTAGATGTGTTAGGATTTTAGTATCTTTATTTGAGTTTTATTTCTTAAAATAACATAAGACTAACCTCCCCTCTCCATATTCCTTATCCATATGTTATTGAACCTGGTGGAACCAATAATTTTATATAACCAAGGAGGATGATATGGTACTTTTTTTAAATAATGGATGCATAAAAATATTTAAAATTCAATTTTTAACTTCATTTTTTTAACTTTTTCTATTTTAAGCAAGCCATAGGTTTCATGGATCAATGTCAATTTTTAGTCGTAGGTCAAAATGATCAACACCAATTTTACAAATTAACATCGATTAATAGAATTGACCATGAACTCTATGTGAAAAATAGAACATTCTAAGAACATAACTAATGAGGTTTTACTTGATTTTTCTAGTTTTCATTCTATGTTTGAGGACATGTATATTATTTGTCTAACCTATTTCTTGCAAGATCTAGTGAGATATATTAGTTTTGATGTCATTTTATTAACCATTTTTATATCAAAAGAATCTATCTTTTTGTGTGTTTTATAGGCAAATGTTAACTATATGATTGATCAATGTCAATTTACTTGGATTGACATCGATCACTGTGTTGATATATGATGATCACTCTCTGAGATAGAAAATAGAAAACTTGAGAGCTAATTTTAAAATGTTTTCTCACTTGAATTTGAGCTCTAATTAGACAAACCATGTAAAAATTTATAAGTCTTGAGGTGAAAAAAGCAAAGTTTAATCATGGTTAATTTTACACATGTTTTCATTGGTGCTTAAATCATACTTAGTTGTTTTAATTTTTAATTTATTTGCAAATGTTATCAACAATAAATTCTAAGGGGATAAAAATTCATAAAAAATTTCATTTTGGTGCAATAAAATTAACTTTCACATTAGTTAAATACTCATAGGAGTTTCATTTTATTCTTATTTATTTAAATTGTTTATTTTAGTAAGATGAGTGATGTGCATATGCTCTCCCCTAACCCCTTTAGGGAACTCAGGTGACCAAAAATTATCACTCTTTACCTTTGTCATTTTAGTCTAAAAATGTGGAAGGAAAATTTCTAAGGCCTTCCCCAAAATCCATATGATTTGGGTGACCCAAAACTAACCCTAAAGTCCTTCCACTTATCTTTATTTTTATGCATTTGGTGTATCAGCGAGAGTTCATCACCTCCTCATGATTTATTTAGGGAAGTATTGACCTAGGAATTCATCTCCAAACATCATTTAAAACCCAGTCCATGGTGGGTATATACTTTGAGGGTGACCCACTAGGATGCTTTTTTTGAGTGGTTAAAACAACCTTCATTAGTGGAAATTAGCCTCAGAACATAGGGGCAACTTGGACATTACACTATACTCAACAATTGATGGATGTAGTGGTTGTGAAAAAGAAAAGATATTTTCACAAAAATATAGTTAATGTAGATCGAAATGATGTGATTATGCCCTAGTGTTTTCCACACATATGGGATCATATACAAATGAATAGTTTATAATAATCCCACTTGTCGTAGATATACTATTGATGTAGGGTGAGTAGCCTAAAGTTCCATGTCATAGTAAAAAGTACTAAGAGAAGAGGGGCCTAAAAATCCTATTTTTCATGTGATTTTAATTTTTTATTAGTAATTTAAAATCCTCCCAAGAGCAAGTATATATGTGGAATTTGATAGTATGATGCAAACTTTTTAGTTTTAGGATTTAGAACATTACACTGGGGTATTTTTATAATTTTTACCTTTTTAATTTCATGGTCTTGAGTTAAAACTATTTTCATGTCATACCATATCACAAAATGAGTCTTGTTTACATATTACCCCTTTGCTTTAAGAGGTGTTATGTCATCTATTTAACACCTCACATTTTCTTTAGTCATTTATCAAACCTTTATTTGTGTGTGTCTATTGTTTGAAAAGGGTGTCATTACATTTACAAATTCATTTCAAGTCTTTTTCATTATTATTCTTGAAAAAAAGAAAATTCCATATTTTTAGAGCACAATAACATCATTATGCTACTCAAATTGTTTTAAGGACTTATTACCTTGTTTCTGAAAGTTCAAATTTTTGAACCCACATATGGCTTTTGGATCTATGCCTCGTGTCATCATGTTTTTTTTAATTATCTAACATGTCAATTTTAAAAGAAGCTTAGTTTTTCTAATGTTGAGTTTGAAATTAACCTTGTCAATTTCAAATACAAACATTGATTGGTTTATATCTAGGCCTTGTGTAGTTTTTTATTAGAGCATTAGCCTTTCACTTTTGGGTTATGTAAATTATTTTAGTTTTTTATTCAATTTATAAACTATTTTTATGCCTAAAATTATGGAAGTAGTTCATTTTTTATATGCCTAGTGTTCCATGTCATTTGCCAAACTATCAAGTTCATGTTTAAATCTAAATGCCTAGTTTATGTCAAAGTGTTTAAAATTTGTTATTAAATATATCGTTATTTTTAGACCTTATTTTGTTTAAAGTATATCTTTTTTACCTTTTGCAAAAGACCTATCAATACATATTTTGATCCTACCTTTTATGTCTTATTCTCCAAAAGACCTAACAACCTTTGTTTATTTAGACCTAGTTTAGACTCATTTGAAACACTTTACCTAAGTATGGCATTTTAGTTTTATTTCATCCACTTGACATTTTTGTGTAATAAATTTGACATTATACACTTGATGTTAGACTATTTTAGACCAAGTTTTAACACATACATTTTTGGAGATAAAACTCTACTCCTTAGACCAAGTTAGATGAAATTTAGACCATTTGTCCTTTTGGACATTATTTTTTAGAGCAAATAGGTATCCCATGTTTGGATCCAACACCTACATGAATAAATACTAAGATTCCAGACCCCTCTTAAATGGCTTATTTATAACTTGAGGAGTACCTTCACACACTCAAAAAAATTGTGAGGATATTGATGGGACCTAGTGTTGATTTGAGGTGATGGATGGGTTCCATAAAAATAATCTTTTGGCATTATGAGAGAGAAATGTGATTTATTATTTATGAACAATCCTTAAGAATGAAATGTACTTAAATTCCTCCTGAAACCTTGATAGTGACCAATCAAGGCAAATGGACCTCTAAATCATATTTAATGACATATTTTGCTCCTTAAATCTCTTTTATGTTGTTTAATGCTTGAATTAGTTTATCTAAATGTACTTTTTTGTAATTTTAATTATATAGCCTATAATAAATGACCTATTTTTCATTAATTTTGGTGTTTAAGAGGGATTTTGAGCAAATTATAACTTTCCAATCATTGGAGTAGGTAATTTGGGTTGTGTTACATATATTAAAGACAAAAAATATGCACAAGAGATTTTATAGGTGGTCAAATAAAGATAATTTTCCAAGGTAGTTTCAAACAAGCCTAAAATTAGATTAGGTCACAAGGTCATTTCATGGTTCTCACACTAGTGAAAATCAAGAAAATAGGTATCCCATGTTGACAACATAGTAATGTAATATAATTGTTTTTTAATGTGTTATAAAATTGATGGTACATTAGTAAAGTACTATGCAACTTATTCTTGGTCCTACTCTAAGTATGGAGGTGTGTTAACTAAATAGTAGGCTAAAGGATCTTAGATTTATTCAAAAAAATTAGTATTTTAAGGAGTATAAGGTTATGCCTCACAAAATACATCATCAAAATATGGGACTTGAAAAAATCATCTTCTGCGACCACATTATCATAACTTAGATTGTACATGGATCCATTATGAGTGTAATGAGACATATCCAAATAAATTATGAATGTTTCATGAAAATGCCTATAATTATATAAGCCATAAAAAATAATTTCCAAAAGGATAAATGGTCTAAATTTCATCTAACTTGGTTTAACAATTAGATTTGTATCTCCAAAAAGGTGTGTTAAAACATGGTCTAAAATAGTCTAACATCAAGTGTATAATTTAAAATTTCTTACACAAAAATGTCAATTGGATGAAATAAAATTGAAATTCCATAATTAGACTATAATAAATATGTAATTTTTTGTACTTGTAATTATATAGACTATAATAAATACCCTATTTTGCATTAATTTTTGTGTTTAAGAGGTATTTTGATCAAAGTATAACTTCACAATCATTGGAGTAGGTAATTTGGGATGTGATTCATATATTAAAGACAAAAAATATACTATGTTGTCAACATGGGATACCTATTTGTTTGATTGTCACTAGTGTGAGAACCATGAAATGACCTTGTGACCTAGTCTCATTTTAGGCTTGTTTGAAACTACCTTGGAAAATGATCCTTATTTGACCACCTATAAAATATCTTATACATATTTTTAATCATTAATATATGTAACATAGCCCAAACTACCTACTCCAATGATTAGAAAGTTATACTTTGCTCAAAATCCCTCTTAAACAACAAAATTAATGTAAAATAGGGCATTTATTATAGTCTATATAATTACAAGTACAAAAAAGTACATTTATATAAACTAATTCAAGTAATAAAAAACATAAAAGAGGTTTAAGGAGAAAAATATGTCATTAAATATTATTTAGAGGTCCATTTGCCTTGATTGGTCACTATCAAGGTTTTAGGAAGATTTTAAGCACATTTCATTCTTAAGGATCGCTGATAAAGAATAAATCACATTTCTCTCTCATAATTCCAAAAGATTATTCTTATGTAACCCATCCATCACCTCAAATCAACACTAGGTCTGATCAATATCCTCAAATTTTTTTTGAGTGTGTGAAGGTACTCCTCGAGTTATAAATAAGCCATTTAAGTGGGGTTTGGACTCTTAGTATTTGTTCATGTAGGTGTTGGATCCAAACCATCAATTTATGCCTCAAAATTTTTGTGTGGATACCCTATACCATCTAATAAAACATATTATCTCTCTTCACAAGGTCAAAATCACATCAAGTGAGAGAAAATTTACTTTTAAACATAGTCTTTCATAATGGCAATTAGATCAATGTATCACCATTATATGGTTGTTACTTAGTGTAATCCATTGAATAGATAGGTAAATCCATTAAATTTGTGCCTCCCCTATTATCATCAACCACCATCTTTAATTTCTTAAGAACACAAGTTACCAAGTGACGATTAATAGGGACACTAAGACATTTCCTATTGGCATATGCATGATTATCATATGTAGGTGAATAACACTTATCAATCAATGTCAAATAAGTATTTAGATCCAAAAACATAGGATTAAATCCAAGTATATTTTATTTTTTAGTGGAAAAAGTAACATCATGTGGATTAAAATCAATGAAAGTGGGCATCCATTAGGAAGATTCACTTGGAATGCCTCATCCATAAGGAAGGTGATCTCTTAAAACCTCTAAATTTATCACAAAATTTAGAAGAACATGAATTAATATTATCAATCAAATTCCAAATAATGGTATTATATACAACAAAGTGAAATAAATGATTATTCCCATGATTTAAATGTCAATAAAATGTGTTATCATCCATAAGACCATGAAAAGTCCTTTCATGATATCTACCTCATGAAGGATTGCCTTCACTCTATTTATCATTATTCCTTCCCTATACACTTCACTTGTTGGAATCAAAATGAGTAAGAGGGGGGTTGAATCATTATTAAAAACATTCATTAAATTCCACTTAACATTCATGACCCATTCATATATATATATATATATATATATATATATATATATATATATATATATATCAAAGCAAAAGTAACCATACATTTGAACTTGAAATACAAGAACACATCACATATGTGAGAAAACATTAAGGTTAAGAAAACCCACTAATATATAAAAATTCACTATAGTACTATAAGACACAAACCAAATTTATTGAAGCACCAACCCCAGCTAGCTAAGGACCCACTTGACTAAGCTTTAACAAGAACCCACTTACAAGGATGTACCAACCCCCTAGATGACTCATCACTAACTCAACCACCCAATTTTTTTTATAATTTTTATACCACTATGTTTCTCAAATAAATTATGATGACCACCTCTTCAACTCTTCACACTCTTATCCCTCTCAAACTACCTTCTAGTTTTTTTCACTGAATTAGGCCTCTATAAGATTGATTAAGTTATATGACCTTGAAATTCATACTAAGACCTCATTTAAGATATTTATTATAGTTCATATACTCTCTTATAATGTTTTATAATAACTTTTTTTTATTAATGATATTATATCTCATTCGCTCTTATGTTCAATCCACTAACAAGCCAATTAGGCCTAAAAGGCCTTATTCTTATACAAACCTCCTGCTAATACACCTCTTGGTTAGAAAACACACTTGAAAACTTATATTATCCAAAAATAGGCCTTATGAAATTTAAAAATCACTAATAAATAATTACATTAGGTCAACCATAACTCAAATAGACCAAATCCTTCTTTAGGTCTTAACAAGACCTAATTCTATTAGGCCTACTTTAGGAAATCTTACCTTATGACCCCTTGGAACACTATACACCTCTATAAATAACAAAAAAATTTCATAAAATATTAAAATAAGCCTTATACAACATACTCTAAGCACCATGAAATTTTAAAAGTCCAATCACCCTTTGAAATACTCCATTAACACTATTCATATTAGGCCTTTGAACACACAAAAAAGTCTATTTTAAACAATGAAAGATAACACATAATTTAGCCACAAAAAAATGAAAATAAATTACTTATATAGAGCCTAAATTACCAAAAAAAATATCTCCATATGAATTATACACTTCCACTCATGGCATAGAGCCTCAAAAACACCTATGCAACTCACTCAGAACTGACAATTTTCCTCAAAGACCAATCATGGTGACTCAAACCTCCAACACCTGTATAAAAAATTTACATGATGTTATTTGAATGTATATTATTTTATTATATTATTATACCATTATCATATATAAATATCATGTGGTCAAATGGTAAACATTGGTCTTCTAAACTAATCTCATGACCTTATATCTTAGTGTCTTATCTGAACTAGACAGGTCAATTTGTGAGAAATGTTTTCATGACACACATGACTTAATTTTTTTTTAAAAGAACATAAATGCATTAAAATTATTTAAAAACATATCCATGCAATTTTTTTCATCATTATGTCATGAAAACACATTCCTTTTTATCTCCTCATTACTACCTAGGTTTATCACTATTTGCATTATTAGGCCTGTTAACGACTAGATAACTTGGTTGACTAGTTTAGAAAACTTAAGGAATATAACCTATACATAAAAATTCATGTAAATTATATATGATCCTCTAGATTATTCTTCCATCCATTTTTTTCTATATCTAATGCAACTCTTGACTTCTATAATACCTTTTTTAAAATAAGGATGTAACTCAACATTTTCTCTCTCCTCTCTCTAACCAATATGACGTAGAGGTACTTGAGAGAGTCAAATATTAGATCGAATAGCTTACCTAATAAAATAAATATATCCTAATCACTTTTGAGAAACATTTTCAACATCGGGTCTTTATGAGTGTTTGAATATGTTTCCACTCTTAACAATAATTCATAAAGCATAGCCCCTCAATCCAAAAACTAATTACTATAATTTTTATCTAAGAAAATTACCCATATAAAATTAAATAATTAGGTGCCAATGCAAAGTTTTTATGAGATAATGAGTACAATAAAATCCTTCTTGGGTTGAGAACCCTTCATTCTGAGTACTTGAGAGACCTTCAAACAAATTTTCATGGATTGTCCTTAATGTTAGAGCCTAAAAATTTATGAACATTATTAAAATAACTTATATTACATTTTTCAATTCTTACATGAGTTAAAAAACTTTTAAATATGATCATGACCTCTCATTAAGCCACACACTCTCTCTCTTTGCTCTCTAGACCTTGACCAACAAACCACATTAGGCCTTAAAACTAACCTTCATGCCTCTTACCATGAACTCTCCACATAAATTTCATACTAAAGAAACCTATCTCATGATTAAAAACTTACATAAAACCTTAACATGCCTTGATAACAAATCATGATACCTCATTAGGCCAAGCAGGGTTTAGGAGTGGTCTAGGTCTAGACTTGGTCTGAAGGTCCTACCCTTTTAGGCTCACCCTGAGACTCTCATAAGTGATTTAATGCCTCACATACATGACTAATAAACCTAATACAAAAAATAATACCTATGTTCACTCATTTCACCAAGCCATCATGTTCATACCTTATCATACGGTCTCTTCATGTCATGACTAGGCCTAGGCTACTTAAGCACTTGACCTCAAAGACTTGTAATAAGGCATTATTTGCCTTAAAATTATCTTTAATGCTAACATAATTCAGTGAAACACTCCATCAATTCCCTTTGTCACATCAAAATACTACCAACTAGGCACACT
The DNA here is from genome assembly GCA_037957365.1 of Torreya grandis. Taxonomy (NCBI): domain Eukaryota; kingdom Viridiplantae; phylum Streptophyta; class Pinopsida; order Cupressales; family Taxaceae; genus Torreya; species Torreya grandis. The sequence goes on from JARHVA010007643.1 coordinate 130,226, forward strand.
CTCTCAATGACATCAACCTCATGTAAGATGTACCTTTAACATTAATAAACATACTAAACAATATCCCCCTTTGTCATTGATGGAAACCACTCTTTAGAAAATTATCTCAATAAGAAAATTCTCCCTCATTATGAAATTTCTCCCACTTTCAAATTTATGACAAAGTTATGTCTTGAAATCCTTTGATCACACTCCTTGTAACTAAAACACTCAACATACAGTATTATGAGTTTATGATTCATCATAAAAACATTCCACCTATCTCCATGCATACCTTCTCATCACTACTCACATGCACTTGGAGCTAATGAACTACATGATTAGTTTTCCTTAAGCACTTGGCTTACTTAGTGACTTCTAAGGTTAAGAATTACAACTAATTCTTGTATTAGGTGTTCAAATGTTGCTTTTGAAAGTGGCTTAGTCAAAATGTTTGAAATATGATTCTATGTAGAAGACTATTCAAGTTTGACACTCTATTCACTTTCTTGATCTCTTAGGAAATGATACTTGATAATAATGTACTTAGTCCTTGAGTTAATGGCAAGGTTCTTTGAGATGCTTATAACACCTATATTGTCATAATAGATAGGGCTAAGACCATCATACTTTACCTTTTAATCTTTTAAGGTTTGTCTCATGCATATGACCTTAGTGAAACATGAAATTGCTATAATATACTCAGCCTGACAAGTGGATAATGTTAGTGATGGTTTATTATTGCTTATCCATGAAAATAAGAACCCACTTAAGAATAAATCTCCTCTACTAATACTCTTCCTATCATCTAGGATTCCTTCCCAGTCTGGATCTGTATAGGCTATCAAATTTAACTCCTTTATCCTTAGATACTACAACCTAAATTCCATAGTCCCCTTGATATACCTGAGTATCCTTTTGACTGATTACAGATGATTTTCTTTTGGATATTTTTGAAACCTTCCCAAAAGACCTACTTGTATGATGTCAGGTCTAGATATAGTGGTGTATACTAAACTTCCAATCATTGACCTATATGATGTCTAATTGACCTTTGGAGAGTCATCTTACTTTCTCAACTTACACCCTATGATTGTAGGTGTACTAATTGCATTGAAATATTCCATCTTAAAATTCTTCAACATCTATCTTATGTACCTCTCTTGTGAAATCAAAATATCTTTTTTAAATTGAGTGATATACAAGATAGGAAACAATGATAGTTCTCCCAACATGGACACCTCAAAATATTTCATTATCACCTTTGTAAATGCCTTGGTCATGTTCTCATTATTTCCACCAAAGACGTTATAATCCACATAGACATTAATTATCAACTAATGGTCATATTATATTTATGTGTAGATTACTATTTGTAGCTCCTCTTTTGAATCCTTGATCCAAAAGATACCTACCCAACCTAGCATATCAAGCTCTACAATCTTTATTTAGACCATAAATAGAATTTTTCAATTTGAAAACATATTCTTTGTCACTTGATAGTGATAACCCCTTAGGTTTCTCTATGTATACCTCTTCTTCCAAATTTTCATTCAAAAAGGTAGATTTGGCATTCATCTAGTACACTTTAAACCCTTTTAATCCTGAATATGCTAGAAACAATTTGACAACCTCCAATCTTGCCATTGGTGAAAATATCTCCTTGTGAATATCCCTTATATAATAATCTATCCTTGTTCTTAGTGACTTATATATCTTAATTCAACTTGTTTTTAAACACCCATTTTGTGCTAATGACATTCTTATCTTTAGGCCTAGGAACTAGTTCCCAAGTCTCATTCTTCTCTATTTAGGTTACTCATTAGTCTTCTCTTTATTTACATACATGCATCTTTATTTACAATGATTTGTGATTCAAGATGATCTGTATGAATCTATCTTGATGGGCCTTTTTTGAGGCTTGTATTTCCTCAACTTATTCCTCATAAACCTCTATATTTTCCTATTCATTATAAAAATCCATATTGTTTAATGTATCCTTTGTTTGTGAGTGTGATTTCATTGTCTCATCAATATTCACATAGGTGATTTCCATTATATTTTAAAACCTCTTTTTATAACATATATAGGTTGAGATCATTGATGAGTATCATAAGAATACACCTTCATCAGATCTAGAATAAAACTTTCCTAAGTATAAGTTTCTTTTTACGAAACATTTACACCCAAATACCCTAAATTATTCCATATATGTAGGTCTACTTTTCCAAAGTTCATAAGGAATCTTCTCACCATTAATCTTTATATGTCCTCTCTTCAAAATGTAGACTGTAGTGCTCACTAGCTCTCTCTAATATCTATTAGATGATTTATACTCATTTATAGTAGTTATTGCCATCTCTTAAACTATCATAGTATTTCTTTCCATCACCCCATTCTGCTAAGGCATTCTAATTATTGATAACTATCTCCTTATTCCATGAACTCATAAAAGTCATCAAACTCATTAGACCAAAAATATCATCCTATGCTAGATCTTAGGCACTTGATATTCCCATTCTTATCATTATTTACAAGGGCCTTGGTTGTCTTGAACTTAATAAGAGATTTTAACTATTCTTTCAAAAATGCTACCCAAGTCATTCTTGTGTAGTCATATATGAGTAATATGAAGTAGCTATCTCCTTGCATGTTTTATATTCTTATAGGCCCATAGATATTAGTGTTCATTAAATCCAAGGGTATTTTATTAGATTACTATTTGGACTTTAGCCCTCTTCTAGTCTAATTACCATGTTTACATGCTTTGCAAAGTATGTTTGTAGGTTTGGTGATCTTAAACATGTTCTTCAAAAAACTTGTAGTGATTATATTGATGAGATTATAAAATTTTAGGTGACCTAACCTTCTATTTGATATTCAAATTTCATCCATCTTTCTCATAAATCATATCTCCTTCTTGATCTCATTTAATACATATGGATTTTTCTTAGTCCTCTTATCATTGACAATTAGCTTTCTTGATTTGGATCTCCTAATCTCACACCCTCTATCATCAAAGGTTAGTGTGTGTCCTTGGTTAAATATTTGAATTAAACTAATTAGGTTATGTTTCAAACTTTCTACATATAATACATTTTTATTCTTGGTCTTCCCATTGTCCAAACTCAACATACCCTTGCCAACTATCACCAAATCTCACTATTACTACAACATTATTAGTCAACGAAATTAACTATTTTTTATCTACTCTCATGTGGATTTAGAAACCACTATGTATATACCATTTCATGCCATCATATTTAATTTAAAATGAAATGTTCACTATCATAGATTCTTCTTTAGTCTCCTTCTCTTCATTAGCAAATCATCCATCTTAATTTTTGTGCTCAATATGATTAGTCCTAACATGATTTAGATTTCGTACCAATGTTTGACCTTTCTCATGCACTCTAGGAGCTCCATATATCTTGTTGAATAGTGAGGGAATTATATATCTATTAGTATATAATATTGTAATGTGTCCCATATTACTAAAACTGTAGAAAACAACATTTTATACTTACCTCTTGACTACTCACTCCTTTTCCCATGGTCCCATGATAAATTATCACTTATTGCATTATAATATATTATTGGTATTTTCATGTTGGTACTCTTGACATGTTTTGAATTCTTAGTCTCTTTCTCAAACTTTCTCATGTTGTCTGTGAACTACTCATGATCAACCTTCAAGGAAGCTAGCTCTATCTTCAACTGATCATACTCAACTTTTTTTTTATTTGAATTTTGTATTGACACCTTCTAATTGATTATTTATATCCTTTATGATCTTATTTTGATGCTTAAATTCATCTAGGTAAATTATTATCTCATTTTCAAGGTCTATTTTAGCTTCTCATTCTTCACTATCATAGTAGACTTTTTAATCATACCTATTGTCTTCTTGATCACTAGAAATCTTATATTTTTTAGGATTACCTTCAAGATATTATGCCTGCTTCAAAGTAATAGGATATGATACCAATTATTTTAATCACAATTATTGAGATGATATGGGGTGAATTAGTCTTCAAAACATTCATTCAATTCCACTTAACATTCATGATCCATTCATATAAATATATAGATTAATCAAAGGACAAGTAACCATACATTTGGACATGAAATATAAAAACACATCACATATATGGGAAACCATCAAGGGTAATAAAACCCAATTATATATATAAATATACTGCATTACTATAATAATAAAGACAAATTTAGTGAAACACCAACTTCATATGGAGCACCAACCCCAACTATCTAAGGACCCACTTGACAAGGCTTAACCAAGCACCCACTTGTAAGGACATACAAACCCCCTAGATGAGTAATAACAAATTCATCCACATAATTTTGTTATCACCTCAATAACACTATTTTTCTCAACGAACTAATGATGACCACCTCTTCATCTCTTCACACTCTTATCCCTCTGAAATTGCCTTCTAGGATTCTTTGCTCAATTAGGTCTCATGAGACTGATTAGGTTATATGACATTGAATTTAATAATAAAACCTAAAACCTAATTAGGTCAATTAGGTTATAGGTTACAAGCTAATTAGGTCTAAAAGGCCATGTTCTTATACAAGGCTCTTGCTCATACACCTATTGTTCAAAAAAATAAACTTTACCACTTATATTTTCCACAAAATAATCCTAAGGAAATAAAATAATCAATAATTACATTGGGTCCACCATAACTCAAATAAAACAAATTCTTCTTTAGGTCTCATGGAGACATAATTCCATTATGCATACTTTAGGACATGTTACCTTATGACCCCTTGTAACATTATACACATATACTATATAAATAAAATAAAAAATCCATAAAATAGTAAAATATTACTTATACAAAATCTTCCAAGAACTATGAAACTTTTTAAGTGCAACCACCACTTGAAACACTCCATTAACACTCTTCATATTAGGCCTTTAAACAGACATAAAAGTTTGTCTTGAAAAACTAAAGATAAATAATTTAAACAAATAAACATGATAATATATTACTTATAAAAATCCTACATGACCCAAATAATATCACCATATGAATTAGACACTTCCACTTAGGGAATAGATCCTTTAAAACACCTCTACAACTCACTCACTCAGAATTTCCAGCTTTCCTCAAATATCAGTCATGGTGAATTATACCTAAAACACCTAGATAGACACTTTACATGAATTTTTATGCATGTAGATGATACCATGAGAGAATTATATCATTATAAAATATAAATATCATATTTTAAAATGGTATATATTGGTTTTATAGACCAATCTCATGAACCAATATCTCATTATCTTATCTGAACTGATAGGTCAACTTGTGGGCAACTTTTTCACCCCACACATGACCTAAAAAACTTATTGAAAGCAAATAAATGTCTTAAAATTATTTAAAAACATATCAATGCACTTGGTTTCATAATTTTATCATTAAATCACATTCTTATTCATCTTCTCACTATTGCTTAGGTTTTTCATTATTTGCACCATTAGGCCTATTAGCAACTAGCTAACTTGAATGACTAGTTTAGAACACTTGAGGGATATAAATTATCCATAAACCTTAATAGACATGATAAATTATATTATACCTTATTATTCCATCCATTTCATTACTATGTCCAAATTAACTTTTGACATCTCCAACAACTTGTTAACAAATAAGCATGTAACTCAACATTTTTTCTCTACTCTCTCTAGCCAATACCACCCAGAGGTACTTGGGAGAATAAAATATAATATATAATACCTTACCTAATAAAATAAATCCATTATCATTAATTTTGAGAAACAAATTTGACATCATTTATTTATTAGGGTTTTAATAAGGTTTAAACATGTTTCCACTCTTAATGATCATTCATAAAGCATAGCCCCTCAATCTAAAAAATAAGGCTAAATTTTTTATCTAGGAACCCTCCCCATATAAAATTAATTTATTCATTTCACATGAGATATTTTTATGAGATAATTATCATAATAAAATCCTTCTTCAGTTGAGAACCCTTCATTTTGAGCATTTGAGAGACCTTAAAACAACTTTTCATGCCCTATCAATCAAACTAAAACCTAAAACATTATGCACATTATTAAAAAAACTTTAATTACCTTTTTAAATGCTTACATGATCTCAAACACTTTTAAATATGATCATGACCCATCATCAGGACACACATTCTCTCTCTTTGCTCTTTAGACCTTGATTACTAACCATATTAGGCCTTAAAATTGACCTTCATACCACTTTCCATGTATTATACACTTAAATTACATACACAAGTAACCTATATCATGCATAAAAATTACCATAAATACTTCACATGCCTTGACAATAGATCATGATATCCTATTAGGCTAGGCATGATCTAGGAGTGGTCTAGGTGTAGACTTTGTTTGAAGGTCCTACCCCTACAAGATTACCCTGAGACTCTCATAATTGATTCAATGCCTCACATACATGGTCAAAAAACATCTTAAAATCACTCATTCCTATATGCACTCATCTCACCAAGCCATCATGTTCATACCTTATCACAAGGTCTCTTCATACCATGACTAGGCTTGTTCTACTTCAACACTTGACCTCAAAGACGTGCACTAAGGCATTGGTTACATTCAAGCTATATTTTATGACAACATACTTCAATGAAAACACTCCATCAATGCCACTTGTCACATCAACACACTACCAACTAGGCACACTCTCTTAATGACATCAACCACATACAATATATACCTTTGACATGAATGATAATACTCAATAATCTCCCCCTTTATCATAAATGGAAATCACTATTCAAAACATTCTCTCAAAAATAAAATTCTCCCTCATTCTGAAGTTTTTTCACCTTTGACATAAATGATAAAGAGATGTATTCAACTCCTTTGATCATACTCCTTGAAACCAAAACACTCAACATATATTACTATGATTTTATGAGTCATCATACAAACATGATCCCCTTATCTCTATTCGTACATTCTCAACAATACTCACCTTCACTTGGAGATAATAAAATAAATGATTATATCCCCTTAAGAACTTGACTTCTTAAATGACTTACAGGGGTATTAACTCCACCCAATTCTTGTTTAAGGTGTTCAAATGTTGCTTTTGTAAGTGGCTTGGTCATAATGTCTGCAATTTGATCCTCTATAGAAATATATTCAAGTATGAAACTATATTCACTTACCTCCTCTCTTAGGAAATAATACTTGATAACAATATTCTTAGTTCTTGAATACATGATAAGGTTATTTGAGATGCTTACAATACTTCTATTATTGCAATATATAGGGCTACAACCATCATATTGTACCTTTTAATATTTTATATTTTGTCACATCCATAGGACATGAGTGAAAATGAAGTTGATGAAATGTGATTAGCCTCACAAGTGGATATTGATACTGATGATTGGTTCTTGTTTATTCATGAAAATAGGCACCCACCTAAGAATAAATCTCCTCCAATAGTAATCGTCTTGTCATCTAGGATTCCTTCCTAGTTTGCATCTGTATAGGCTTTCAAATTTAACTCCTTACTCATTAAATACCATAACCTAAATTACATATTCCCCTTGAGATACATAAGTATCCTTTTGACTAATTTTACATGATTGTATTTTGGATCATCTTGAAACCTTCCCACAAGTCCTATTACTTGCATTATATTAGGTCTAGAGGTAGTGGTGTATATAAATTTTTTAATCATTGACCTATATGATTTTTGATTAACCTTTGGAGACTCATCTTCCCTACTCAAATTAAACTCTATGATCATATTTGTACTAACTACATTAAAATTTTCCATCTCAAACTTCTTTAACATCTCTCTTATGTACTCAGATTGTGAAATAAATATATACTTTTTAGATTAAGTGATTTAAAACCAATAAATAATGATAGTTCTCCCAGTATGGACATCTCAACCTATTTCTTATTCACCTCTATAAATACCTTAGTCATGTTCTCATTCTTTCCACTAAAGATGATGTCATCCACATAGACAATCACTATTAACTATTGGTCATCTTCTATCTTTATATATAGATTACTATCTACAACTCTTTTAAATCCTTGATGTAATAGAAACTTATCCCTCGTAGCATACCAAGCTTTAGGAGATTGATTTAGATCATAAAGGGCCTTTTTAAATCTATAAACATAGTCCTTATTACCTAATGGTGATAACCCCTCATGTTTCTTTATGTATACATCTTCTTCCAAGTTTCCATTCAAAAAGGTATATTTGGCTTCCATTTTGTACACCTTGAACCCTTTGAATCTTGCATATGCTAGAAACAATCTGATGTTCTCCAATCTTGCCATAGGTGTAAACATCTCCTCAAAGTTTATCACTTAAACTTGTGCATATTCCTTCCATAGAGATTTGGCCTTGTTCTTAGTGACTTCTCCATCTTCATTCAACTTGTTTCTAAACACCCATTTCGTGCCAATGACATTATTTTCTTTAGGCCTAGGAACTAGTTCCCAAGTCTCATTTTTCTCTATTTGGTATAACTCCTAATTCATATCACCTATACAAAACTTTTATTTGATTGTTTATACAAGGTTATTGGGTTCAATATTGGACAATAGAGAAAGATTATCTTTATTTAGGTTGCTCATCAATCTTATTCTTGTTTACATACATGTATCCTTGTTCCCAATGATTTATGATTCAAGATGATGTGTTTGAATTTCTCTTGATACGCATTTTGAGTATTGTCTTTCCTCAACTTATTCTTCCTCATCAAAATATATATTTTTATCTTCATACTTGAAATCCATATTTTCTAATGTATCCTTTATCTGTGAGTGTGATTTCCTTGTCTCATTGATCTTCACATTGGTGCTTTCCACTATCTTTTGTAACCTCTTGTTTTAACATCTATAGGTTGATTTAATTGATGAGTATCCTAAGAATACACCTTTATCAAACCTAGAATAAAACTTTCCTAAGTATTCATCATCTATTTTGATGAAACATTTACACCCACTCTAAATTTTTCCAAATTAGCAGGTTTACCTATCCAAAGTTCATAAGGAGTCTTGTTTCCATTACTTCTTATATGTCCTCTATTAAAAATGTAGACTATAGTTCTCACTGCCTCTATCCAATATCCATCATATAATCTAGAATCATTTAGCATACTTCTTGCCATCTATTGAATTATATTATTATTTCTTTCCACTACCCCATTATACTAAGGTGTTCAAGTTGTTGAGAACTATCTCCTTATTCAATGAATTTCAAAGAAGTCATTAGACGCATTAGACCAAAAATATCCTCCTCTATTAGACTTAAGGATCTTACCATCCTTCTTATTCTCAATAATGGCCTTAAATGTCTTGAACTTGTCTAGAGCTTCTGACTTTTCTTTCATAAACTCTACCCAAGTCATTATTGTGTAGTCATCTATGAGTAACATGATGTATTTATCTCCTTTAATGCTTTGGATTATTGTAGGCCCATAGAGATAAGTCTATATTAAATCTAATGGTATTTTAGCAAAGTACTCCTTGGACATGAACCTTCTTCTAGTCTTCTTACCATGTTGGCATGCCTTGCAAAGTATGTTTGTAAGTTTGGTGATCTTAGGCATGTTCTTCATAGAATTCTTAGTGCTTATCTCGACTAGATTGTCAAATTAAAGTGAAATAACCTTCTATGAAATATCTAAATTCCATATTTCTCATAAATCATCTCTCCTTCTTGATCTCATTCAAGACATATTGATTATTTTCAATCCTCTTAGCATTATTTACTAGCCTTCCTAATTTGGCTCTCCTTATCTCACACCCTCTCTCATGAAAGGTTAGTGTGTGTCCTTGGTTACACATTTAAATTAAAATAATAAGGTTATGTTTTAAAACTTCCACATATAATATTTTTTTTGTCTTGGTCTTCCCATTATCCAAACTCAAGATACCATTATAAACTGTATTGGTAGTTGTGTTGTCTCTAAATCTCACTATTCTTGTAGCATTATTCTTCAATGAGATGAAATTATTTTTTTCTCCTCTCATGTGAATTTAGAAACCAATATATGTATAAAATTTCATTCTTTCATCCTCAATGTGAAAGGTAGTCTGAACTAACATAGATTATTCTTTAGTCTCATGCTCTTCATTAGCAAATAATCCATGTCAATTCTTGGGCTCAATATGATTAGTCCTAACTTGAATTGGAGTACATACCAATGTTTGACCCTTCTCATTCACTCTAGGAGACCCATATATATTTTTGAATCTTGAGGTCTTAACTCTATTGGGATAGAATCTTGTAATGTGTCCCATATTATTTCAACTATATCAAACAATATTCATGTACTTACCTCTTATCTGATCACTCCTTTTCCCATGGTCCCATGATAATTTATTCCTTATTGTATTGGGATTACTAATTGGTATTTTCATGTTGGTACTCTTGACTTTTTCTTAACTTCTAATGCTCTATCTCAAATTTGTTCATCTTGTCTATGAGAATCTCATGCTCAATATTCAAGGAATCTAGCTCTATATTCAATTGATCATGCTCAACTTATTTTGATTTAAACTTTATATTGACACCTAATTTGTTCTTGAGGTCCTTGTTTATCTTCTTTTGATGATTCAAGTCATCTATAGAACTTATAAGCTCATATTTCTTAGTCTACTTCAGCTTCTCTTCCTTCATTATCATAGTATACTTATTTACCATACATGTCTTATTGATCACTAAACATCTTGTTCTTCCTAGGATAACCTTCAAGTTGTTACAAATACTTCAAAGGACAAGGATATAATACCAATTATTTGAAGAAAAATAAATGAGGTGGGGGTGGGGGGGTAGGTCAATCAGTATTCAAAACATTCATTCAATTCCACTTAACATTCATGATCCATTCAAATAAATATATAGATTAATCAAAGCATAAATAAGCATATATATGAATATGAAATTCTAGAACACATCACAAATGTAGGAAACCCTAAAGGGGAATAAAACCCAGTAATCTATACAAATGTACTATAGTCCTATAATCCAAAAATAAAATTTAGTTAAGCACCAACTACACATGGAGAACCAACCCCAACTAGCCAAACACCCACTTTTAAGGAGGCACCAACCCCCTAAATGACTTAGCATCAACTCAGACACTTGATTGTTTTGATCACCTTTAGAACACTATGTTAAATAAACCAATTGATCATTACCACCACTTTAACTTTTGTAGACACTAAAAAATTACACATGATGGTTCTAGATGTTGAAACACCCCTAGATCAGACCATTACCCAACCTCCAACCATGACCTTGAGTCAGTTTAGATAACTAGCTAAACCAACTTACTAACATACCTTTTCAACCCACTTAACCTTCAACCCTTGACCACTAATGGTCACCTTGACTGCCGAAGGTCACCCTGACCACTGATGGTTAACTTTTCCTCATATAAACAAAGATAACTTGAGTTATGTGCAAACTAACACATACAAATTTAATATGGATGGTAAGCTAATGCATCACAACCACAAACTAAACCTCCTATGGAAACTTTTACCTCCATATCTCTTTGCTTATAAAAGGAGAGGAGTAAGAGGTAAAAGGGTATCTAGGGATTTGGTAATCAAGATATCAACCAATAATCATTAGGAGCTTCTAGCATTAAAAACTTTTGTACAATTCTTCCCTCTATCAAGCTATGACAGAGACCCAAACCTCTACCAGAAATATTCTTTAGAAAAAGTACCATTACTCTACCAAACTTATTCTAAGATTAGATACCACTATGAAACAACCATTTAAGTATATTTCTTATTTTCAAGTTTTAATTATTTAGTTTCTAACCCAAACCATTCTACATCATATCTTCTAACCTCTCACCCCTTACCAAACTTCAATCCACTTACTAACCCCTTCTGTATCTTGAACTAGACTCTTTTCTAAAATGTTGTCAAAACCCATAATTACCACTAATGGTCACCTTTAAATACTAATGGTCATGTAAGCATTGATGGTCACCTTAAACTACTAATAGTCACCCAACTACCAATGGTCACCTTTAACCTCTGATGATCACCCAACCATTGACAGTCACCTTAACCACTGATGGTTATCCCAACCACTAATGATCACTGTGGTAGAAAATAATAGCAAGTTATTTCAACATACTTGCTCCCAACCAACTTCCACTTTTTAACCTTTTGCCTATTCACAAGAACCCCACCTATTTTTTGGACCCAACATGACATATTCAAAATTAGTATTGACCTACTATTTGATATAATTAATTTATTTCCTTTATCAAGCATTTATTTATTCTTGCATTTCCTTTCAGTATTTTCAATCATTTGATGTAAGTATTTCATTTTTATTCCCTTTAACTGAACTATTTTAAGAATGTGGATTGATAGCCTCCTAGTAAGCTCATGCTTCTTAAATCTATCTCAGGCTAGGCAATCCACTTTGTTATCCATCTAACAACCCCTTTACATTAGTGCTTTCTTATATACAAGTCATTCTTGTCAAGACAAATAGGATCTCTTCAAAATTATATGGATCATGTATACACAGATAAACATGTTCTTCTACCATACTATTAATTAGTTTCCTACTTCTTCTTTAACTAAAAAATAAACTAAAATTACGAAAAACATTTTGGCACACCTGGTGGGACCTAGTAGAATTTAGGCACCCTTTTATTCCTTATTCTATGCTCATATAAAGAAATAAAAATTTATTTTGGGTATAAAATAAATCTTGTATACATTGATTACTTCCATGTTTAGCTTAGGTAGTTAAAATTAAAGTCAAAATAATTCAATCGTAGTTTCACTTATTTATCAAACACCATACCAAACCACTTAAATCAATGAAAACATCATAACAACTGACATAAGACTTGAATAGGGTTTCACCTCTTAGTAGATCACCTTCACCCTTTGGCTATATCACTTAAAGGTCATTTCCAAGAAGAGAAACCAAAATTAATCTCTTTGGTTGAGTCTAAACTCTAGATATCGGTATATACTAGCTAATCACCTGACACCTTTATCACTATGATGTGTGAACTAAGGGGGTAGGCCCCAATACCAAACCATGTATTCATTTCCAACATATATCCTTTCGAGATCCTTAGACACCTAAAACAAACCATAGATTTCTTTTATAGTACATGTTCTACAAACAAAGTTCTTCTTCACACTTTCCAACTAAGGCATAAGCCAAAAGTGAGATAAAAGGTACCCTAAGATTTTTAAAATAATATAGTGCATGTTTTGATTGCTTTGGGACAATTTTCTTTTATTTGATTTGTGTTTGAGTTGTGATCTTTATTTTATTTGTTTCTCTTTTTTACATGGTCTTTAATAGATAACAGTTGAGGAACCAAACCAACCAATAGCCATCTTCTTCTTCTTCCATAGAGTATACCTCATATTTTGAGTTTTCTCTCCATACTTATACCCCCCTACCATGACTTGAATATTTATACAAGGTGATGTATATTTTTCCACTTTCCTTGATAAAAACCCCATAGCCCTCCAACATTACCTCAACACCCTATTTCACTGCACGCCCACTTTAGTTCCTTTTAATGATCTACCTTATGGGATGCCTCCCCATGTTATGGCTCCCACTACCTCTACCAAATAAATGATCACTCAAACATCTTCTTCTATTAATAATCCATCTACTGCCTCCACCCAAACTTAGTCTAAAAACCTAACCAATAACCAAGTAACCCCTACACCAACCAATAACTCCTCCAACATAAGGACAATCTCACCATTTGCTACCCATACCACATCCACTATGGGGATACCTTATACCCATATTTTCACTATTCCCCTCATCACTACCAACCCACCAATATCCACCCACTTCAAATTTGATTTTTATACCTTCTACCCTTCAACCTATCAGTACTAGAGTTATCACTCATCCCTAACTAATTATCCCATCCATACCTGAAAACCAATCTATATCAATTCCCCAATCTATCAATATAACACCTCTGAACCAACCAACATCAACTCCTCAAAAAATACCTATGACACCATACCCATTCTATATTCCTAATCCACAAGGATATATAACTCCATCTTCTACCCAACCTGTTGTGCCTATTAACCCTTATGTGGAATCATACCAACCCTCAATGACCACATAACAATATGTGGCATATTATCAACCTTCTACTAGTTATCCATATATTACATCCACCCAACCCCAAAAAAACATACCACATAATTATGAAACTCCCCAACCCTAAAAATATTTGGTCAAAATGTTGATGGATAAAATGACCAAGCCATAGTCATCTATCTCTAGGTCTTATAACCTTTTGTATTATGACCAAATCCATAATGAGCCTATTCACCCATTTGTTCATATCTAACCTTACCCTCTTCAATGGGAACTACCCAAAATTTATAAATTACAAAGTAAAGAAGACCCCCAACAGCACCTAAGAGTGTTTCATAATTCTTACTACTTGATTGCCTATGATGATGTTCTTCTCCTTCACACCTTTCTTATGTCTTTTTTAGACCAGAATTATATTGGTATATTGATATCACTAAGCACTCCATATCTAATTTTTCCCAATTCACCCAAACCTTTTTAGACCACTTTTTGATCAATATATCTAAGAAGGTTTCCATCACCAACCTCTACTCCATCAAGCATTTTGATGGTGAATCAAATTCTATTTTCATAACCTGATCTAGGGGTCTTATAAACTAGTTCTCTTTTTATTTTCCCCAACCTATGTTGATTGAACTCTTCTCTCAATCTTATGTCAAACACATCACCCTTACTCTATAGGTTTAAATGCTCAAAACCTTTGATGAGGCTTTCACCATGGCATGTAAACTAGAAATTAGAGCCATCAATGAGGGGAGGTTTAAACTAAGAAATAAAAAATCTAGCTTCAAATATAGTGAACCTTCCCCATCCAAAACCACCAACCAATCTAACCACCCCAACACCAAACCAACATCAACCATAAACATAGTTGTCCTAAAAACCACTCCACCTATGGTTGTCAACTATCCCAACCAAACCAAATCCTCTAAATCTTCTAATCAACAAACCTAAAATCAAAACCAGGATACCCCAAAATAATACAGTCTATTAGGGGAGGCATGTGCTTCAGTTTTGGACAAGTTTCTCAAAGACAACCTCATACAACTTCCCCCCATAAAACCTCCCCAATAATTCAATGGTTCTCACCTTATGCCTAGTTGATAAAATTAGAATGATCTATGTGTTTTCCACCATGTGATGGGACATGATGTTAGTAGGTGTAACACCTTCAAAACTATTGTCCAAAACTTGATTGATAACAGAAAACTTGAATTGGACAATCCCAATGCACCCTCAAATTTTTCACTAAACGTCTTTTGACAACCTTTTCTCAATCATGCCCCTTCTACCAACCACAATGATAACAAACATAATCATCTCATGCTCATGAGGTAAATACAGTCAATGAAATTATTAGTGAACCTATCATTTAGGAAACCACTACCTCAACTACCCCTTTCTCCACTCCAATTATTAAAGTGGTAGAATCACCCTCCATTCCCTTAGATACACAAATAAAGGAAGAAACTACCTCATTTCCTTCACTTGATGAGATAATGGACTTACCCACATATCCTTTGATAGAAATACCAAAAGAGGCAAAATTACCATCACACCTTCCTCCCCCATCATGGAATCACCCACTCTCTCTTTGGAAACCATTCCACAAAGAGAGATAACCATATCAAATCCTTTAATAGAGGAAACATCCTCCCAGATCTTGAAATCTTTCATCAAAGACAAGGTTGAAGAAACCATTCCATTACCGTGACTTATTGGCCTAATCTTTGCATCTCATGCCCAAGGAAATAAACAAACTTACAAACCATTCTCTAGATTGGTCTAAAGCCTCGAATTCTCCTCTCAACCTAATTTGGATTGAGCCACCTTTTAACACTATCTTGGGATCCGCTATCAAAATAAGCATAAACCTTTAACCTCAATTTCATACACCATTAAACTTATCATCACTTCAATCCCTGCATCAAAAACTTCTCCCTCTAAAACTATGAAAGAACCATCTAAACCAAATCTATCCAAAATAATCATGACCTTACACCTCTTTAATCAAACCTATCAAAAACCTATGGGTAGTTCCTTCTCCTAGACTTATCCACCCATATTTGAATTTTTATTTAAACCATTTAGTCCACCAAATAAAACCTTAACCAAACTAACCAAGAAGGTAGTGCCACCCAAACTCAAACCTCAAACCAAAATCATACCACCCCTTCCCTCTTACCTTCTATCTTGGGACCCCATCCTTATTCCATCCTAGGATCTCACCCTTATATAGATAAGGTGAATCCTTCCAAAACTACCCAAACTAAACTTCCTCCTTTTATTCTACCTTTACCTACCTCCTCCAAAACATTAAAGTCCCTATCATTTTTAGCTAAACTATCTACCTCTACCTACCCACCTATCTCTAAACCTTCATCATCTCAATCATCCACCTCCAAATATTTAACCTTTCAACCTTCCATCTCAAAACCATCTAACACCAAATAACCCTAATCAAACCCACCTACCAAAACCATCCTACCATCCACAATTTTTGTGGTGAAACCTACTTCTAAGAAGGTTCCCATCCTGAAAACCAAAACCCCATCACCCTTAACATCTTTACTAGAATATTATTTTACCATTTTATAAAGGTTATTACAAAAGTATTCCTTACACCTACCACCTATAAAATCTTTTAACCTTTCAAGTCCTAAACCATCTTGGTTCAATGAAAGTTTAATATGCTCATACCATATGACACCTAGACACAACATAAAGAACTACAAATCTCTCCAAAAACTTATCATAACTTATGGGATGAGGATGATCTATTATCCAATGAACCTCTCTTAAAATATACATCAACCCAACCCCTAAATGAACCTATCCAACTGATGAGGTCACCAATTGTTCCTTTTATAACCTCATCTATACCTAGTTATATATATTTTTCAATATGAATCCCTAGAACTATCCATGTCTTATGTAAATAAATGAATGAATGAATGATTATATATGTGCATTAATATTTACATGTTGTGTTATGGATTAATGATTTTTTTATTTGATTATATTATACTTGTGAAACATTATTTAACAAATATTTTAAAGGTATAATAAGACTACAAAATCTTGCTTGGTCATAACACTTATAGAGAAGCCCAAAAAAAAGGGGCTTCTAACCCACAACAACTATAGTATTTCCACCTACAAGTTTCCCATAGTATTTTGAGGTTTTCACCTACAAGTTACCCATATCAATTGCTAAGCTATAAGCTTACCACTTATAGGTTTCCCATAGTAACTATAGGTTTTCACCTACAGGTTGCCCATAGTAACTATAGGCTTTCATCTATAAGAAACCGCAACCACTACATAAAATAAAAAATTACTATGATAATAACTAATTACCATGGACACATCTAACTATCTTAGAAATAAATTAAATGATTGAAGAGGATCCTCTATAATAGCTATGTGGACCCCTCAAATGAAGTGAAACTTGGATGTGCTGCCAAAGGATGAATATGATAAGGATAATGTAAAAGAGAAAAAAAGCAAAAAAACAAAATAGCATGTATTTTTCTTTACCTAGTCAAGCCTAAAAACAAGTAGCTTTAAGTTACTAACCACCTAAGGGTTGACTTGGTTAGGTGAAAAGTATTTGTACCTTTCTTAGTTTAGTGTTTTTTATTAAAGATAATAAAATTCCTTTTGTATTTAATGGTAGAACCTATATTAGACAATAATTACATTCTCATTTCTAAATTATTGTAATCTACTATAGAAATCTTTAATTACTATAGATCTAAGTGATGAAAAGGTTGATTCTATAAGAAGCTTTTGTAAGTTTCTCAGAGAAGGATTAGAACTTAGTTTTAAATGAGGAGGGTCCCCTCAAAAGGTGTTATAGTGAAGATCCTAACCCTTCTTAGATTAAAGTGTGTTGTGTGAATTGATTTCATTACTAGTTTGATTATATAAAGTGTGATGCATGTGTGACTCCTAAGTGTGATTTTTTTTTGCATTCTATTATAATAATTCCCTTGTATATCTATATGGTGAAATTAGTAATATATCATTGTATTATAACCAAAAATTAAGTTAGCCTATAAATCAATAATGCATATATAGTTTTGACATCCTTGAAAAGACTACGTATCCTAGGTTGACAATTAATGTTAAGTATATTTAAGAATATGGTATTAATCAGGTAATAAGTCTTATAAAAAAATTTGTGTCATTACTTGGGAGGTCAATTATTTGTTTCTAGATTAATTTTCCTACTTTCATTTCCTTATTTCTAGATTAATTTTATTTCTTTCATTTCCTTCTTTCTAGAATAATTTTATTGCTTTCATCTCTTGCTTTCATTAGATAACTTTACAACTTTTTAGAGATAAAATTTTAATTCTTGTTGTTTTGATTTTTAAATTCCTTCATATATTTTTTTCATTCTATTTTTTTTCATTTTGAAATAACCCTTTAAATTTAAAATGAGAAAAGAAAAAAAACTAACCCTATATAGGAAGGGACATGACAACTAAAGGAATGGCTTAAATGTTTATATACAGAGAAAGGGATTCTCGAGGGAGATTCTTAACAAACAAGCTAGAAGGTTCTACTAGGAAAGAACCATAAGTACCTACAATAACTAAGAATCTTGTTGAAGGATATACCATAAGCTAGAGGGATATTGAATAAGGGAACACTAAAAACTGAAGGAGGCAACTTATAAAATAAGTACTATTGGCTTTGAAATAGGAAATAAAATTAGAGGAAGAATTAGCTAAGTTAGTAAAGAGAAACGAAGGATATGAAATACATAAACTAAACACTCTAGAAAGCAACACCATAACAATATTCTAACAAGGATTTCTTGAATAAATCAAGGAAATATCAAGAGAGTCTTTAGACTTCTCATTTGGTAAAAATACTATAGATCAGTAAATAAACATCTACTATCATGAAAACCAAGGGAATGATATAGAATTTGAGGATGTGATCTTGATTACATTTAGTATTCATATCAAAAGAAAATCCATCATGAATAGAGAAGGATAATTTGTATATGACAACAAGGATCCAAACATAATTACTTTTGAATTTCCTATTCTATATGCAATGAATGTAACACAAAAAAAAAAAATCCAACCCTTAGCTTTGCCCAATTTTAGAGGTATGTTATCAAAAGATAAGAACGCATTTTATTTTTAATTTTGTATCCTATATATAAGTTATGACTATAGGTAGGATACACATAATTTGAAACTTTTTCCTACCACACTCAAAGACTCAGTACTTTGTTGGTTCATGGGACTCAGTAGTAATTCAATCCACAATTAGGAAGACATGAAAAATAAGTTTTTGGTTAAGTATAAATAGTATATATGAGGAATAAATTATATAATAAATGAAATATTTAGGATGGCTCAAGAAGAGGATGAATCCTTGGAAGACTATGTTGAACAATTTAGTTCAGTGTATAAAAATTTAAGAAAAATACACCAAGAAAAGAGCCTCTAAAACTCATCTTCCTAAAAGGAGTTAGATAATATTCTCTTCAAGACTTAGAAAAAATTATTGAGAGATATATATATTCCAAATGAAATTCACTAAAATCAAAGAGCTTAACAAAAATTATTCTAGGTCTGCCATAAATAAAGTTTGGGGCAACAAGCTTCCACTAGCAGCCACAAGTGGCCTATCAAAATATAATAACCTATTATAAGACATGAAATAGGATATCATTAGTAACTTATCCACCCAAATATATATCTTACACACAAGGAAAAATAAATTAGCATTAGATCAAGCTTTGACTATCTATTGTCTAGATTGCAAGAAAAAGAAGATAGACTATAGGTGTCACAAGATTTGGGCTGAAGTAGGTAACATCACAAATGAAAAACTATAAATATTAGAGATAAAAATTATAATAGGAGATGGAAAACAATTTTTTAATGTTACATAAATAAATAAATGGGTTCAACAACTATCTTATCCATGTATGTGATAAAATCCACCTTTTTCAATTCATAATTTATAGATACTACTAATTAGACTAGTCCATGGATAAAATTTACACCTCCTAATACAAACTAGAAGACACTTTAGACAAGCCACCCCTCCACCTCCTAGCAGCCTCTAAAAAATGTATCCCCACCTTAAATATATGCTTGGTAACTACCCCAAGTCCACCACTTACAACTAGTGGCAGCAGCCCTAGAGACCCAATTAGCTCTAGGGAAACTATCAAGGAGGCTTCCCTCCATAATGAAAAAAACAACCTCATGCTCTTATGACCAATACACAAGCTTCACCCAAGCCTAATCAGATTCTTATCCAACCCATATAAAATATTTAAAATATGTTTTTGTAACCAACATTCAGTACTAAACTTGTTTAGTAATCAACATATATAGTGAATATCAATGGAGTTTACCTACATTTAAAAAGATTTCTACCACCCCAAACCCTACCCATAATAATGGAAACAACTTAATAAACTCTAGAAGATCATGCTAACCCACCTTCACCACTACAAGAAATATTTTAGATAGTAAATAAAGCTATGAATGAAGTAGTTTCACCATTTTTAGAACATTTTAGCCTTCAATACCACACAACTGAGCCTAAATTTGACTTTATAAGACAACTCAAGAATCTTTTTGTTAAAATTCCTCTCTTTTAGGATATCAAGGATGTGTCCATATATTCCAAATCTATGAGAGATCTATTTCTATAAAAACTTAGAAGGAATAAGAAGGATCCCAATACAGTACATGTGATTGGCTAGTTGATAAACATTATGTTTGGAAACACCCTACCAAAAAATTATTTAGATCTAAAATTCCAAATAGTAAGATTTAAAATCCATGACCAACATCTATCCAATATATTGATATAATTGGGGGCTGAAATAAATTTCATGACAATTGAAACCATGAAAAAATTCCACCTAAATAATATTCATCCCACATCTACAATGTTGGAAAGGGCTAACATGCCTAAAATTAGAGTAGGAGTCATTGAAGACCTTGTCATTACTATAGATTCTTGAGAGTATTCTATATATTTCATTATGCTACAACCAAAGTCTAATTTAGGTGGATACACTCTCATCTTAGGATGACCTTGGATTACCATAGCTGATACCTTATCAGCTGTAGATTAGGTAACATGTTGATATCCAATGGCAACCACACTAAGAAATTGGTCCTCTATCATCTAGCATAACCATATTTGAAACTAGAGAGTACATTATGGGATGAATAAGATGAGGCATACCAACCTCCTTTGATTCTTGTATTCAACATAGACCATGCATAAACCTTGTCTAATCAAGAGGAAGATACAATTCTCTCAAATTTACTCTAGAATAATTACTAGATTAATCCTAAAGATCCCAACAACCTAAAATGAATAAGGTGCCTATTTGCCAACCTCTAATAAGAAGATAAGTCTATTACATCTATACAAGAAACATTCCATCATTTTTTCCTTCATAGATATATCTAAACCATATCCATTATTAGTTTATAAATGATTAGATCACTCATAAAGAAAATTGAAATTTCTTCAAGAAAAACATTGCTTATTAATAGCAAGTTGGAGTCAAATGTGGAAAACCACCTAGTCAGCATGTTGCATGCAAAACAATGTGATTTTGTATAAGATTATGAGGATATGCAAGGAATTATCTTAGAAACATGAACACATCAGATCTACATGAAATATGAGTGCCAACCAATCCAACAGCCACAACGTAGGATGATTCCAACTCTTAGAGAAATAGTCCTAGTGGAACTATAGAAACTCTTGACCACAAGATTTATATATCCCATCTAAGATAGTGAATGGATTTCACCATTGGTAATTGTATTAAATAAAAATAGAGAGTGGCTTGTTTGTATATATTATAAGAAACTTAATATGGAAAATAAAAAGGATCATTTTCCTCTACCATTCATTGATTAGGTATTGGATAAACTAGCAAGAAAAAAATATTTTGCCTTTTTGGATGGCTTCAATGGTTACAACAAGATTAGAATTGCTCTTTAAGGCCAAGAGAATACCACCTTCATGTTTCCTTGGGGTACTTATGCTTATATTGTATTACTATTTAGGTTATGCAACATTCCTATAACATTCTAGAGGGTTGTCCTAAGTATATTTTCAGATCTAGCTAATGAATGTGTAGAAATCTACATGGATGACTTCACTGTCTATGGATAAAAATTTGATGAGTACTTGAAGAACCTAAATAAAGTAATGAAATTATGTCAAGAGAACCATTTGTCCTTAAGACAAAATAAATGCTACATTTTAATGATAAAATAGATTATCCTAGGCCACCATGTATCTCCTAAAGGAATCAATGTTGACCCTATAAAAATTAGTATAATAGAAAATATGATGGTACCTAGAAAATAGAATGATGTCAAGAGTTTTTTAGGATATGTTGGTTACTATAGAAGATTTATTAACAATTTCAGCAAAGTAACAACACCATTATTTACTCTCTTGACTAAAGATGCTAAATTCATATGGACTCCTACCTGTGATGTAGCCCTTAAACAATTTAAGGTATTATTGACCACTACTCTAGTTCTACATGGTCCTGATTAAAAGCTTCCCTTCCATATTCACATAGATGCCTTAGATATTACCTTGGGAGTTGTGCTAGGCCAAAAATAATAAGCACTAAACTATGCCATATATTATATAACTAAGAACATATAGACAATAGAATTAAATTACATGGTTATTGAAAAATAATATTTGGTAGTAGTCTATGCTATCAACAAGTTCCATCACTAAATAATAGGGTACCAAGTGTTTTTTCATATAAACCATGCAGCCATTAGGTAGCTTATGAATAAACTAACTATCCCAAACAGAGTGATAAGATCATTACTCTTATTAAAAGAATTTGATCTAACTATTGTAGATAAGCCTGGTAAGGATAATGTTGTGGCTAACTTCCTATCATGACTACAATCCCCTCAAGATTCAATGACTAATTTTTATATGAGCACCTATTCTCCCTCACCCTTACCATGCCTTGGTATGTTGATATTACTAACTACCTTATAACAAGGCTACTTCCATAACACTTCCTCCCTAAATAAAAAAGAGCTTTGATTCAGAAAAGTGGCAAATATTGCTAGCTTTTTGGATTCCTTTTCTATACTAGGCCTGATTTCATCATTACAAGATGTCTTAGAGAAAATGAAGTTCTAGATATCTTTAAAGCTTGCCATGATGAGCCTTATGGAGGGTACTTTATAGCCAATTGTATAGTGGTAAAAATCTTGAATAAGGGTATTATTAGCCTTCAATCTATCAAGATGTAATAAGGTATACATCACATTGTGATAGATGTCAATGTATGGGGAGACCCACACATTAAGATGAGATGTCTTTGTAGCCTCAAATGGTGCTTGAACCATTTTTAAAATGGGGCCTAGATTTTGTAAGACCTTTTGATCCAAAATCAAACAACAAAGAGTACATCATTATATATACTAATTATGTCACTAAATGGGTGGAAGTAAAGGCTCTTACACATTTCAGAGATTAAAATGTGGTATATATACTCTATGAATAAATATTCACAAGATATGGTGTACCATGAGAAATAGTCACTAATTAAGGACCCCAATTTACTACTAGTTTAGTTATTGCTTTGGTCCAACAATATGAGATTAGGCATAATAAATCAACTCCATATCATCCATAGTCTAATAGATAGTTGTAAGTTCCCAATAGGGAGTTAAAATATTTCGACCAAGACTATTAGTATGTTCTATAAGGATTGGGATGCTAGACTTCTTGAAGCTATTTGGGCATATAGAATCATGTGGAATACCACTATAGGCTACACCCCATATGATTTGGTCTATTGGAAGAAACCTATCTTACCAAAAGAATTTGAGCATAAGATCTTACAAACAACACGAGAACTTGGTATGGATATATCTAAAGCACAAAAAGAAAGGCGTATGCAACTTAATGACTTAGATGAATATAGATAGCAGGTACTAAAAAACATAAATTTTATACAACAACAATGGATTAGATGAAATTATAGGTATATTAAGATTAATTAATTTAATGTACGAGATTATGCCCTTATTTTTTATTCAAAATATAAGGATCAAAAGGGAAAACTCCATACCAAATAGCTTGTTCTATTTGAGATTGAGCATGTTTATTAAAATTGAGTAGTGCATCTCCATACTATTAATCTGATAAGATTTTATCTACTGATCAATTTCCATAGGGTAAAATTGTACAAAAAGCTAGTCACTCAAGAGGAATTTACCAAGTAGATATACAAGAAATTACAAAATGGATTCAATAATGTGTTGGATTAACATGATGTGTCACCAGCCACATGGAGAACCAACCAACAAGTAGATGAAGGAGAATAAGATATTCTATCCCTCTTTTGGCATGAATACTAAGATCTTTGCATATTCCTTGACATTCAAACTCATAGCTGACATGGCAAGGACATAAAATTAACATTCTATTATAGGAAGTAGTTAGAATAAAAAATCCAATAATGAAAACTCTTTTGGTCATTATTTGTAATTGTTAGGGAGAAAACTAGATTTTTGGTTGCCCAAAACCATCAAAAAGGGATTAAATAGAAAAAAAAACTTGCTAGTTATTTAGGCGAAAAAACTAAAAATGGATAACATGGAATCATTTTGAGTAAAATTGCTCATCTTCTTCTAACACATCTTTTCTTCTAGTTACTTTTGGCCTCCATCTTGAGTAGCTACATGTTTAACTTGTAGTTCATATAGGCATGAAACAACCCTAGAAAAATGGGACTATAAAGTACCCCTAGAGCTATTGAGGGAATATTAATAACAACTATAGGCACCCTCACCATTGTGATAGGCACTTTTGTCAATGAAGTAATTCCTCTAGTTGTTATGGGCTATTATGTAGTTGTGATAGACACCTTCATCACCACTAGGATCAACTTTATAGTGGCTAAAAGATCACCCATTAATTTTTATACATACATCATAACCCTTATATAAACCTCTTCAATAGCTACCGGATAATTTCTCACAAACTATGAGCTATGGCATTGGCTATGGGCTATCAAGAAATTCATAAAAGACATCAAACAAGCTAGATGAGTGAAGGAAGATTAAAAAAAAAAATTCAAGAATTGCTAAGGAATGACCATACCCCTGAATAATAAAAAAAGGGATACAACAAAGGCATATACTTCCAATCTCCATTGGGAGAGTTGTAAACCAAAATTTATGGCTACACAGACACAAAAGAACCATTATTTTGGTCATTTAATGCAAAATAATTTCACTATGTAAATAAGAGAGATCTAGGATCTTCTTTTTTTTGAAGTACAAGTCTCGATTTTCATATACCATTTGATTACCAAATCAAAAGATCTCTAAATAAATATTCCATCAAGAAGCATCATCATTCACTAGGAATAAGATAAAATAAAAATAAGCCATCAATAGGTTCATGAAGAGGAGATTAAGAATAGTAAATGCCATCACCCTCCCTCCTCCATGTTTATAATGGATCTGACTTGGATAATAAAAAAATATCTATATAAACCACCTTGTGGAAGGATGCAATAGACTCTCATATCACTAAAATACCACTAATCTAGTCTTTTTTAGGTCATCATGATTGAATGCAAGTTGTTGAGGGCATAATTGATGGATAGGATAGTGTGATCACATAATTACCCAATGGTAACAATACAACACAATCATGACTACCAAGGTAATAATTTCATGAGGAAACAACAAGCTAAGATTCCATTTTGTCAAACACTCACATGTACATCTCTTATGCCACAACCCTATGAACAAATGGTAAATAAGGTATAATGTATCTTTTAATCATATAAAAACACATTATTTTTTAATATAGCATGCATTATATTAAAAAACATATTTAATAATTAAAACATCATTCATTGAGTCTTGTCATGACCTATGCCAAATCACCACTCACACCTTCATAATGATCACATTATATCTCTTTGCATCCCACATGTACCACATCACTTGTGGACAAGTGCACTTATGTACAAGGGGCGAAATGTTATGGGAAATCAATCACATGCATTGAATGATAATCTATGATTGTATATTTAAATCCCATGATTATGCCAAAATATGATAGGGGAAAATAATAAATTTTATTGATTTCCACTTTGAGATCATAGATTTATACCAAAAAAGGATATTGTTAGACCCTACAACCAAAACTACCATTAGTGAAGAAACTTGCTTCACTATAGGATAAAATTTGAAGCTAAATTGGGATTTTTTAATAAATATCTATTGAAAAATTTAATAGGAAGATAAACTTCTAGAATGGGAGGTTCAATAGTGAGAAGGGAACTCTCAGATCACATGTAGTTGTAAGGAGACCTAGAAAACTGGGGCATCTTCAACAAGGTTAGATGGGATACCTATTTTGAGAAGATACATCATTTTTTATAACTTCTCACTAAATAATTTTCAATAAATTTTATAGGAGAATAGGTGATACTATTTGGCATCACATTTTTAGTTTCAAAGAACTAGTAAGCTAGGTTATTGGGTTGCCAAGAATAGGAGAAAAATGGGAAGAAAAATTTAATGGCCAACTAGCTAAGAAATAATTCTATCAAGATAATGAAATTATAGTGTTAAAGAATGGAGGTGTAGATAGATTTAGTCTACCCTCATATTAGAGGGAAGTGGTCTCATATACCATCATATATCTAACATGTGAAGGAAAGTACACTTTGATCTATACTCTCTAATTAAAATTTATGAATCATTTAAGGCATAGAATGACTATTAATTTCCCAAAACACTTGTGGAATATCCTAAATAAAATGTCTAAAGAATACCAAAGAGGGGTATAAAAAGCCTTGTCTCATCATTCCCTGATTTAGTTGTTGGTTAAACAAAGAATAAGAAATACTAGACCTGACCTTACCTGGGAACAATTTCTAACCCAAAGAACTAGTGAAACATGACAAAAGGAGGAAAATAATAAGGGTGAATCTCCTAAATAACAAGTCTACTAAAAAACACAAGAGGATATTATGGGCACTAGTACAACTAGCTAGCCCAAAGCTACTCAAGTTTCACCTATTATTACTATGGCTAGGAGAAGACAAATAAAATTAGAGCTACTTCTCAAGGACATAAAGGAGGAAAGTCCACCAAAAAAAACTAGACATCATATTCCTTCTCCTAAAGTTTCATCTTAAAAGGTAGAGTCTTCCACCATGGCTCCTTCAAAAGGAGAAGTTATTCCATCACTAGTTGCATAAGAAGAAGGGGATGCCACAAAATTTGATCTTCAGTAAGAAGTTCTTATATCACCATCCATATAGGAAGAGTAGGTTTCAATAACTCCCCCTCAAAAGAAAAATAAGACTGAAAGGAAGAAGCCATATGCATCAAAGAGAAAGATCCCTTCTCCTAGGAGATCTCATAAAATTAAAAGATAAAAGATAACCCTAGAATCCTCAACTATAAATATTAATGAAGATGAAAGGAGGAAGGAACTTAGAATTTGTAAGACCTTTGACAAATTTGAAATAGTAGAGTGGTCTACTAAAGAAGATTATGTAAAGGAAGAGGAAATGTAGTCATGTAAGAAACCCAAATTTATAGAGGAAGACACAGATTTATTCAAACAAATAGGGTATAAAGAAGAAGAAGAAATAAGAATGTAAGATCAACCTATAAAAGAAGCATTTCTTGAGGAAAGGATCATTGAATAAATAGTAGAGTATGACATAGTTACTCATGACCATGAGTTCCAAACTTTAGAACAAGCCATGAAAGCAATATATAGGTTGAGGAATAAAATATTAGAGTTAAAAGACAAGAGAGGCCTATAAACACTTCTAGGGGCAAAATAATTTATAGAGCCATCTATAGGAAGAGATTCAAATAAGTAAAGGACATTAGAGGAGCCTAAAATAACTCCCTTAAAGGTGCCTATAGTATCTTCATCCACCTTATCTATAGATAAAATTATTATAACCCTATAGGAACCTATAGTACATAATTCTCTAGCCTTGGTACCATTCCACAATAGGTTTTCTCTTGTAGAGACCACTGCAAAAATACCTACAATAGAAGTAATTGATGTAGACCTCTTAGATGTTAGGCTAGAACAAAATAATGACCTTTTGATTTTTCTTGACGAAAAGTTCAATAATGATAAAACTTATTATAATCAGCTCATACAAAGGTTTATAGTATATGTTGAAGCAAGGGAGCATCTTGAAGATTTAAAAGAAAGCCTAGAAAAGGTTGAGACTAAGATCACTTATTTGAAAGAGAAGATCACTAAATTACATGAAACTAATAAGTTGTTAAACGAATGTAGATTACCCTCTAGGGTATATGTAATATATTTAGAGGAGAGGTGGCTCAAATTCAAATATGACAAGATATACAGTGATTAGTCCTATAAGGGATGTGATCCTAAGTCTTTCTTTGAGATATATAGACATTCTAACCCTGATATTTAGGCACAACAAGTGATTTTTACATGTATCAATATGTTGTGCCGCATAATACAAAGTGGAACCCCAATATATGCCTAGGATATCTCTAATTGAATGAATTTACTTTATACATCCTCAATGAAACAAGAAGAAAAAAATAAGCTGAGGACTATCAAGAGAAAGAAAAAGATAATACCCTCATGATCAGGGGTGAATCTATAGATTTAGAAGCTATAATAGATGAATGTATTTCCTTTATGAATATAGATACTCCATGATCATGGGTCATAAAGAAATAAGTAGAGGTCTAGAACCAGTAATTAAGCCTCATGGAGGGAGATGGAAAATAACTTTCTGTTTCTTGTTTGCATAGATGGGTAGAAATTTTAGATACCTTAAAAATAAAAGAGCCTTATTCCCCTCAGAACCTTAGAGAGGAAATGCACAAAGTATATATGTAAATTTAACTTTTTAAGAAAATAATGATAAGTTGGTTGGGGTTGATGTTTTATCCACCCATGTTTTGGTTCCCAATTCCTGATTGGGAAGGGAATGTGTCAGCTGATAGAGAAGAAGAGAAGAAAAGGTGGAAAAACATAAATGATGCTAAAGGTTTTTATATCTTCAAAGGGATGGTATACACTAAGCCCTTATATTTTAAGAAATATTATGGATTTAAAATTTAGAGAATTCTTTCTCAAGAATAATAAAGAGGTTAAGTAGGGGGTATGATGAGGTCACAAATTTTTCCTTTTATAACCTCATCCATACCCAACTATATATCTTTTTCCATATGATTCCATAAAACTATCCATGTCTTATGTAAATGAATGAATGAATTAATGATTATATGTGTGCATTAATATATACATGTTGTGTTATGGACTAGTGATGCTTTTTTTTTAATTAGATTATACTTGTGCAACCTTATTTAAAAAACATTTAAAGGGTAGAATAAGGCCACATTAATCTTTCTTGGTCATAACACTTATAGAGAACCCACAACAAAATGGGCTTCTAACCCTTATAAACTATACACTTTCCACTCAGGTTGTCCATAGCAATTGTAAGTTTTTACCTACATATTGACCATAACAAATACCAAGCACTGGGATTACCACCTATAGGTTGCGTATAGTAAATATAGGTTATCACCTATAGGTTTCCCATAGCAACTATAGGCTTTCACCTACAAGAGTCCACAAATACTACATATAACAAACCATTTCTATGATAATAAGTAATAGGTTTTCAATGACACATCTAGATGTCTTAGAAATAAAGTAAATGATTGAAGAGGATCCTCCATAATATATGTATTGACCCTTCACGTGAAGTGAAACTTGGATGTGCTACCAAAGGATGAATAAGACAAGGACAATGAAAAGGAGAAAAGAAGTAAAATAACAAAGCAACATATATTGTCCTTTATTTAGTTAGGCCTAAAAGTAAGTAACTTTAAGTTATTAACC
Source organism: Torreya grandis (assembly GCA_037957365.1). Taxonomy (NCBI): domain Eukaryota; kingdom Viridiplantae; phylum Streptophyta; class Pinopsida; order Cupressales; family Taxaceae; genus Torreya; species Torreya grandis. The sequence goes on from JARHVA010007643.1 coordinate 160,309, forward strand.
ACTTGAAGGTTGACTGGATTAGTTTCAATTTATTTTTACCTTTCCTAGTTCATTTTTTTTGGTTAAAGCTAATAAGTATTCACCCAAACCCATCACCACCATTGAAGAAGACATTCCATCCTCACCAAACCCATCTCTTTCAAAGTTTGAGGATTTTGAAACCATCCCTTCTAATGCTTTTTTAGTCAATATTATTAGTTTGGGCCTCCTAACCTATGAAAAGGGTAGCCAAAATAAAACCTTTCCTTTGATTCATTTTGAAATGGTAGAAAATTATTATCCTACCATCCATACCATCCAAAATCAAGATGATGATTCCATCCTATCCTATCTTTATGCAAGGGATTATTCTATCTACAAGTCCCTTCCTCCTATGAACCAAACCATGTTGAATGAATCCACTATCGATGTCAACTTAGGTACTCAAGAGAACCCTCATATTGTAAATATTGGTCAATCCTTAGATTCCTTAAATAAAAAATATTACCCTTCCTCCCTTCATGGCCAATATATAGAATTTTCTTGGTCCTATCAATTTATGCCTAAAATTGATCCTTCCATAGCTCTTCACAACATTGTCATCCATCCCAACGCTAAGCTTGTTGAGCAAAATCTTTGTAGGATACACCCTCACATCACCCTTCTATTCAAAGAAGATCTTCAACACCTTTTAGCTATTAATTTCATTTAACCCATTGACTATCCCTAATGCATTGCCAATATTATCCCCATCACCAAACCCACAAGGGGACTTTTCTTTTGTGTTGAATTTCATTACCTAAACCTTACCTATCTAAAGGATGACTTCTCTTTACCTAACATCAACTAACCTATTGATATTATAGACAACCATGAGAAATTATCTCTCATGGATGGTTTCTCAAGATATAATCATATCTTGATTTCCCCTGAGGATCTTCATAAGACTTATTTCATCACCCCATGGGGAAACTTCTACTCTAGGGTCATGCCATTTGGCTTGAAAATTTGTTGGTCTAACCTAAAAATTTACCATGACTTATATATTTGATGACCTTATACATAATATTGCAAAGGACTATGTGGATGACCTCCAAAAATCCAAACTCTAAAAGGATTATTTAGTCATTCTCAAGATCATCTTTGAGCTCTTCAGCGAATATCATGTATGCCTTAACCCCAAGAAGTGCATTATTAGGGTCTTATTAGGAAAACTTCTTGGCTTTATCATTTCCATATAAGGAATAAAAGTCAATCCCACCAAAATCAAAATCAAATTTATCCTCAACATGCCACCTCCAACCCACCTTAAGAAACTCCATATCCTATAGGGGAATCTCCAATCCATCCATCACTTCTTCTCTTAGTTGTAAGATAGATGTCATCCCTTTCACCATCTTCTCAAGAATGATACATATTTTAAATAGACTAAGGACTATCAAAAATCATTTTATTCACTCAAAGAGTACCTTATTTCTCCACCCATTCTTATCCCTCCTAAACAAGACCAGCCCTTATACCTTTATATCTCCACCACTAACCATTCCTTACAGATAATTTTTGTTCACCGTGATGAACAAAATAAAAATCAAACTATCTATTATATAAGTTAAACACTTATAGAGAATGAAAATCAGTACACCTATATCGAGAATCTTTGCCTCACCCTAATCTTTATGGTTTACAAACTTCATCATTACCTACTTAATCACAAAGCATTTATCATTGCCAACACTAACCCACTCAAATACATGCACTTTAAACCATACCAAAACTAGTGTATGGCTAAGTGTCTCATGATCCTAGCCGAGTTTGACCCTAAGTTACTATATTAAGAGTTGATTAAATTACAAGAAATCATTAATAAATTGGCTAAAGCTCCTTTTCCTAATAACCAACTATATCCTCTTGCATTTATAGATGATTCCATCATGACTCTTTCTAAAGAGGACATCACCTACCAAATGACCATGTTTTTTGATGGCTCAAAGTGCCAACACGATGGGGTGTTGGAGTTATTCTTATTCCCCTTGATGGAAAACCTCTTCCTCTTTATTTCAAAGTTGATTTTGAGTGTACCAATAATATGGATAACTATGAATCCCTAGTAATATGTCTCCAAACCACTCTAGCCTTGGGAGTTAAGATGATCAGTCTCTTTAGTGATTCCCAACTTGTGGCCAACTAGATCAATGGATCCTACCAATTCAAGAATGATGTCTTAAAATAATAAAAACACCTAATATATATACTCTTAGCATAGTTTTATCATTAACTTATCTAATCTATTCTAAAATCTACCAATTTTATGGATACAATGGCTTCCCTAGATTCCCAGATTCCATTAATGCCTTCTAATTCTAAAATATTTATCACAATTCATCATTTTATCACACCCTCTTATATACAATCTGACCTCCCTATCATTTTTAGTGTGGAAGAGTCCCAATCAGATATTTAGTACCAACAAACCTTTGACTACCTCAATCTTGACATCATTCTTTCCAACCTCTCTAGGAATGCCTAAAGATCATTTGTTTAAAGTACTTCTCACTATACCATATTAGGGGGAATGATCTTTAAACATAGTTTCAACAACCTCTTTATCCATGGCCTACATAGTTCTGAAGCTTCCCATGCTATGAAGGAAACACATGATAGGATATATGGGAGACACTTTAGTGGTTTAACTGTGGCTAAATGTACCCTTTGCCTCAAATAATATTAGCTCACACTTAATCAATACTACTATGATTATGTAAAAAAGTGTGTTAAATGTCAACAACATGATAATGTACATCATGTGCTAGCCTATGGCCTTCAATTATCCAAGGACTTTTGGCCTTTCTCACAATGGGGACTAGATCTCATTGGGGAAGTCAATCCACATTCTTCATAGTGCCAACACTCTATCATCATCACCATTAGATATTTTAGCAAGTGGGTGGAGTCTATTCCTCTCATCTTGACCAAAGATGACAACATATTAGACTTCATCAATCATCATATCATCTATCATTTCAGTATTCCCCATAAGATTATCACTGATAATGACAAAAATTTGAAAAATAAACAAGTCTAAGGTCTTTGCGATGTATTTAGCATCAATTTAAGATTTTCATCACCTTATCATCCATAAGTAAATGGATAGGTAGAAGCCTCTAGAAAAACCTTCAACAAGATTTTAACCAAAATTGTTAATTCTTTTGGTTGGGATTGGCACTTGCACATCCACTTTGCTTTGTAGACTTATCACACTAGCATTCAAACCTCTATGGGTGCTACCCTTTCTCTCTAGTATTTGGAATAGAGGTAGTCTTGCCTCTCAAATACTAGATTCCTTATCTTCACATATCCATATAAGACATCAATTTTGAGAGTGACTATTTTCTAGAGTGACTATTATGACTTGAGCTATTTTATGAGCACCACCTAATTGTCCTTAACCATCTTCATGTCTACCAAGAGTGAATCAAGTGTGCCTATAACAAGCACTTAAAATAATTATAATTCAACATTGAAGATATCATCTTGAAGGAAAATCAACATTTTACCAATATGAAGAAAATCAAGCAAGGAAATTTTGATTTTAATTGGCTTTAACCCTATAATATAACCCAAAAGTATGGATCAATGGCTTATCATTTGTCCTCTCTTAAAGTAAAAACAAAACCTAATCACCTTAATACTTCACATCTACATCATTTCTTTTTTTAAATAAGGATCAAACTCACCTTTTTGTCTAACCTAAGATCATCCCTTGATTTATGATATTTTCACCTTTCTCACACCTTCATCCCATCCCTTTGAGAAAAATTGATTACAATATAAAACCATGTGATTAACCATTATAGTCATATCCTAATCCTAAATATGGGAACCATATATCTACCTATGACATGGTTTTCATGGATATTTTTCATCCCTAATCAGATGGGATCCCGATTATTATCTCTCAAAGCCACCCCTTTCACTAAACATTAACCTTCTTGTGCTCTAGGTTTTTCCATCATAAAGGTAAACCTCTAAACATATATAGACTTTTCCATGTCTAAAACCTAGCACCAAATCGATTTGGGATACCTAAATATAACATGGGTCAAATATATCTAGCATGTAGACTGCTCCCTTAAAGGATAACTAACCACAATTTAAATTGCTTAAAAGATAGACTATTCCCTTGAAATACATTTACCAAAATAAATAAATACAAACTTAGACCACTCTATGGAAGGATGGATAAGTCAAATTTTTCATTTTAATCTTCCCACAATTATCAAATTCATAAACATATCAAAACAAATCAATAAAAGGACCCTATATCAAAATTAGGACAAGATATCTAAAGAAAGCTACAATTAGCTTTCATATATAGCATTAGTAGACTTCTAGTATCGATAAGTATACACTTTGTATTAAGTCATGGACCTATCTACTATGGTTCTTAGGTCACATATAGAAGGGGAAAGCCAACCCATAAGAGGTTACACTACTCCTCACACCACCTATCACCTATATCGCCTTTGTACCATCTATAAATCAAGGGATTCATGAGCTTACTTGATACAATGCGTTCAAGACACCTTTTACCAACCAATACATGCTAATAATAAGCATTCAAAAGGCTTATGTTACTTGATCCACTCCAAATTTGGTTTTGTTTAGTTCTTACCAATGACTAAGCAATAGGCCTTTTCCTTATCCTCTCATAATTAGTTGATGTATTCACTTAAATATGTGTCTCATGTTTTTCATCTCTTTTTCCATATCTAGTTTTTTTATCTAATCTTACTTTATGTGATATCATCAAAAAATTAACTATAAACCATAACATCACACATCCATAATCATAAACCAAATCATACACCAAAACATCATAACCATTATCAAAACATCATAACCATAATCAAAAGATCATAATCATAATCATAAACATCATATATATATATATATATATATAAATCATCACATCATCATAATCATGTATAACAAAAACTCATCATAAACATCATCCATAATCATTAAATGCCTAAGCTAGTCAGTTTATATCTCATAAGCATAATCATAATACATACAAACATTTAAGCCATGACTCATGAACCATGAAACCGAATCTATATATCATCATTATAGACATATAAATTTGGCCACCAATGGATTTGCATTAGACTATTAAAATAATTATTACCAATCATTAAACATTTAACCTAAGAATTTATATTAGTCTTAAAGTTGGATTTATAACCTTACATTAAATCAATTGACCTATCAAATCAATCAAAAAAGGAAAATACACATATTGAATTAATCAAAATCAAATAAATGACCAAATGCCTATAAAGACTCAATTAAATTTCACACCCTAATCAAAATCAATTATCAAGCTAAATCAATTTCAAATACTAATTGAGTTCACTCATGAGCTAATAAATTAATTTATATAAATAAAATTCAAGGACATCCTAGAATATCTTAGAATAAACTTATTACCTTTGTGAGTTGTCACTTTTGGAAAATATCTATAAGAATATTCTAAGAATATGCTAAACTCAGCCAAAGTCAATAAACTCAACCATGTTCATATTTAACCCATTATAAGAGATTTAAAAGCCTATAAAATCAAAATTTAAGCTCTTCATTTAGGAAGCTCAATCAAAGGAGAGTTATAATGCAGGATTAGATTCGTGAAGGTAAAAGCCTAGTGTTATAATGCCTTAATTAAGCCAAATCCATCAAGCCGTCAAGCCATCAATCAAGCCAAGCATTCAAAAATGGTGAATAGAGGAGATGATTGTAACTATATGTCATTGATGAAGACTTCTTATTCATAAACTGAGAAAGCCAATCGAATTACCATTTGGAGCTATCAAGGATTTGGTAAGGAATTTGTGTTTTTATGTTTATATTTCTCATTTCCTTCCATGTTTTGTTGAGTTCTCATTTGATTTATTCGTTATTCTCCCCCATGATCAGGCCTAAAGGATGTTATATTATTATTGACTTCATTTTTTCATTGTTTTTGATACTAACTCTATACTAACCTCCTCTTTTGAGTTAAAATCCTAGATCTTAAATGGCACACCTGGTGGGACATGATTGCATACCCCACATTTTTGAACAAAAATGGTTGTTAAAATATATATTATTTTTAATTTGTTTACTATTTTTTTCTAAATTTTTTATAGAATATTCTTAATGGTTTCATATTAATTCTCTTAAAACTCCATTAAAATATTTTTTTTAGTTTAGAAGTTATGACTCTTTTAATTACTATCACTTTTTATTTCCTATGTTTTTGGTAAAAATAGCTAGTTATGGAGCTAATTAGTTTTTCTAAATCATTTTTTTGACCTTAATTTTTTAAGAGAGGCGAACCCTATACCTATAAATAATATCCAAATTTTTTGTGACAAATGGATGTATATTTTAAATTTTATGGTTCAAATACTAATTGAAGGTTTATATGTTTTATGTGTTCGGATTTATTTATTTTAACCTTCTAGCTTATTGTATGCATGTTTCATAGGTTTCTTTTAATTTTTGAGATTTATTGAGTTTTTATTGATATTTTTTATATCCTTTTCGTAACCTAATGCATTTTATTTCTTGAGATTCTGCCTTTGGGTTGACAGATTTTGCCCTTCAAGGTTGATTGTCTCATTTGATAAACAAGCTTCAAGTCTAAACAAAGTGCTAACCTTTTTCATGTAGGGCCCATTTGAAAAATACTAAAAAAAAATTTAATTAGTTCTTTCACACTTTTTTTGGGATGTTTTAAAATAAATTAAGCATTTCACTTTGTGTTTACAAAGAAAGTTTTGCATGTTTATGTTAAATGTTTTGATATTTCTTTCAAAGTTCAAAACTTAAAGCCAAGGGGATAAAAGAACACCACCACACATTTTGTTTAGTGCTATAAAATTGAATACAGTTCAAAAAATTTGCAATTTTTTTTCATTATTTTTTTAGTCTAAACTTGTTTGAGTAAATAGGTAGTTTTCCATGTATGCTCTCCCATCTATCCCCTTTAGGGAACTTTTGGGATTAAAAATGCCAACTTTTTTTTAGGTAGTTTGCAACTATTTCCATTTTCAAATCTTAAAGCCAATGGGATAGTAATGAATCTAATCAAATAAATTTAATTTGGTGTAATTAAATTAACCTCATTTTAATTGTTTGCAAACTTGCTTGGTGATTGTGTATTTTAGCTAAAAGAGACGTGCATGTATACTCTCCCATATATCCCCTTTAGGGAAATTTTGGGATCAAAAGTACCATCTCATTTCATTTTGATCCTAGTCCAAGGAATATAATGAATGTCATTTAAATCCCTCCCCAAAACTTTTTAATATTATTGGGTGATATTGAGGTGAACATAAAGTCTTTTTATTGTGTCATTTATTTCATGCATCTTGGGTTGTGAGGGGGACTTCATTACCTCCCATAATTTCTTTAGGAAATCTTTGACCTGGGGCTTCATCTCTTGGCATCATCTTTAACCCCTCTCCATGAGGGGTTATATAAATTAAGATGCCCTCACTGAGATGATGGTTTGAGTGGTTAAATCATATCTATTAGTATAGGCTAAACCCAAGATCTTTGAGCATGTTGGACATCACACTACACTAAACAAGTGATAGATGTAGTGATTGTAATAAGGTAAGACTATTTTACAACAAGCCATATGATGCAGACCCAAATGATGTGCTAATTTTTTTTTGGTGATGTAAAATTTGGTAGACATGAGATCTATCTAGAATGATCAAAAACCAATTAGTGTTAGTCAACCCCACATTTCCATACACTTAATAGGATTTATATGATTATACTTAGTGTATTTTGGTCATTTTTGCTTAGTGTGTTAGAATAAAACTTACATTGTTTAAAACATGTCATTTGATGAGTCGTGAATCCACATCACTCCACTATTTTAGGAGGCATTATGCCATCTATGTGACACTTTGATTTAACTTAGACAACATTCCATTTTTGTGTCAAAATGTTGGAGTAACACTTTATTGAGGAGGGTACCATACACTACCCAAATCATTTCAAAATATTATGCATTTAAAGTCTTGAAACATAAAACATTTGTCATATCATCTTTTAGGAGTGCTAACAATGTTAGGCTACCCATTTTATTTCAAAAGACTTGTCTTGTTTTATATTATGTCTCCATTATCATTTGTTTACAACCAATCACTTGAGCCTTGTTGAATATTGGATGAGTGTGGTCATGTTATTCAAATGTTTCTATCTCTTTATCATCAAATTCATAGTTTATCCTTAGTTGAGTCCTTGATTAACTACTACAAATTCAAATTCAAATATTCATTGATTTTGATTTAGACCTAAATTCATGGGCTTGATACCAATATATTCCTCTTTCAAATTATGTAACTTGGTTTAATTCATCACTCAAATTTAAAAAATTATATTATTTTGTCTTATTTTAGTCAAATCAATTTATCTTCAAACATCTCTTGTTTAGTATCTTATATCAATCCGATCACATTTTATGCCTAGAGTCATGTACCTTGTGTATGTTAAACTACTCCAAGTTTGTTAGATTAATCAATAATCCTTTTTAAGTCAATATTTTGTTGTCATTTGGCCATTAGTAATTGTATATCCTTTTTGATCCTAGCTTTTGACTCTATATTTGGACAAAAGACCTAGAAAATTTTCCCTTTAGTAGCTTAGACCTACTTGGAACATGTTCAATGTTAGACTTTGGTAGTTTGATACTTAGGTTATTTTTCATGAACTTTACATGTATTAAAAACTTAACATTTGGTGTTTGATACTACACTATTTTTATCAAGTCTTTGTATAGACTTTTTGGAGATTCAGATCTACCTTAGACAAATCTAGATCACATTTGAACCCTTTGTTCTTTAGACATTATTTCTTAGAGTTTGAAAAACTCATAAGCATTTTTATTCTAGTGATTTTCTCATTGATGTGGATATTTATAACTACACTTATGGTGGATTCATGTATAATTCAAATTATGATATAATGGTCATATAAAATAACTTTGATTTTTATGGTTTTATTTAAGACTCCTTTGATGATAACATGGTTTGTGAGATGAATTTTTATCCACCTTATAATAATTAAATTAGGGAATGGAATCAAGACACCACATGGAATGATATGGTTAGTGAGGAGAAATTGGATGAAAAAATCTATGATGAGGATGATTTTGAGACAAATTCATACCCTCCTTATAATAATCAATTTAGTGACCAAAGATAAGAGTTGATTTATATTCCAAATCAAGAACTCTTTGATGATTATATGGTTTATGAGGAGGACTTAGATAATTTGGATTATACATATAACCAAGCTCCAGAACATCTAAGGAACACCATTACCATTCCAAGACCTCATATTTTTGTTTTTATGAGTAACCAAGCTCCACAATTCCCTTTCATTATCTAGTAACTAATCTAATCACAACCTGATCTATCCATTTAGCCAATTCAATCACAACCATAACTAATAATTTAGATGTAACCCTAACTAGTCTAATTAGTACCTATCCAATTGAGCCAGCCATTCAAGGACCAAGTTGTGTTCAAAACTAGTATTTTCAAACTCATTAGAAATCAAGGCCAAGAGAACCAACCTAACAATGATGTTTTTGTTAAACCAACTGTTTATGATAATTCAACTTTTGATCAATCACATATTAATCCTATAGAAAATATTGAGGAGTTTATATTTAATGAGCTAATTTTTATTGAGTCACTTCTTAATTATTATAACTTCCTTTGGGAAAATAATTAGCTTGACCATATGCCTATTTTTAAATAGCCTCCCCTTAACAAGATAGTCTCTAAGGAGTTATCTCTTAACCTTTTTCCTACTATTTAGGAGTCTCACTTTGACAAAATAGTCTTTATGGAGTTTATTATGCAATCACAGGCCGTTACTTATCCAAAACCAAACATTAACCTAGACATAATTGTAATAGAATATCCATTAAATAATGAATTAGAGTTAGATTAAATTTTTATTCTTGAACCAACATTTGATTTACCATCAAAATCAAAATCAAAATCAATCTCACCATTGGATTCAAATTTTCTTGAGTCAGAATTAGATTCAAAATCATAATACATTCATGGTTATTATGACATTGGTCACACATGCTTAGTAGATCAATTTGAATACATTTGTTATCCTTCTATGGTTTTTTAGGATGATTAATTCAACATCAACACAAGTTCTCTTAGTATCTTCTACGAGGATTGTGAATCCTTCCCTCGTCTTATTACCATTCCAAATTCCATTAACATCAACCACTATAGCCATATTATTGACATTTTACCTCTCAAAAGTATCAACTATGACTGATAGAATCACACCTTGTTGAAATGTATCCATGGTGACATATCAGATAAAGAAAAGAAAGGAGTCCAAGACTAAAATCATATAGTAGAAGATCACTCTCTTAGTATAACCCTTTTGGAAGCACTAGAAGATAATCAAGTTTAGAACTCAACATCTTTTAGTCAAACCTTTTTGGAGGTGCTAGGGACAATCAAAGTCAAAAGTCAACATTCCTTAGTGAAACCTTCTTATAGGTGCTATAGGACAATCAAGACAACTTCGTTAGTGAAAACCTCATTGAGGTTCTAATAGCTGAGCACAAAATTTCTTAACTACTTAATGATGACATTATCAAATATCAAATCAAAATAGCTTCCACTCTATAGCCTAATTAGATGGTAGCTACTCTTAAGCCTAAACAATAAAAAAAATTGGTGGTCCTATTGAGAGATGAAGTTTTCAACCCTATCACATCCAAAGTTATATCAAATATAGAGTTAATAACATTATGTGTTCCTAGAAATATAGATTTTCATTTGTTTCCCCACCATCCATTCCATTATCATCCACCATTACATTACCAAAACAAACCTATCAAATAATATTTATCCATCTTTACCATCCATGGTCACACTTTCGTTTAAAAAGTTTAAAAAGATAAATTGTCTTGACATTTTAAAAAAACATCAATGATTGATGAAGATCACAACAACATTATCGGCTTCCAAATTTGCATCCAATTCTTGATAAAGCAACTATTCAAACAAAGTGTGGGATAAAAATTAACATGATTAACTATTTTGGTTTTATCATTTATTGATTAGGATGTGCATATCCACATTAAAAAGAATAAAAAAATCACATACCTAGGCCATAAACATAAAAAACAATGACCACCATCAAACAAAAACATGTACCATACCATTTCAATTTGTCATATCCATTGCCATTATCACATATCCATTTATCATTATCACATAATCATTTACATCACCCTACCACTTGGGGGAAACCCTTCTACTATTTTATCCAATCAATCAAATTATTAGTATCATAATCAAGGCCATCCTATCATACCATTTCACCATTATATTCCTACTCGACCAAACATGTTTTAAATCCTATCAACCTTGCCCATGTGGCCTTGGTTCATCCACTGGTTTCATGTTTTTAGCATATATAATCATATTAGTTTTAGTAGTTATTTCAAGCATTTAAAATAGAGGTAGTATTTTGGATTAGTCTAACATAAGATTTGGTAGTTACATCCTTTATTTCTAATTCCATTATTATAAAAAAAAATAATGTGAGCCTGATTATATCACTTGTTAGGGCAATTTAGTGTTCATTAGTCTTGATACTAATTATATCACTTATTGGGGTAAATTGGTGTCATTGATCTATTAGTTGTATTTTATTTATAACCACCTATGGGAAAATTGAGGGCAACATTTATTTGTTGTGCCTTGATGTATCACCTAGTCATTTATGTGTCATACTATACCATCATACCAACTATGCCTATTTTAGTTTTAATTGGCTGTTACACTAGTCAGATTTCTCCATTATGAGGTGAACTAATATGAAATAAAGCCATTTTGGGACTATGTGGGTCACATTTGATTCATGTTGAGGTCATATCAGCCCCCCTTTAATCACACTCTCATCATTTTATGAATAACTTTAGCCATGCTCTTGTCATTTTGTGAGCATCATTTCAAGTTATAACTCTCTCACCATTTTGAAATCTTAGACCATTTTAGTTTATCATCATTTTGGATTGAGTTAATATGCTTCAAAAATTCTAAAACATTTGATAATCATTTAGAAAAACCAAAAAACATTGACTACTTCTTTACCATAAAGATTTTGGGAACCCTCACTAAGTCACTAATAAATCACTTATTCCTTAGTTTCCCCATCCTTTTTGGCCTTTTATCCTATGCTACCACCATTTTGAAATTTTATCCCTACTCTTCCATCACATCTATCATGTTTTCTATTAATCATCATTTTCTACCCATTTCTTGGGAGAACTACATTGGCCTAAAGTTTTGTTAGATCATCATATCCATGGAACTATGTAGGTAGGGTCTATTTGCCTCGTGCATATGGATATAACTCGACCACCCCTTTCCTTTTATTTTATTCCCCAATCTTGTTTGTTTGTTTATTTGTTTCCTAGTTTCTAGGGGAAAATTTCATTGTGTTGTTTATACTATCATAAGGACTAATGCTTGTTTTTTTCTTTATTTGACTATTTTGTTTGTTTGTGTGCCTACTTATTTATTTTTAGCATTGTGGCCTTGATTTACTCTGTGTGTTCATAGGTTGATTCCTTGCACATTATTATTAAATATATCCATATTCAAATGTCTTCATTATCATCATGGTTTTTATCATTGGTACAATTATTTTCCATTGAGTATTAGATATCAAGAGTTAGTCCTTATGCATATTTTTGCCAAGCCCCCATAATGTTATATTATGAGTCCCACCATCAAATGCTATAAAAAAATAGCTTTGAGAGGTCTAAAACATCAATGCAACATCACCATCTCCTTAGAATCAACATCAACAAAAATCCCAATCCAATTTCAATAATATCTTAAACAAAGTAATTAAGTAATGAAAGAATTTTAACATTTGTTAGTTTGGACAAGAATCTCCTTACTAGCAGGTTGTCCCAATTCATCTTTATCCTCTATATCAAATTATCAATCATTTTTTTCATATTTAGGGTACACTGCATTAGCATTATACACCATCCCACATGCATTATCAATTATTATATCACCTCTTAGGAAAAATCATTGTGTTATCACTAATTTCCTTTCTTGTTTGTCTATCCCAACTAGAGAAACTCCATATTCCTAATGATTTTATCTCTTGCTAGGGTAAATCATTGTGTTATCATACCACATTACCACTATCAGGGGAAAATGCTTATAACCACCTTTGGAAAAACCATTTTACACCATCCCACTTTAATTTCTTAGTGATTTTTCCCAACTTTAAGTGAATCATTATGTTATCACCCCATCATATTCATTTTTTTGGTCCCCTCATTTTGCTTCTTTCTTTCAAGGGATAGTTTACCAACCCACTTACCAACTACCCCCTCAAGGGGGAAGATATAGTTTAATCATTACCACTACATTCATAAGCATAAAGAACCATTTTATTTTTTCAAAAGATGTTACCATGCTTATATCTTGTAACATATTCCCAAATAGAGGAAAACTATAGACATGTAAATTTGGCCATGAATGACTTTGTATCAAACTATTAGACCAATTCTTATTAATCATCAAACATTTAACCTAAGAATTTATATTAGTCTTGAAGTTGTATTTATAACCTTGGATTAAATCAATTTAGCCTATTAAATCAATTAAACAAGGCAAATACACACATTGAAATAATCAAAATCAAATAAATGACCAAATGTTTAAAAAGAATTAATTACCTTACACACCCTAATCAAAATCCATTAGCAAGTTAAATCAATTTCAAATCCTAATTGAGTTCACCCATAAGATAATAAATTAATTAAATCAATTGATAAAAATAAAATTCAAGAGCATCTTAGAATATCCTAGAACATACTCATTACCTTTGTGATTTTTCACTTTTAGAAAATATCTAAAAGAATATTCTTAGAATCTACCAAACTCAACCAAAGTTAATAAAATTGAACATGGTCAGATTTAACCTATTCTAAGGGATTTAAAATACTATAAAAGTAACCCTAGAGACATTCATTTAGGGAGCTCAATCAAAGTAGAGTTATAATGTAAGAATATATTCATGAAGCTAAAAGCCTAGTATTATAATGCCAAAATTCAGCCAAAGCTATCAAGCCATTGAATCAATTAAGCCAACAAGCCATCAATCAAGACAAGCATTCAAAAATGGTGTATAGAGGAGATTATGTTAGCCATATGTCATTGATGAATACTTATGAAAAAAATGAGTAAGCCAATCAAATTATCATTTGGAGATATCAAGGATTTCGTAAGGAATTTGTGTTTTTATGTTTATATTTCTCATTTCCTTCCATGTTTTGTTGAGTTTTCATTTGGTTTATTCATTATGCTCCCCCCATGATTAGTCCTAAAGGATGTTAGATTGTTAGTGAGTTCATTTTTTCATTGTTTTTGATACTAACTCTATACTAACCTCCTCCTTTGAGTTAAAATCCTAGATCACAATCATCACATTATGTACATCATATGTCATCAAAATAAAATAGTACATGTAATAATGTGCATTTCTCTCTTTCAAAACATTTACATCTCATTACATCTACTCACAGGCTAGTATCAAAATCATATACACCTATACATGTCATATCATATCCTATGCCCTTAAGGCACTGCTACAACCTAGTGTTTACCCACTAAGGTGCCTACATATTCACCCACTAAAGCAACCCATTAACCTAGAGTCATTATACCTACACCACTTACCAAAATGGCTCTATACTAACTCCATCAAGACTCCTCTGAGTAACACATCAAGAATATGGCCTTATAATAATGTAACTCCTTAACTATGGCCAAGTAGCATGCCATGAGGATGATACCTAGTGGTCTTATTGGTGTTATGGATCCTCCTCCTTTCTATCTCAAGGAGTCTCTCACCTATGTAATTAAGGCTAGTGATGTTATATCCTAGTCCCTATCACCTATGAGTGTCTCCACTTAACCACATAATGTGGCCACCTGACCCCGTAGAGATTTAACTTTTGCCTATGTAATGGCTAGCACCATTCCTATATATCCATTGGGACCACCCTATACTTGTATATGCAAACCCCTACCATATATATCCACATCCATGGGCTATCTAACCCCATCATCCCATCCAAAATATGTTGCAATATAAAGGTCTTAATACCATGCCGCATAGCCATCAACAAAACATGCATCATTAATCTCTACTTTGCCAAGCTACTCCTCATGATTAAACACCATCTTTATCTATTATGGATCTAGAATCAAAAACATAGAATCCTCTCACCTATACCTAAATAATGGACATGGAATCCCTTGTACCAATCTAAACTACCTATGAACCCTATCATAGAGGATGATCTCAGTCTCACTCTCTCTGTCCTCCCAAAAAACCACTTATAGCTCTACATCAATAAAATGTGTCAATTATAGTGGGCCCACCTTAGAAATCTAACATATGTCCTCCAAACCACATCTCAAACAGCTAAGGCCTCTAATGACCCTTTGAAATAGTCAATATATCATACACCTCCTCCAAGTCCTATGAGTGCATAATCACTCCTCCACTACATAAACCTTAGCCTAAAGTCCTTTTGAGCATATCCTTCCCATGGTATCCCCATCAACCTCAAAAAATTAGATGTGTTTATAGGCCCAAAATTATAGCATGAACCCCACACTAATGACATACCTCCTATGTGCTCTAAACCCTCATAACTCCTTGTATATTTGAACCAACAAAATAGGTGCCCATCTAAAAACTATCTGACCAAGTAACATCTCTACAAGGACTCCCAAAAATATATACTAAAACCTCCTACCACTTAAATATAACACCTTAAATCATGAGACTACCATAATCATCATCAACCTTTGATCATCCCTATCCCTCTGATACAAAGGTCTATAGCTAAAGCCTTTAGTATGCTACCGAATGAAGGTGTGATCCTCTCCATATAAGAGATCTATGTGATCATCTCTCTCCTCCCTCTCAATATGATATATAATTTCCCCCTAAATTAGTAGTTTTGTGATCTTGTGTACATCCTCTAACAAGATAGTCATCTCACTAGTTGATAGGATAAATGTGTTCATGGTAATATCCCATCTCTTAATGAGGGCCATGATCATCACTATATCTCATGGCACATGCTAGTAATGCATTATTGTTCTAAGGCCCACCTCTTTTATGTGTGCCTAGTCATCATCTATCATCCCTTGATGGATCTCCACTAATATTTGAGGGAATCAATTCCACATTTAGATATGATCCCGTGCTTGAAAAGTTTATTATAACAAACACACTTAGTTTTCTATAAACTACTTTTCCCATAGACTTCACCATTTTTTCATCTCATTCATCCTACCTAATAACACCTATTTTTTTCCTTTATAAATCTAATCAACCTCTTTTAAAACCTTTTATCAAAAAATATTATCTCCTTTAGTCAGCCACCAATGGTCATTATGACTGTCAATGGTTGACTAACCATTTTACCATTAGTCTTCAATCATCGATGATCAAGTGTGACTATCAACGGTTGGGTATAACCACTAATGGTAATTGTGTGTGACCTATAGAAAAAAATCCCCAACCCTACCTACCCTCCTAATTTTTATTTTCACCCATAAATTTAACCAAAACACCCTAAACGATAAATACCTAGGGAAAAACCCAAAACCCTCCCTAAACCAATCACAAATTATCAAAATTCAACCTAAAATGAAAAAAACAAACTAATTTATTAATTAAATATAACCCATACCTCATTCTTTTACCATCATTATAAAGGAGTCCTATGTCCTAATACCTAGATGCATCCCTATCTACCCTATACCCTTAGTCCAACACTCTAGTAAACTCAAAACAAATACCCAATTAACCAATCAATAATAGCCTCATCAACACTCTCACACAAAATTCCAAAGTCATAAATTCATAGGAGTCAAGAGATTCAAAAGCACAAAAGTGAAACCAACAACTCTTTTTCTCTTTTTATCCTTCATCCTTTTAGGGTTTCCCCCTAACCATTGACAATCAGGGTGACTACCAATGGTTTATTTTCAGACCCCTAACCATCGATGATCATGATTTCTTTTTTTAAAATTCTAACACTAACACCTTAGTGCCTATTTTTGGAGATTACCTTCTCTACTTACCATACCAACTATGTTCACCTTAACATTGGCCATTTTGGCCCAAACTATCGCATATTTTATGATGACCTTGCCTTAGCAATTTTAAATGCACCAACCAACATTACCATGTTGAACATTTCACCACCTCATAAAACAAAACCATTTGTGTTTTTTCTTGGAGCACTTCCTACCTTGGATACTTATGAATAAATTTACCTTATCTAAGAGAATTAATAGGAATAACGCGGTCAACTATGCCTAATGTTGTGGCTTGGTTACCTTGTCACCAATACTTCTCAAACCAACCTTTATTTTTACCAACCATGGTAACTTAGTTTATTCATGATCTTTACTATCACACTTAGTTTCATTTTATGTGCATGTTTCCATTTAAAATACCCAACCATTTTATCACCAACCTCATGACTCATCATAAGCCATTTGTCAAAGCTACATGTAATTTGGGTTTACCTTATCAACTCTCAGTTTGAGGGGGAACACCTCTTCCCATACATAGGGTAACCAAACCTTCAACCCATAATCCCTTTTTGTTTTACATCTTACTGATACAAATTACATGCCAAAAAAGGCAAAATGTAGACACTAAAAAACTACACACAATGGTTCTAGATGTTGAAACACCCCTATATAAGACCATTACAAAACTTTAGACCATCACCTCTAGTTAGTTTAACTAACTAGATAAAAATACTCACTAACCTACCTTTTCACCCTAATTAACCTTCAACCCTTGATTGTCGATGGTCACCTTGACCTCTAATGGTCACCTTGACCACTAATGGTTAGTTCTTCCCCATCTAAATAAAGACAACTCGAGATACATGTAAGTTAAAATGTTAAAATTTAGTATGGATGACAATATAACACATCATAACCATAAATCAAACCTCATATGGAACCTTCTACCTCCATCTCTATTTTATTATAAAAGGAGGGGAGCAGGAGGTGAAAGGGGATCCAAAAATTTATAATTAGGAGATCAAGTTATCAACCAACAATCATTAAGAGCTTATAGAATCAAGAACTTATTTATATGTATTCCCTCTAGTAACCTAGTAGTTATGATGGAGATCCAAACCTATAAAAAAATTATTCTTCAAAAAAAGTACTGTTACTATACCAAAATTACTCTAGGATTAGCTACCAACTATCAAACAACTAGTTAAGTATATTTCTAGTTTTTAAATTCCAATTATCTAGTTTCTGACCTAGACCCTTCTGCATTATATATTTTAACCTCTCACCCCTAGCCATAATACTATCCATTTACTAACCCATTCTACAACTTAAACTAGACTATTTTTTAAAACACCCTCAGAACCCACAACAATAATTGATGGTCACCTTGACCATCGATGGTCACCCAAATATTGATAGTCAACTTTAACCACTGATATCCAATCAACTATCGATGATCACCTTAACCACTAATACTCATCCTAAACATCAATGGTCTTTATGGTAGGAAATAATAACAAGCTATTTCTACCCTCTCACTCTCAACCAAATTTCACTTTATGACCTTCTGCTTATTCATAAGAACCCCACCTATGTTTTGGACACAACTTTACCTATTAAAAATTATTATTGGCCCATTATTTTTTATAATTAGTTTATTTACTTTATCAAGCATTTATTTGTTCTTGCATTTCCTTTCAATATTTTTTATCATTTGATTCAAGTATTTAACTTTTATTCCCTTCAACCTAAATATTTTAAGAGTCTAGATTAAAAGCCTCATAGTAAGCTTACACTTCTTGGATTTAGCTCATGCTAGATAATCCACCTTTTTATCTATTAGGTGAATATTTTATCACCACTTGACTACCATCAAAATAGGTGCATCAACCATAACATAAGGAGATTTATATAGCAAAATGGATGTGGTGGCCATAGCCAGATTGAGACAAATCTCTCCTCTCAATAAGGGGAGGTTCCCTATAATTTATTATATACTATAGATAATCTAAAAATACACTCAGGGGTGAAATCATACCATCCATCTCTCTTTTTTTTAGAGATGATGTTCACAGAATAGAGGAGAATTCTAGTGTAATTACTGAAGGCACTTCTCTTTTTTTAGAAGTAATATTCAACCAATAGCAGGATTCTTCCTGGGTAGTAATAGAAACCACAAGAAACCAATCAAAGCACAAAGTATTTCAATATCTCTCCTCCTAATTATGATAAAGTAACACAATAGGATTAAATATAGCTCAAAGTCTCCACCTAAAACTACAATAGAGTAAAGGATAATGAATGATAAGGAGAGGTTAAAGTCTCTCTAGTATCTTTTACACAAAACATAGACTAAAGAAAATTATGGTAGCACAAAGTCTCCCATAATCAGCTTCAAAACATCTTCTAGCATACTTCCACTTGTTCTACTTGTTTGATGAAATGGACAAGACTATATTTATGAAACAAACATAAGAACAATTTCCTAGATGACATAAGCTTATTATAACACAAAGTTTGAAAGGTCACTGGCTTGCTTTCTAAAAGTATTAGGATTGCCTTTCAATTTGGGTAGTGCATCACTTCTAATAATAGAGAGATCTCTCTTATACAAATGAGAGATTATAATATATAACATCACAAAAAAGATTTGGGTGTTTGTTTTCATAAAAATAGCCTATGTTGAATTGAATGCATTGAATATCTATGAAAGGGCCATGTTGGAATAGGTCATCAGCCTTGACTTTGGAATTCTAAATTATCTCAAATGTCTCCTCCTAAGAATTAGTTATTTGGTCTTCTTTATAATGCTTACATAGCTATCTATTCACCTTTAATTAATGTAGACAAATAAGCTATGTCCTTGAATGTTTGTGTTCTTTGATGTCTACTTGGTGGACTATTCCACCTACTAGAAATAAATCTCTTGTAGATATTTCTAGATTTCCTATAGTTGTTCTTTTTTTCCTTGCCACATTTTGTCTCTTCCTTGTGATCTGAGCTCTTAGGGCTATCTTCTCACTTTTTGATGGCTCTTTCAGCTCCTTTTTGGGCTGGTCACTGAGCTTGTTCTCAGGTCTTTTGAAAACCAACAGTTATTCTATAACCCTAAAACTGACATCCATGGGGAAGTCATTGGTCACTTTGAACCTCTTTGAACCTTGAATCTTGAACTCTTTTGGTTTGAAGGTTCAATGGTTCAATGGTTCATCGATTCAATGTTTTGTAAAGGGCCGCATTCGATCTCTTTTTCTTCTTCAATTAAATCATTTCTTTGAACCATTTGTTTCTGGAATCTTTTGCTTCATCCATTCACTCGAAGCTTCCATTCAAAATTTGAACTCTTTGAACCCTTTAAACCATTTCAGCTCAAGGTTTAATGCTTTAATGGTTCATTCTCTTTCTTTGAAGCCTTTTATTCTCTAAGTCTATCAAACTTATTAAACTCATTGAACCTTTGAACCTTTTGACCCATTTTGGTTCAAGGTTCCAATGTTTAATGATTCAATCTTATTTATTTGATTTCTTAAAAGCTTCAAACTCTATATATTTTCTAAGTCTATCTAAGTCATTTGAACCTTTAAACTCATTAAACCTTTGAACTCTTTTTAGTTCAAGGTTCAATGATTTAATAGTTCAATCTTCACTCTTTGATTCCTTCTTTTCTTTAAGTCTGCTGAAGTCATTGAACCTTTGAACTCATTGAACCTGTGAACCTTGTGGAGGTAGGGTTCAATGGTTTAATGGTTCAAAGTGGTTCATTCTAATGATTTTAAGCCCACCATTAAGTATTTTGATCGAATCTTTTCATTGAACCATCCTCAAAACACTAATGAAAAACCTTGTGTTTTGAAATTCCTTTGAAGAAAGCTTGCATGTTGAACCTATGACTTCCTTAGCTAAAAAGGCTTAAATATTTGAAAAACTTAACTACTCATAACATTTTGAAAGAAATAAAGAGACCATTTTAGCCTATAGGACCAAAATATTTGTCCTATTGTCCTCAAAAGCAAGTGATGGATTTTGAGAATAATAGCTGGCTCCAGTTGGGGAACTTCTATTAATTGAAAATAAAAGCAAATGAAGGGAGTAGAAACCAAAATCTCAGTGCCTTCATCTATGCCAATGGGCTATGGATTCATGCTTACCCAAAAAGAAAGGCAATAAAGACCAATGACACCAAAAACAAATGATAAACATAAAACAAAGAAAGACTATACAAATGTATATATGTACAACTAAACATATTTGATACTTCAAGGATTGAAGTAATTTAGATGCTGCCCACTGTGAGGTAGAGTAAATGGTATTCCATCTTGATATTTTAGCAAGAAAATATTTTCACCATTTAAATGATGAATGGTAAATGGGCCCCTCCATAAGGAATCAAATTTTCCATGCATTCCTTTTGGTTCTCTCTTATTGTCCCACAACAAGACATGATCTCCAATTTGAAAGTCATGGATCCTTGCTTTTTGGTCAAAGAGTCTCTTTACCAAACTTTGATGCATAACAATTCAGTCCACCACCATATTTCTTTGCTCATTAAGTTCAATCAAGCACATGATCCTCTTGTCGATGGAACTTTCAATAGTTTAATCTTCTACTATCTTTGCTAGTTTTAATGTTAGTAATTCTAGGGTGATTGGTATCTTAGCATTAAGACCATACAAAAGTTGGAATGGGGACATACCTACCACCCTCTTAGGTGTAATTCTATCTACCCTTAAAGAATCAAGCAATGCTTTATGTTAGGTTCTTTGATTGCCATCTATTAGCTTCTTGATAATGGTTACTAGGTTCTTGTTTCTTGATTCTGCTTGACCATTTCCTTATAGATAATAGTCAGAAGAGTGGGAGAGGATAATCCCATAATAATAGCAGAATTGGGTGATCTCATGAGAAAATAAATAAGCTGCATTATCTATTACAATCTTAGTTGGGACCCCAAACTTGGAAATGATGTTTTCCTTAAGGAAATTACACACTACCTCTGAAGTAGCATGTTTGACTAGAATAGCTTCCACCCACTTGGTAAAGTAGTCTATGGCTATAAGGACATAATCATGTCCAGCACTCAAGGATGGATTTACAGTGCTAATGAAATTAATTCCCCATTGTTGAAATGACTATTCTATCACCACAATCTTGAGAGGTAACTCATCTAACTTGGGTTTGCCGATGTAATGTCCCTTAATTAGGGCCTCCTTTTTTCTGCAAAAGCTCTGATACCACTGTAATGTCCCTTACATAAGGCCTCCTTTTTTCTACAAAAGCTCTGATACCATTGTAATATCCCCTATCCAATAAGGAATATAGAAAAACAAAAAACTCTGATACCAAAGACAAATTCTTCTAGCAAGACAAAAGCTCTGAACAAAGATATGATTTTGCAAAATATCTTCAAATCAATAAATCTACCACAATATAATCTCTCAATAGAAAATCAAAGATCTTATCACTTGTTTAGATGATTACAATTACAGTCCTCTCTCATGCATATAAAATAATATTAAAATACTGTCTTAAAAACTTGATTACTCTAGCAAATTGGAAATAAACTTGCAATTTGGACTGCTCAGGTTTGCTGTGTCAACACACAGTCACCGATGTCAGTTATAAGGTCATCATCATTCGATAAACTATCATCATCAGTCTTTGTTGGTAGGCTTCTCTACTGATGTCAGTCTACAGATGGCCGATGTCAATCTTTGTGATCCCTGCGGCATTGTCAACTTGCGGCAGAACAATACTGATTTGCACGAATCTGTATGGATTCTGTATAGGAGCAAATAGAATCTAGTGTGGCCTGAATGCTGAATACCTGATCTAAAGAAATATGGCTAATATAAAATATCTATATTTGGGTAATTTGAATCAAATCCCTAATGAAATAAATACCTAAAATACTGTGATAACTTCTGTGTGAAGTTATCTCTCAACCCTGTAAACCTCTGTGATAACTTTTGTATGAAGCTATCTCTCAATTTGGCAATAAATCGGCTAATCTTTCACAACCTCTGAATCACACACATTGAAGAGTGAATGTTCTCCAATGCAAATGGAATCCTAGAACCCTTGGGTCAGTTTTCATAGAAGAATTCTTCAAAATCAATAGTCAATAATCAATGGATAATCTCAATTCTCTCCCATGAGAAACCCTCATACCCTCAAAAGATGTGCTCGCCCTAAGTAGGGTTTCTTAAATTAGAATTAGGGTTTCATAATTAAAAATAGGCCAAATAATTAATATTTGATTAAATTAATCAAATATTAATATCTCCCTCAATATATGTCTGACTGAGACCAAACGAAAACCAACTAGAAAATTTTTGATAAATGAAGCCAAGCCAATCTCCATCAAGACCCTCTAACCATCCTATCAGCCTACGAGGGTCACATAATAGGATAACCATCAACTCTAATCATGTCAACTAAAAAGGGGACATGACAATTCGCCCCTCTTGAAATTTATTGCCATCAAGCAATCACTGAATGAGAAACCAATCAATCCACCCATATCCCAAATGTAGTCATGATCTCCACCATTGTCAATCAACACAAACTCCATGCCATGTTCATCACAACTCTCATCTAATGGCATCACATCATCCCTAGTACTAAGATAAGCACCCCAACATCTAATCCATAAATGAAAATTAGTAAGCAACTCAAGTAAACTCCTTACCTGAATAATATCTAAATCTGGATTGTGAAGGCTAGAAATAGTCATATCATCATCAAATTGTGACCCGAATGTAACAAAAAGCTGAGTCCCTACTAGATGTGATAAATCCTAAACTAAATTCACCTCAAGACCAAGCTCATCCTCATATCTCTCTTGTGTTGGTGCCGATTTGCACTCGTCATCGCATTCTATCATGTCATGTCGTATGAGCATCTCCATCTGATGAAAAAACATATGTTTGAAGCTGCAACCCCATATTGCCTTAAGAATATGTGTTTTCCCATCAACATCAAAATGAACCTCCATGTCCTTGAGATGCAGAGTAACTTCCTCAAATGAATGAAGCCACTTCATACCCAAGACTAAGTCTATATCCCCCATGTCTACCACATAATACTCAGCCTTGAACTCATAGTTGTTCAAGCACAATGGGAGGTCTCTAATCATCCACTCACACCTAAGAGTGTGACCATTAGCCACCTTAACTCTGATGCCCTCAAAATCTTTAGTAGTGAGTCCACACTTCTCCATAAATCTATCATCTATGAAATTATGTGTGGCTCCTGTATCAAGAAGGGTGATAACCTTCTACCTTGCCAAAACTCCACAGAGTCTGAATGACTCATCCAACTGAATGCTGGATAGGTGTGCCCCCTATATGTGAAGCTCTAACTCTACCTCTACCTTAGTCTCTAAAGCCTCTACCTCTATTGCCTCAAAACTATTCTGCTATTCAGAATCCTCTGAATTTGAATCCTCATAATACGCCCACATCACTCGATTGGCCTTGCCCTTAGGCCTCAAAGGACAATCATGATTGGCATCATAGGGACCTTTGCAGTAGAAGCAAAGCTTCTTCTTACATAGATCATTGAGTGCTTCATAATCCAAAGGTGGTGCTACTAGATTGTCCTTTGAATCATTCTTTACACTTGATTTATCTATGCTAAAATCCAGTCTCTCTCTATCTCCATTAGAGCACTTATGGTCCCTGGATGAAGAAGTACCTCTGGAGTTAAATCTACTAGATGGGGCTGCCATCTCCATGCTACAGACCTTCTTCATAGCTACCTATAATGAAGGAGGATCAAATCCTTTGATCTAACCTCTCAATGGTTCTGTCAATCCCTCCATGAAGAGCACTACAAGTCACCTCTCTGAAATGTTAGGAACCATGACTGATAACTTCTAGAAGTCACCAATGTAAGTCTCTAGACTACCACTCTGGCACAATTGTGCCAACTCTCAAAAATAGGTCTCTAGATCTCTCTTGTCAAAATGCTCTACCAGCCTATCCACAAAATCCTAATAAGATGTGATCCGATCATGATGGAGTGTCACCATCCCGTGGTGCCACCAATCATGAGCTACTCCCTCAAGATGTAGTGTCACATATCTGATAGCATCTCCCTCAGCCATCAGTCCTAATGTGAGAAATGTGTCTAGCTTACTAACCCAGGCTTGTGTTATCACCTTACCACTACTGTCAAACATTGCTAATGTGAGCCTACTCGTAGCATGCTTTAAATCATTGTTCTGATGTCTTGGTCTCCCATTCTATCAACCTCAATTATGTTCTCTCCTCTATTTGATGAATTGGTCAAAAGTAATCATCTCTCTGACCTCAGGTGGTAATAACTCCCACTCATCATTTGCTGCCATAAGTGTGTCTGCAAATGACTCCTCATGCTCCTCACCTGCTATAACCTCCTCGGCCTCCTACCTCACAAAGGTAGGCCTAGTAGGCCTATTAGATGTACGAGAAGCAATCGTAAGTGCTCTCTATGATCTTGCATCACTCTCAACATTGTCATAATGTGGTGAATGTCTCTTTGGAGTACCCAATCTTGGTAGTGCCTCTGCCAATAGCTGTACTACTTCATTGTTCTACCTTTGCCCTTCTCGTAGATCTCTAAGTGTAAGTAACACCTCTGCATCGTCTTGATCCCTAAGACGGTGTGGAATATGGGTCCTATCCATATTGTCACCCATGTCTTTCAGCTACTATTCTAAAACTTGAGTGCCTTCAAGCAAAGCTCTACTGTGTGTATTATACCTGTGTGGTCCCAACTCTTGTGGTTGCATGAGAACTCTAAACCCTTAGGATGGTAGGATTTAGCTCTGATACCACTATAATGTCCCTTACTTAGGGCCTACTTTTTTCTACAAAAGCTCTGATACCACTGTAATGTCCCTTACTTAGGGCCTCCTTTTTTTTACAAAAGCTTTGATACCACTGTAATATCCCCTATCTAATAGGGAATATAGAAAAACAAAAAACTCTAATACCAAAGACAAATTCTTCTAGCAAGACAAAAGCTCTAAACAAAGATATGATTTTGCAAAATATCTTCAAATCAATAAATCTACCATAATATAATCTCTCAATAGCAAATCAAAGATCTTATCACTTGTTCAGATGATTACAATTATAGTCCTCTCTCATGCATATAAAATAATATTAAAATACTGTCTTAAAAACCTGATTACTCTAGCAAATTAGAAATAAACTAGCAATTTGGACTACTCGAGTTTGTTGTGTCGACACACAGTTGCCGATGTCAGTTATAAGGCCATCATCGATCAATAAATTTCCATTGTTAGTCTCTATCAGTCAGCTTCTCTACCGACGTCAGTCTGTAGATGGCTAATGTCAGTCTCTATTATCCTTGTAGCACTGTCAACCTATGATAGAATAGTACTAATTTGCATGGATCTGTATGGATTCTATATAGGAGAAAATAGAATCTAGTGTGCCCTGAATGTTGAATACCTGATCTAAAGAAATATGGATAATACAAAAGATCTATATTTGGGTAGTCTAAATCAAAGCCCTAATGAAATAAATACTTGAAATACTATGATAACTTTTGTGTGAAGTTATCTCTCAACCCTGTAAACCTATGTGATAACTTCTGTATGAAGCTATCTCTCAATTTGGCAATAAATCAGTTGATCTTTCACAACCTCTGAATCACACACACTAAAGAGTGAACATTCTCCAATGCAAATAAAATCTTTGAACCCTTGGCTCAGTTTTCACAAAATAATTCTTCAAAATCAATAGTCAGTAATCAATGGATAATCTCAATTCTCTCCCATGAGAAACCCTTATACCCTCAAAAAATGTGCTTTCCCTAATTAGGGTTTCTTAAATTAGAATTAGGGTTTCATAATTAAAAATAGGCCAAATAATTAATATTTGATTAAATCAATCAAATATTAATATCTCCCTTAATATATGTCTGATCAAGACCAAATGAAAACCAACTAGAAAATTTTTGCTAAACGAAGCCAAGCCAATCTCCATCAAGACCCTCTAACCATCCTATCAGCCTATGAGGGTCACATAATAGGCTAACCATCAACTCTGGTCATGTCAACTAAAAAGGGACATGACAGCCGATGACCTATTGACACAACTCACATCTATGCACCTAAGCGTATGAATCTCGAAACAGAGTAGGCCAATAATACCTAGCTCATAGAATCTTATGGGTAGTCACAGGGGCAAAAAAATTTCCTCCACAAATGAAATTTTTGAAGGACTCCAAAAGTTTGTTCTGCTGCACTTTATCCATGTAATGAAGGAATACCCCATCAAGGTTCCTCTTATACAGACCGTTATTCCGTAGGACAAAATTGGAAGCTTTCAAATTAATAGTCATCTTTTCTTTATGAGATAGGTGAGTAAGACACTCACTATAGGTAAGAAAATGAGCAATATTTGAATGCCACTCATTTGTAGTGGTGACAAAGAGAACTATTGGCATGTCTTCAACTACTATTTCTTCATTCCCTATTTATTCTGGTATGTTATCAGCAATTAATTGGTAGAGACCCCTTCCCTGCATAAGCTTCATTGGTTTTATAATAAGATCAAACTCTTGGATTTTGGCAATCCAATTGCCCCTTTTGGTCTTAAACTCCTTTTGAGTTAGTATGGACTTGACTATTGTATCAAGGACCAAAGCAATAATGTGTCAGTTTAAGATGTAAAAATAGAAGTTTTTAACTACCTTTACCATAGCATATGCATGCTTCTCCATGTTTGAGTACTTAAACTCATGAGCTTTAAGAGGATAACTCATAAAGGAGATGGGAGATTCCACACCTTATTTATTCTACTAAACTAAGATGGTTGAAAGTGTATGTTTAGAAGCATAGCTATACATCATGAAGTATTTAGTGTAATTAGGACAAACCAGGATGGGGGCATGGGTGATATCTTCCTTGATGTCTTGAAATGCTGATTTTCCTTCTTTAGTCTAGCTAAAAGTGGCTTTGCCCTTCATTATATTAACAATGTGGTGAGTCTTCTCTATGAATTCAAGAATGAACCTTCATAAAAAGTTCACATTTCTAAAGAAAGAGTGAACTACAGTCTTATTGGTAGGAAGAGCAAGCTATTGAATTGATTTGACCCTTTTTGGGTTGATCTTTATGCCTTCTCAGGATACAGTGTGACTGAGAAGTTTCCCTTCAGTAACCCCAAAAATTGACTTCTTGGGATTAAGAGAAATAAGATTCTACCTACATCACTCCAAAACTTGTTGTAGATGATGCACATGATTAGGATGATGCTTAGAAAATACTATCAAGTCATCAAGGTATACCATAATGAACATACCCATTTAATTTTTGAAAGCAAGATCCATTACTCTTTAGAAGGTGGTGCCAGCATTGATCAAGACAAAAGACATTCTATGATATGCAAAGGTGCCGCAAGGTGTTGTGAAAGTGGTCTTATGTTGGTTTTCTTCACCAACTTCCACTTGATTATATCCCAAAAAATCATCTAGCATTGATAACATCTCAGTGCCAGTCACTGTTTGCAACAGCTGATCCATGATGGGCAGGGGATAGTTGTCTTTTAAGGATGACTGATTTAGATTTGTGAAATCAACACATAAGAAAATTTATCCATTCTTCCTTATTAAAGGGACTATATTCACCACCCAGGTGGAATGATGGATTGGGAAAATAATCCTTGAATTTAGCATTTTTTGTATCTCAGACAAAATCATGCCTGATATCTTGGGGTTGTACTACCTTTGCTTCTGCTTGTGAGGCAACAACCCAATCTTGAGAGGAATTTTGTGCTTAATTTCTTTAGATTTGAGAGATTTTAGATCATCATATGAATATGCCAAAACATCAATGTAATGGTGTAGCAAAGTGATAAATTTGATTTTTTCATCAGGGGTACAACAATTCCCAATGTTGACCATTTTTTATTGTCTTCTATACTCAAATTGATTTGATCAAAATCCTTTGACGATTTTGAATCCATTTTTTATTCCTTGATAAACACGTCATGCTTATCAAAAAGTTTCTCAAGAGAAACTAATCTTTTGGAATTCTATTCCCTTTGAGCTGAAGGAAATCTTCATCAACTTTTGAATTTGTTTTCAGAGTTCATTCCCATGGTAGAGATTTACTACCCTCAAATTGAAGCTTTTTAAAGCTACCTACTTATCCCAAAAAAGAAATTATTTGGTTGTCACCATTCGATACCTACCAATGGTCAGCATTATTAGGTACACTTGGTTGAAATACTAGCTCAATAGTGTGCTTGTCCTCTTTGAAATCTTGGTGAGTGACTAAGAGAGTTATAGAGACGGCTAATGCATCTGCATGACTATTGAATTCTCTAGGCATTACAAAAATACTGAAATCATCAAAGATTTTAATGTAGTCCCACACTAGATTGTGATAATGTCACAATCTCTCATTCTTGGTTTGATATAGGTTCCTCACCTGACAAACCACCAACTCAACATCTCCTTTAGCATGAAGGATTTTAACACCTTTATTTTGAGTAGCCTTTAATCCAAGTAGCATCGATTCATACATAGCAATGTTTTTGGTGTTGTTGAATTGAAACATACATGCATATGGGAAAATATCTCCTCGAGGAGATATCAAAACAACTCTAGCTCCAGAACTGATAGAAGAGTTGCTGCCATCGAATTCTATAATCTAGACATTATCAAAATTTGATCTTCTTCTAGATTTTTCTTCATCAAGAAGGGAAAATATTTTTCATGTATACTGTGCCCTAATAATTCTTTTGATGTCTTATCTAAATTTTTCAAATTGTTACTTAGGAAGCTTTCATCTACTTAAATAGGAACATCTTCAATAGTCAAAAAGTAATTACCCATGCATGAAGACTCAAATAGAATATGAGCTTCAGGGGCTAATGTTTGGGTGACAATGTACTTTTCTTCCTTCTCAGGAAGTAGCCTTTGCATGATGCCTTTGATAGGAATCCTCACCTTAGATAGGTTTAGGCTCACTTCTCCACCAATGTCTTTGTAAAAATTTCACCTAAGAAGAATGTTGTAGGAGACTAGGACATCAGCCACCAGGACTGTCATTTTGATTCTCTTATCTGGGAAGGTCAAAAATGCAAATTGAGCATCTTCGATTTGTCCCAATAGAGGAGCTTGTTTATTTTCCATGGAGAAACATCTCCCAAAGGTCTTAGTCAGTGTGAGACCAAGAGATTCTACCACCTTGGTAGTCATGACATTATTAGAAGCTCCTAAGTCTATAATGCAATTATTCAGTTGATGACCATTTATCAACAGGGAGAAATAAAATAGTTCTATCTTTCTAGGGGTGGCTAGAGGAGAAATTACAAGATTATTTTGGGCAGGTGTGTTCTTTGGGGGAATAGGGGTTACTTTTGAAATATCTTGTCTTATAGTGATGGTTTTAATTTGGTGCATTCAACTAGTCTATCCAACTACTCAGGGTTAGATTGCAAGAATTCAAACTCAGACATTTGAATTTTGGTCTTCTTAACATGGT
Source organism: Torreya grandis (assembly GCA_037957365.1). Classification (NCBI taxonomy): domain Eukaryota; kingdom Viridiplantae; phylum Streptophyta; class Pinopsida; order Cupressales; family Taxaceae; genus Torreya; species Torreya grandis. The sequence continues at coordinate 190,993 of JARHVA010007643.1, forward strand.
TAATTATATAAAATGACTAAAATGAATTAGAGATAGAGGGAGGCAGTCCACCAGTCTAGTTTTTATTGGGTGTAGGACCGGTCTGTGAGTTTGAAGTAAAAGCTAAAGAAATATTTGAGGTACTTACTTTTTTATTGATCACCGAGTCCTTTTATTAGAAAGGCAATGAAGTTCCTCATTTAGTAATTGAAATTGTTGGTTGAGATTATTCCCCTATTTTTCCTTTATTTTCTTATTGAACTGATTAGTTCTGGGACCTAGTAAATATAGCATATGATCCATCAAATGCTTCTCCTTTACTTCTGGGTTCATCCTGGTAATTCAAGAAACTAATGTTGGAGTCACCAGCTGATTCTTCTTGGCCTTTTACAAAGAGATCAATGTCATCTTCTTGGTTTAACTCAGGTTGGAAATAAAAATCATGTTTAATTTCAAGATAACCAACTGCTGAGTTAATTGGTGTTTCTTCAATGGCAAGCTTCCTTGGTGTGGGAGGAAGGCGATTTGGTTTCCCTTGATTTTTGGTAGCATTGCCCTAATATGACTAGCTGGGAAATGTCCTCGTTGGTATATCCTAATAAGAAGGAGTAGACATCCCTTGTGCCATTTATTTTCTGAGAGCTAACAAATCATTTTCTAACTTTTTCACCATAGGATCTATGGTGCATGTAGATGAATATTCATAAGATGAAGAATATTTACCTCTATTAGGATCTCTTCTTATCTTTCCTACCAAGATAAGGTCATCTTCAACCTCAGTCACCAAAATTTGAGTTACAACAAGATCTATTTGGCCAGCTCACCTCAACAGGAAACTTACTTCAAGAAGCTAAGAAATGATGAAGAAGCATTCGAGATTATCAGGCATCGGCTAATCAATTATAGGAATCTTGTTCCTTAGCTTGTCTAATTTGGAAATGAAATCTCTCATGGGTTCATGATGCTCCTTCTTCATTTGTGTAAGCTAGGCTAATATGGCATGTGCATCTTTAGTAGATTTAAGCTTGACCTCAAATTTATCCTTGAGAGTGTTCCAGTCAGTCACTATTTGTGCTTGTAGATCATAGAACCAATTTTGAGCAGTGCCTTGTAATGTCTCCACAAATAGTCTGACTATAATGTCTTCATATTCAATTCCTATTACACCATAGGCTATGCAAAATGTTGTTATATGTTCATTAGGATGAACCTTCCCATCACCATATAACTTAGTGAAATTTTTCCTTGAGTTACGAGGTAGCTCATGTAAAGGTGGGGTTAGATTCAGAGGACCAAAAGTATTACCCCAGGGGCCTTGTACTACCATGATATGTATATTGAAATGAGGGATAATAAATCTTTGTGGGATATGTATGGACAAAGCTTTGCTAGTAAAGGAAAGAAAAAATTTGCCTAGTATTGGGGACTTGATATTTGTAGGAAGAAAACTCCCGGTTTGCTAAAGGTGAGTTTGTGGAGGGGAAAGATCAAAACTACTTTGTTTCACAAGCTCAAATACAAGGTTAACAATACCTTGAGCTCTTTGGTTTTATGTGTACGGTGGATTTACCAGAGTGTAAAAATGGATATAGAAAAGAACTATAACTTCTTCAATTTGAATCTTGAGGCTTCAAATTTCTTATTCGATCCCTAGTGGAGTCACCTAAAACAATTGGTGTGAAGATGGTAGTGTTATTTCCTACTTCACATCATTCCACTGTGATACGAAATGCTCCAATTTGAATAAAATAGAAAGGGACTAGAAATTCTCATTGATCCCCAACAAAGTCACCAAAAAAATTGTTTGTGTGAATATTTTGTCACCAACTGACTGATGGAAAAATAGGTGCATCAACCATAGCATAAGGATATTTATACAACAAAATGGATGTGGTGGCCATAGCCAAATTGAGACAAATCTCTCCTCTTAGCAAGGGGAGGTTCCCTATAATTTATTATATACTATAAATAAGTTGAAAATACACTCAGGGGTGAAATCATACCATCCATCTCTCTTTTTTTAGAGATGATGTTCACAAAATAGAGGAGAATTTTGGTGTAATTGAAGGCACTTCTCTTCTTTTAGAAGTGATATTCAACCAACAACAAAATTCTTCTTGGGTAGTAATAGAAACCACAAGAAACCAATGAAAGCACAAAGTCTTTCATTGTCTCTCCTACTGATTAGGACAAAGTAACACAATAGGATTAAATGTAGCTCAAATTCTACACCTAAAAATACAATAGAGTAAAGGATAAAGAAGGATAAAGAGAGCTCAAAGTCTCTCTAGTATCCTTTACACAAAACATAGACTGAATACAATTATGGTAGCACAAAGTCTCCCACAGTCAACTTTAGGACATATTCCAACTTACTTCCACTTGTTCTACTTGTTTGATTAAATGGACAAGACTGTATTTAAGAAATAGACATAAGAACAATTTCCTATATGACACAATCTTATTCCAACACAAAGTTTGAAAGGTCACTTGCTTTCTCATTCATTTAAAAAAATATGATTAACTATTTGATCTCAAAGTCTCAAAATTGCCTTTCAATTTGGGTAGAGATTCACTTCTGATAACATAGAGATCTCTCTTATATAAAATGAGAGATTACAATATATAGCATCACAAGAAATACTTGGGTGCTTGTTTTCATAAAAATAGCCCACACTGAATTAAATGCATTAAATATCGATGAATGGGTCTTGCTAGAATAGGTCATTGGCCTTGACTTTGGCATTCTAAATTATCTCAAATGTCTCCTCCTAATCATGGGTTGTCTAGTCTTCTTTATGATGCTTACATGGCTATCTATTTACCTTTAGTTAATGTAGAAAAATAGGTCGCATCCTTGAATGTTTGTGTTTTCTGATGTCTACCTAGTGGACTATTCCACCTAATAAAAATAACTCTCCTACATATATTTCTAGATTTCTTGTAGTTTTTCTTTCTTTCCTTATCACATTTTGTCTCTTCCTAGTGATTTGAGCTCTCAGGGCTATCTTCTCACTTTTTTTTGGCTCTTTTGGCTCCTTTTTGGGCTAGTCACTGAACTTGTTCTCATGTCTTTTAAAAACCAATAGTTATTCCATTAACCTAAAATTGACATCTACGAGGACATCATTGGTCACTTTGAACCTCTTTGAAACCTGAACCTTGAACTGTTTTGGTTCGAAGGTTCAATGGTTCATCGATTCAATGTTTTGCAAAGGGCCACATTCACTCTTTTTTTCTTCTTCAGTTGAACCATTTGTTTTTGGAATATTTCACTTCATCCATTCACTCAAAGCTTCCATTCAAAATTTAAACTCTTTAAACCCTTGAACCTTTAAACCATTTTAGTTCAAGGTTCAACGATTCAATGGTTCATTCTCTTTCTTTGAAGCCTTTTGTTCTCTAAGTCTATTGTACTTATTGAACTTGTTGAACCTTTTGAACCATTTTGGTTCAAGGTTTAATGGTTCAACGATTCAATCTTATTTCTTTGATTTCTTCAAAGCTTCAGACTCTCTAGATTTTCTAAGTCCTTCTAAGTCATTTAAACCTTTGAACTCATTGAACCTTTGAACTCTTTTTGGTTCAAGGTTCAACGATTCAATAGTTCAATCTTCACTCTTTGATTCCTTCTTTTCTTTAAGTCCACCAAAGTCATTAAACCTTTGAACTCATTAAACTTGTGAACCTTGTGGAGGTGGGGTTCAATGGTTCAAAGTGGTTCATTCTAATTTTTTGAATCCTATTGTTAAGTATTTTGATCGAACCTTTGTGTTGAACCATCCTCAAAACACTAAGGAAAAGCCTTAAGCATTTTGAACTTCCTTTGAAGAAAGCCCACCGATTGAACCTACGACTTCCTTAGGTAAAAAGGCTTGAATATTTAAAAAAATTAAATGCTCAGAACATTTTGAAAGAAAGAAAGAGACCATTTTGGCTTTTAGGACCAAAATGTTTAGCCTGTTGTCCTCAAAATCAAGTGATGGATTTTGGGAACAACAATATCCATCTAAAAACTCATTTACATTAGTGTTTTCTTATCTACTAGTCATTCTTCCCAAGAAAAAGAGGACCTCTTCATAATCATCTAGATCATGTGGACATAAAAAGATAGGCTCTTATATGATACCCATAATTATTTTTTTACTTATTTAACTAGAAAATAAACTAAAATTAAGAGAAACACTCTTCACACTCTTATCCCTCTCAAACTACCTTTGAGGCTTATTCACTCAATTAGGTCTCTTCATGACTAATTAGGTAATATGACCTTGAATTTCATAATCATACCCCTTATTTAATATTCATGAAAATATCTATTCTCTCTTATTATGATATACAAGACCTCCTTCTACTAATGGATCTTCTATCTCATTCACTCCTATGTTCAATCCACTTACAAACTAATTAGGCCCAAAAGGGTTTGTTCTTATAGAAGCCTCTTTATCAAACACCTATTGGTTGAAAATACACAATTTAATAATTATATTAGACATAAAATTGGCCTTAGTATGCATTAAAATCAATAATAAATCATTATATTAGGTTGGTCATAACTCAAATAGACCAAATCCTTCTTTATGTCTCATGGAAAGCTAATTCCATTAGGACTACTTTAGGAAATGTTACCTTATGAACCCTTGGGATAATATAAACCTATATAAATAGCACAAAATTTCCATACAATAGTTAAATATACCTTATCCAACATCCTCCAAGAATCATGACACTTTTTAGGTCTAATCACCACTTGAAACAATTCATAAACACTATTCATATTAGGCCTTTGAACACACAAAAAAGTCTTCCTTGAACAAATAAAGATAAAAAATAATTTTAACACATAAAAATTAAAATAAAATACCTAAAAAATATCATCATATGCATTATACACTTCCATTTAGGGCATAGAGCCTTAAAAACACCTCTGTAACTCACTCAGAGCTGCCACTTTTCCTTAAGGACTAGTCAAGATGACTCAAACCTCCAACACCTATATAGACACTTTAAATTATTTATAATTCATTTATATGATCCTATTATATAATTATACCAATATTATATATAATTATAATATGTTTATATGGTAAATATTTGTCTTGTAGACCAATCTCATGACCCTATATCTCATGTCTTATCTAAACCAGACAGGTCAACTTGTGAGAAATGTTTTCACCACACATATGACCTCTAAAAATTATTTAAATAATATTAATGTCTTAAAATTAATTATAAAAATATATATTCACTTTTTTTCATAATTATATCATGAAAACACATTCATATTCATCTTTTCACTATTGCTTGGCTTTTTCACTCTTTGCATGATAAGGCCTATTAAAGACTAGCTAACTTGGATAACTAGTTTATCACAATTTAGGGATATAAAATATACATAAACCTTAATGGAACTTATAAATGATTCTATACATTCTTCCTCCATCCATTTTATTATTATGACGAAAGCAACTTTTGACTTATACAATAACTTTTTCAAAAATAAGCTTGTAACTCAACATTTTCTCTGTCCTCTCCCTAACCAATACCACCTAGATCTACTTGGGAGATTTAAATATAGGATAAAATATATTACATAATAAAATAAATCTATCCAAAATTCTATTGATAAACATCTTCAACATTGGGTCTTTATCAAGGTTTTATGAGGGTTTAAACCTATTTCCACTCTTAACGATCATTCATAAAGCATATCCCCTCAATCTAAAAACTAATGATTATAATTTTCATCTAGGAAATTTACACATATAAAATGAAATAATTATGTTCCCATTCAAATATTTTATGAGATAATGAGCACAAGAAAATCCTTCTCAGGTTGAGAACCCTTCATTCTGAGCAGTCGAGAGACCTTCAAACAACTTTTCATGCATTGTCCTTCAAAATAGAACCTAAAAATTTATAAAAATGATTAAAAAAATTTAAATAAAGTTTTAAATTATTAAATTATCTCAAACACCTTTAAATATGATCATGACCCCTCATTAGGCCACTCTCTCTCTCTCTCTCTCTCTCTCTCTCTCTCTCTCTCTCTCTCTCTCTCTCTCTCTCTCTCTCTCTCTCTCTCTCTCTCTTTGATCTTTAGACCTTGACCTGTAAACCATATTAAGCCTTAAAAATAACCTTCATGCCTATTTACATGAACTATCCACCCCATTTACATACTAAATAAACATATATAATTATTAAAAACTATCATACATCCTTCACATGACTTGAAAACATATCATGATACCTCATTAGGCTAGGCAAGGTCTAGGAGTGGTCTAGGTGTAGACTTGGTCTAAAGGTCCTACCCCTGTAGGCTCACCCTGAGACTTTCATAAGTGATTAACTATATCACATACATGTTAAATTGAACCTCATATAACCACTCATACATTTTTTCACTCATATCACTAAGCCATCATTTTCATACCCTGTCACAAGGTCTGTTCATGTCATGACTAGGCTCAGGCTACTTAAGCACTTTACCTTAGATAACTATATCAAGGAATTAGTTTCCTTAAAATTATATTTAATTAAAATATTATTTAGTGAAAAAATCCATTAATTTAAATTATCATATCAAAACATTACAACTGGGCACACTCTCTCAGTGACATCAACCTCAAGGAAGATGTACCTTTGACATCAATGACAATACTCAACATCACCATGAATCATGAGAATCTAGTGTATTATGACATGATATTTGAAATAATTTAACAATAATAAATCAAAAATTATAATTATATATTCACATGTATAAAAATATTAATGATTATATTATTAATTCACCAAATTTAAAAACCATCAAAACACTTGAATACTGCGAAATAATATGAATATTACCTTTACTTGCAGGTTTCAATAAATAACTTTTTACAACTAATTTAGATGAAATATACATATATTTAAACTAAATTTAATAGTTTATTCTAAATTCAAATAAAAAATCATGAAATTATACTATGAATTTCATATCAACTGAATGTTTATATGATATTCAACAAAAAAATATGAAGATATCATCACAATAGACAAACTTAGCCACTAGAAATGTCAATAAAATCATACTGCACAAATTATGCATGTAACTTAAATAAATTAGACCTCATATTATTTTAAAACCAATATTGTTATGTAAATCATATGAATCATTATTAAATAATTAATTCCTCATATCACTATATGTACTCATAAGAACCATTTGTAACCAAAACTCATGTCACAGACTACACACCTAGAATTCTATTTCCACTCAAAACTAAAATCTTTGACAATATCCATAATATTTTTTATTTGATAGGTGAAAATAATGTTTTATAGGAACTTTAAAACCACAATTTAGCATAAAAATAAGTAAATATTAAACAATAAGTAACCAAGCCTACACAACCTACTAACACAAAGAGTAAACAAAGTTTCAATAAAATAAGAACAAAAAATAAGACCAAATCACAAAGACACCTATTATATTTCATTTAATTGGGTATATTTTGTATTTACACATATCTTCATCTTCACACTATTGCTTATCATACCTCTATTTTATTTTATAGGCCTTCTAACATGTTTATGTTGTGTTTAGTTAAGCCTTTGTCATTCTCTACCATCGCTTTTCCTTTCATGGTGTTGGAGCTCCCTGAGGGTGATGGTAATAATTTATTTTCATTTTATTTTTGGGGTTTCCCCCAGATTTATATTTCTTCTTAATTCCATTTTTGGATTCCCCATCCCTTCCATCAAACCATCCACTTCATGCTTGAAATTTTTCCATTAATCCATTAGTGACACCAACTATCTTCCCATTTTATATAGGTTATCATGGAAATCTACCAACTTATGCTTGTATCACTATGGAAGTTAATCCAAATCATCATCCCCCTCCCATATGTGTACAAATTTTAATTTGTGGATTTCAAATTTAATGTTTTTTATACATTGGGGAAACTGAAGACTATTATTAACCTTCTTATCCGTGTTATTATTTGGGGGAGAAGAATCCTAGGATTTCCTTTTGTCCTTATTATTAACCTCCTATGAGTGAAAGAAGTAAGGATAAGGAGAATCCTTACCATTTATAACCTCAAATAATTTTTCCTTATCATATTTATTATCATTACTATTATCCATAATATTGATTTACTGGTTCCTCCCAAGGGTTGCTCTTTTAAATTACAAGAAAATTAGTCCTTGATGGATTATGTCTATAGAGGTTTTTTATTAGAAGAATAGGACTAAAGATTCAAATTACATTTGGAGATAATATGAAAACTAATCCTAAACCCTTTGAAATGGTTTTTAATAATAAATGGTGTGAAAATATATGAGTGAACTTTATTTCCAAAGTCAAGTAGTTCATTGCCTATAAGAATATATATGATCATCTCTAAAATCACTTATTGTTTGTTTAGGATACAAAATCTATATCAAATAATGCTTGCATAATCCCTTATTTTTTCCTTTTGTATTTTAAGGCCTTATTTACTTCATAATACATACCCATGGTGACCCTGATGAGCTCTTCTATGACTTTAACTTTGACTCCCCTGAAGACAACTTGGCACTATATCCATCCCACTAAAAAATCCCTAGCCAACATTTCTTCATGCCCTTCAATTTGGAGCATAAACTCCATGAGTCAATCCTTTCTCAATTTTATCCAAATATTCTAGTTTTCTTGGACTTATGCATAGGAAATGCATTCACAATAGTCTTGATCTCCCCCCATGCCATTGATCTTATTTCTAATTAAATTATAAAATGTGTAGAGGACCAAGTAGTAGTTTGAAATTCTATTATTTCATTTTATCGAAGAGTGATTTATAGGATCCTTTTTTTCATGACATGATTCTTCATTGGAATTGAATTTAGTGTCGTAATTATGAAATAAAGTGGTTTTAAAATTTACTTAGGCATGATTATCTTTCTCACATGTGTCCCTACTACAAACTTGAGAGGCTTGAAAGTGAAAATGATTATTAATAAATAGATATATATAAGGTGGGATATTGAGGGATCCAATCCATGAGGATAATTATGATTTGGTTATGCCCATATTTATAAGGCATCGATAGCTATGTTACCTCTTAGTAGATGTGTGAGATCAAACATTAAGTTAGAAAAGGATACCACTATCATTAATAATGATATGGATGATAGATTGGGAAGGTATTAACTTTACCAATAGGTCATTGAGGATGTTGTGTAAATCCCCTTCTATAACTAGTTTACTAATATTAAGTTGTAAATCTAGTTGGATTCCCCATAGGGAAGTTTTAGCCTTGGTGACATGATTGAATTGGATAATTGTAATCACCTAAAATTTATATTTGAATTTTAGGACTTCCAATTGAGATAACCTATTCCTATCTTAGCCCTATAATTATCCTAGAGCCATTTATAACACTTTTCTAGCCTTTTTTTAGACCACAAGCATGCATAGTCAACTAAAACATAATCTCAAACCTTCATTCCTAGAGCCTAACCCTTTGTGTACATTATTCTACTAATTGGACATTAGTGGCACATTAGGAGACTAGAGCCACATGGTTCTAGTTTCCCTGAAATGGTGTTAATGTCCCTCATGCTAACTCTCTTAAATGGATATATTTTTAAAAGTTGAACCCTCTTAAGGTCAGACTAGGCATATTTTATTATCGATACAAGATACATAAAACTATAAATACATGAATTTTATACCTCTATCCACTAGATGGAAGATATAATAAAAAAACATATTAAAAACATGAAACAAGTTGAGCAAAATCAAGGCTATTATTCCTTATTCTTCCCTACTTCTGCATACTACCATCTACAACTACCCTAAGCCCATATTTTCTAGATTTCCAATCTCAAGCACACTAAAGGAATTCAAGACCATTATAATTGTATCATCACATTCACTTGCACCAACACTGAGGTGGGGATAAATACATCACGATTTATCCATCCTTAGAGTATTGGTCTATAGGAATCTCTCTTTATAGTGGGGTTTTGATGTTATCAAACCTATCCTATTAATGAACATAAATTTTTAGATCATGCCTTAATTTTAAGAAGGATTAGGGTTTGAATCATAAATAAGATATTAAAATCATAATATAGATTTTTAGACTTCTTTCATGTAGGAAAAAAAACCTAAAAACATAGGCATAGGTGCACCAAAAACTTAGGAAAAATCCTACATTGAGGACACGAGTGTCATTTTCAGGACACTAGAGCCACATGACACTACTTTCCATGCATGGCTCTATTATTAAGGATATGATCTGACATAAGAATCCAATTTATCACACTCACACCTATTTGTATCATAGTTTTCAATAATCAAATCCTCCACATAAAGTGTTTTCTAGATAAGTCTTTATTTACACATATTTATTACTATTTTTAGAAAGTCAAATAAAGTTAAAATATATAAAAAATTAGTGATTTTCTATTGTATATTATTTAACTAATTTAAACTACTCATCCCTTTAATCAAATATAGGATTTACATATCTAAACCCTAAAAGGTTAAAACATTTTTGTGAACCTAACTTACTTCAAATATTGCTTTAAACCGTAGATTTATATAGGGTTTATCTTATCGCAATTTTTGTGCATTAAATAAGGGTTACATACTTTTATTTTTATATTTTTAGCATAACCTAGATCATTTAATCAATCTAATATTAGGGTTTCATTTATTTAAATATAATTTAAATTTTTTCAAAGTAACCATGATTAGAAAAACCCTAACCCTAGACACTCTTAGGGTTTGTATCTTATTTATGTTTATGCTTAGATTTTAGTTCTAAAATATAATATTTTCTTCCATATTTAATTCTTTTCAAACTTTATTATATTAATATTATTCAAATGTTAAAAATATACAAAAAATTATTTTCTTTCTTTTCAAACTACAATGGTAGAATTCAATAACAAATTTGATTAGACTAAAATAATTAAAAGATTTTGTGTCCAAACATGTAGATATACAAGATGATTTCATCACTATTATTTAAGAACTTCAAAAAATAAATAATGGTTAATCTTCTTGTCCCCTAGTTAATAATGTTGTTACACTTATAGTGGATCCAACTCAACTAGCATAACCTAAAATTACAATTCAACAACCTTAAGTGATCGATACACTTCTTATGGCTATTTCCTCCATTACATATATACAATCCCTTATGCATTATATTCATAATCTATAGTCTAAGGTGTTACATCTTGAAAAGGGATCCATTAGGCCATAACATGTCTTACATTCTACTATTCTCTTGCATACACCTTAGTACATCACATAGAAACAACTCCCTTTCCATCTAATTTCATGGAAGCTAAGCTTACATTATATGATGTCAAGAGTGACCCAAAGCACCATCTAATATATTTTCATGCAACATGTTTAGACTATGTGTCCAACAATTAGCTTCTCACAAAGTTATTTCCATGCAATTGAAAGTATAATGACCTATAATGGTTTTATGATTTACCAAATCAGTCTATTACATCATTCAATCCTTTAGTCTATATGTTAATAGCACAATTATCTATTGAAATCAATGACAAGATATCATATACCTAAGTGGCATAGTTGAAACAAAATTAAAACAAGCCTATCATAGATTATGTCTTATGATACAAGACTATATTAGCCGAATTGACTAGCCCCATGGTAGACAAAGAGATTCAAGACATATTTAAACAAATTCGCTTACCAACATTATAAAAATCTATTTGTTCAATAAGTTTCCTACATTCATAGATTCATGCCACATAGTAAAATAAAGAGAGGTTAAGCTTCTATAAATGGAAAAACTAAATTATACCAATGGATTAGAATCAACTTCTAGGATTTCAAATATGCATACATACAAGGCAAGGGACATTTGGAACAAGAGTGATAAAAAATCTAAAGTCAACTCAAATTTTGAGCCATCTTCTAGATTGGTTTTATCTACTCCTCAAAATTGAATATTCAACAACCTTATAGAGTCACCATCTTGAGTTTTAGATCATCTATTGGAATATAATGTCCTGTCTCTCCTTCTAATTAAAATTTTTGATAGGACATAACTTCATCCAAAGAACTATGATTTTATTGAAATATTTGAGTATCATAGGGGACTAGGCCATACAAAAAATAGATACATAAGCCTAAATCATAAGATACAAGATTTAATTAAGGCTAACATTTATTGGGGTCAATCAGAGTCAAAAATAACAAAAACTTAATCATATTGAACTCATGAATACATAGAGATATTAAAATATATTATTATTCACTTTGTATTTTTTCTTAATATATCAAAACCATATAAGAGTACATATTATATAGGAAGAGTATTTCCTATAATTGGGGAGATAGAATCTCCATAAATCTCTCACAAACTAACAAAACAACTAACAACTCACTATATACAAATATATTATGACTAATAATATATTTAAGTAACTAACACACACTAATAAATCTAACCCATAAACTATTAACATAATATTTTTATAATAAAAATGTCATTACATTAGTAATGTGAATGCCACATCTCAACATTCACCCCCTTACGAATGTTATTAATCCTATCTACACCCCCTTATTGTGAATATGGGGAAAAAAACTCTCCCATATCTACACATATACTCATGATTTAGTGATTTTTAGAGGACAATCACAAACCTTACATGATGGTTTTACAGATGGATCACCAAAAACTAAAAAATAATGGTTTTATAAATGGCTAACTAGAAACCACAAAATGATGGTTTTACAAGTGACTTACAATAAACCACATTAAAATTTGTATTATATTTTCTATATCTCATCATTATCTCATTTTATATAAGTTACATAAGAGTATTCATTTCACTTATGATAAATGTGAACATACGTACAACACTTGTTCTTATTTCAATCCATACTATGCTAAAAATAACACATAAAAAACAAATATGCCACTAAAGCATAAAGTGGCCCTGTCACTAGTGGATAATTAGAGGATATGAAACCTCTAACCTCCATTTACTCCTTCCTCTAGTATATGAAGCTACTTACTTAAGAACTATAAAAATTGATGATAACCTTGGTACCTTTAGAAATAACATGTCTAGCAATCTCTCGAGGCAAAACATGATGTACAACTATCTAGATTTACCTAGATGTAATAGTTGGCTTCTTATTGTGATGAGTGAGCATGGATGCCTCTTGAGACAAATTCTCAAAGATATTGTTAATGAAGGAATTCATTAGATGGATACATTTACTATAAATATCAACATTCAGGGTGCTTGCTTCAGTACCTTAAATATGTATATCTTGTAGTTTTCTTCATTTTTCTTTGCCTTATTCTTTTTGTTTTCTTTTTTACTCATTTGATCCATTATGAATAAAATAAGATGTTGATTTTCCACTAATAATATGTCCGTACAAGTAATTTGAGAAAAAAATTCCTAGTAATCACCTAAACAAGACCCTAACATTCACCTAAATAGGACTCAATATCAAGAATCAAATACTTAATTTTGATACATGACCAATTTTAACACAAAATTGACAAATTTTAAATTTAATGACTAAATACTTAACTTTTTAATATGACTTTATTTATTTTTAAATAAAATGAATCTAATTGAAGACACTAGACTTTATATAATTGACTTTTAATATCATTAATCAAATTAATTCAAAACTGTATATGACTGATACATCTATGATGTACCCATAACAAGTAGAATACCTACTTAATTAAAATGATGACATAAAAATAACTTATACATAACTCAAAATTTGAAGGACTATTATTAATATTAAAAAATATTATACTAAAATTATACCAAGCAAAAAATAAAGACAACTATCATCAAAACATATAAGATTTTTAAGCCAATGAATCAAATTTTTGAAGTACCTAGTGAAAAAAGCATCATAGGTTTGAATCACAACTTGAACTCAGGGTTGCTTCAAATTTTTATTAGTTTACAAAATACATGATGTACATAATTTGATCTAATTTTGTCTCTTCTATATTATTCAATGTGCTCAATTTAAGAGGTGAGTTAGATGGAATTTTCTAAATAGAGGGAAATGGTGTTGAATATCAACCTACAAAAACCATTCATTGATCAAAATATGCTTTCACATTTTCTTCCTTCCCCTACACCACTTTTGTGGTACTAGTGTTGTAGTTGGGCAAATGTACTTCATGATATATGTCTCATTAACCTTGATAGGATTGGTCTCAAAATTATTGCATAAATTTTGATGGATAGTATACACTTGAAGAGACATGAGAAAATTTGGCATTTGCATAGGGATCTAGATGATTAAGAGGATAAGTATGATTTGTGTAAGGTTCCCACAAAATTGGCAGAGTCAATAAATATCAAACTTGGTAGAAATAATTTAATGTATTCCTTCATGTTTCCATAATAAATAATATAATAGATCCTCAAATTTGGAGTTATAAAATCCATAGTCTTGTTCTAATATCAAATCTATCATTTGTTGCCAAATATGATTCAAGTCTGATCTGATCATAAGGATAAGTTCTCTAACTTGCCTATCAATTTATCTTGTAACTAAAATTTTCTAGAAGATAAAAAAGAAAAGAGTATGCACAAATATCAATGAACCAATACTAAATAAATGATCATTACAGATGTTACATATTTGAAAGAAGACAAAACTGAGTATATTATTTGAATATATGTTTAGATGGAATACATAGAGATCTAACCCATAACTATTGATGAACTTCACAACCTTTACACTAACCTACTCTAATACCAAATCTTGGGGTAAATCAGAGTCTAACATAGAAAAAACTTAATTCATATTGAACTCATGAATACATAGAGTTATTAAACTATAATATTATTGACTCTATATTTTTTATATATATCACAACCATAAAGAGTACATATTATATGGGAAGATCCTTTCCTATAATTTTGGAGATACAAACTCCTTAAATCTTTCACAAAATAAAAACCCAAATAATAACTCACTATATACAAATATATTATGACTAATAATATATTCGATTAGCTAACACACAATAATAAATCTAAGTCATAAACTATTAACATTTTATGATTATAACAAGAATATTTACGTCATTACATTAATAATGTGAACACCACACCTCAACAACATTATTGATGTGGGAACACCAACATAGGTACCAAAAACACAATAAACATAAGCTAGGGCATTAAATATATTCTCAAATCCATTTCCAAAACACATAATGAATAAGGAAAGGAACACATTAGGTATTCAATACACATATCAGGCACATCCCCCACCATCTTCATATCATACTATTACATAGGAGGAACACCCATTAGACAACATTATCAGCATATACCATACTATAGTTCCACCTAGACCACTTATTACATTCTTAGAGTAGTATATTGTCGATGATGATATAGGTTTAAATGAACTTTTTATACAAGCATATATAGATCATTATCCTATCGAGATTGTTGTGGTTAATAATGGGTTAGGCACACATCTACTATGACACTTTTAAAGCATTTGGGGTACTCATAGAAAGATAGATTGAACATAGACACAATAATTAGTTATTTAATTGGTCACATTAATATTTATATATGTGATATTGTGATTCCATTAAAGGTTGAACCAACACATATAGCCATTTGGTTCCTAGTAGTACTTAGTGCAGGCATATTTGACATGTTATTGGGTAGGACATGATTACAATAGATTGTATTCATCCCATCTACAATGCAAAAATACTTGAAATACTTACACACAAATTAGGTGGTCAAAGTTTAGGGTCTCCCACATGAGTATCCTCTACCCATCCCATAGGCAATTACATTACAGTCACTAATTATAGTTCTAGCACCATTAATAGATATTTCATAGTTATCAATTATAGCTCAGAGTATATTTCTTCTACATACATCATAGAGTTAATTAGATCTACTAATCTAGATGAGGTCTACTCATATGGTATCTACACGTATGCATACTCTATCATAAAATCCATTAGTAGAGAAACCTCTATGTCAAAGATATGTCATTGATTCTATAGGACCTTCTTCCACTCATTTTACGCTGAAATTAGTATTATTGAGTTCTCTGGATTCTCATCATAGGTCACCTAATTCACTTATAGTTTAGTCTACCATATGATTTCCTAAGACCCCTATAGTTTAAAAGGCATCACCATCAATGCCACAAATTCATTTCATCACTACACATGTAGATATATACATAATTATCTCACTACAACATATTATGGTATCATACTTTCCCTTTCCCATAACACACACAGTCAGTTTAATTATTTGACATATTTAACAATGATAATGAGTCTCCCCTGAGAATTATTGGTTAGTATGGTTCCTAACCTATTGTACATACTTTATTTTATCTTTCTCCTTGTACATAGTTTATTTTCATTTTATTGCACATATCTTATATCCATAAAATATAAAAATAATCAAAAATGCCAAAACATAAAAACATTATAATATTACTCAAAAAACACAAAAATTATAGATTATATGCATATTTGTGTTTATATTTATTATATTTTATAGACAATACATATGTTATTTATTTTAGTATAGTCAATCTTATCATACATTCATGTTTCACTTGTCCTTGTTGAGTGCTTACAAATTACATACATGACTTAGGTCTAATACCTTGATCCAAACTTGCTATAATATACCCACAAGTGGTATATACATTAGTTTAAATTTATTCATTTAATACTTCCACCCACTCAGGGGTATTTTATAAATAATTTCTCTTTCTAGGTTTTATTCTTACATTCTATACATTACAATTTTCACATTGATATATATTAATATTGATCATTACTACTCATACTCATATTTTTTCTTGAATATCACTAGTTTAGACTCAACATATGTGCATCCTATATCTTACATAAATTTGTACTATGTTCATGCATGCTTTCATTTATAGCTTCCTTGTTTAGATTTGACTGTATCCTCTATGCTTCTTCTATTCGAGGGTATTTGAATATGCCACTATTCTTTGGCTCTATGCCACTTATATTCATGTATGAATTGGATATATTCCCATTTCCCTTGTGTGTGATATCTTTATTATGTATTAATACATTTAAACATGTAATTATATGTGGATCTAATCCAACTTGCTTCTTTATTACGTATTAATACATTTAAACATGTAATTATATGTGGATCTAATCCAACTTGCTTCTTGCTTGTGTATGTGGACATTTAAACATGTCTTTGTATGTCTTATTTTATCATATTTAGTAACATGTTCCCATGTCCATTATATTATGGCTCCTTAGCCTATTTTTTCATACCTCATGTGTTTATTTATGTATGATTTCTTGTATTAATCATGTCCATTACACTTGTCTTTGCTTGTTACACACACCAGTTTTTATTGGCATCAGTGACCTCATGAATTTACACTTCTTACTTGGCTACCATGATGGATACCCTTACCATATGTATCTACTTAAATTTATTTTAATACACATTAATTACCTCTATATTGACACCCTTGTGAGATCTTATACATAACATACATCTTATATTACATACTTGTGCTTACATTCTCATACATTCTCATGTTATGTTTGCAAATTGTATTGGATTATCATGCAGTTAACATATATGATCCAACTAAAACATTTTATAGAGATACTTATTTTTAGGATAGTTATTACATAGGTAAACTACCCTAAAAATAATAGGAATTCACAAGGGGTTATCATAGATGTCAGGATACTACATTTCATTCACAAAACATTTTTTAGCACATAGGCTCAGTTTTAGAAATTTAAATAGGCAATACACATGAAAAAATAGAGAATCATAAATTAGTACAATGAATCATATTTTAGACCTAATATAAATTATTTCCTATAAAGGGAGACTAGGGCCACATGGTGATACTATAAAATACATGGTGTTACTATCTAGTATCCCTATTTTTAGGATAATTTAGATTATCTAGAATAGTACATTAGGTATAGTCTAAGTTTACACAAATATAACTATAGGTTTGATATTTATGCTTATATTTTTCTCATATTCACACTAGGTCAACTGATATTCATATTATTTTCTCATATTTGAGGCATCATTCATAGTGTGATCATTCCCATATTTAGTTTAGATACTCTGTTATAATTATTGCAACTCAGTCTAGAATCAATATACTCAGATATCAAATTAGGGGCATGTACATGGTATATTGTTTCCATATGCTCAGTTACAAATAGGTTGATTAGATGTAATGGAAAACTCCATGTTATTATCTACATTGTATACACTTTAAATCATATTCTAGGTTGTCATGAGTTTCATGCCTTACTCCATCTATAGTGGTTGGCATTCTAGAGTGGACTAGAGCTACCTAATGTACTCAAGTGATCATGGATTTGACATACATAGTTAGATATAATTAGTTATATATTTTCATTACTTTGTGTAGTTTACTTTAAAATTCATATAATACATAAGGGTTTGTAATAATAGTGTCATATCCTACTTGAGTTATTGAGCCACCCATATGAGAGGGTTAGACACACTTTCATTCTAATCCAAACTACTCACATGTCATGATCCATAAAGAATGGTTGGTAAATGATGGATTCATAGCCTAATTAAGTTGTTGAGAAACCCACATGAGAGGGTTAGACACACTTGAGTCTAATCCAAGATATTCATGGATCATGATCCACCAAATACGGTTGGGTAATGATGGAGTTATAATTGTATTGATTTATTAAGTCAACCAAATATGAGGATTGATAAACCTATTATCCCAATCTAAGGTATTCAATGCTTTGATAAATATATAAACATGCAAAAACATGTTATCACCAATTAATGAATTGGTTTGCATACCCAATGAGGTGTATTCATTCATTTCTTATTTCCCATCTCTTTACTTAGCTTTAATCAATTATTTCTATATTAAATATAGTCTTTTATTCTTGATATATCTTAAGTAAGGACTAATTTATGCATGTTTAATTATAGGTAATGTTTTATAACATGCTTCACATATACAAACCCATATTCATATTCTCAAACTTAGTTGTATGGGCTTTAGTTCCAAGGTAAGTCTAGGTATGCATATTTTTACCTTATACTAGTCAATTCACTTTGCTACATTTTTAGCATAAAGGGGGGGGGGGGGGGTGGAAAATTTAATCACCTAAAAGTGGTATTTTAGTTATAATAGTGCCACTTGAGATAACCTATTCCTATCTTATTCCTAGACCTATGATAGAGGCCTTTATCACAATTTTTAATCCTTTGTGTAGACCACAGGCTTCCTTAGTCAACAAAAACATAATCTCAAGCCTTTATTCCTAGATCTTAGCCCTTCATGCCTGGTATCCTTCCAATTGGAAATTATAACCACATTAAGGACACTAGAGCCACATGGCTCTAGTGTTCCCAAAATGGTTCTGATGTCCCTTATCTTAACTCTCTTGAAAGGGTATATTTTCAAAAGTTGAACCCTCTCAAGTTTGGCCTAAACATATTTTATTATTTGCACAATCTAAAAAACACTAAAAATATATGATTTTTATATCTTTTTACACTAAATGAAAGATATATTCAAAACACAAAACAATTTGAGCATAATCAAAGTTATTAATCCTTTTTTTTCCTACTTTTTCATACTACCATATACAGCTACCCTAGGCCCAAATTTTATAGATTTTCAATCTCAAGCACACTCAAGGCTTTAAATAACACTATAATTATATAATCACTTGAAAATAAACTATAAATTAGGTGGGAATAAATAAATTTTGATTGATCCCTACTTATAGTATTTGTATGTAAGCAACTCTCTTCACAATGGGATGTTGAGGATGTCCATCTTATCCTACTAATGAGCACACCTTTTAGGTCATTCCTTAATTGCAAGGAATATTGGGTTTTTCATCATAAATTGGAAATTATATGGATAATACAAAATTTAAAACTTCATTCACATAGAAATATAACCCAAAAACATGGGCACATATGCACCTAAAATTTAGGAATAGTGTTACACAAAGGACACTAGAGCCATTTTTAGGACACTAGAGACACATGGCCTACTATCCAAGTGTGGAACTAATTTATAGGAGAGTATATGACATAGGGATCTAGTTTATGACACTTAGAAATATTCATATCTTAGTTTTCATCACTCAAATCCTCTATGCTAGGTGTTTTATACATAAGTAATAATTTGTACATATTTATTACTTTTTTTAGAAAGTTAAAGTAAGTCAAAATATATAACAAATTAGTAGTTATTTATTGAATAATATTTTTATTGATTTAGAATACTCATCCCTTTAATAAAACATAATATTTACATAGCTAAATCCTAAAAGGTTAAAACAATACCCATCAGCCCTAGATAGGAAATAATTATAGTCCCTAACTCATCCATGCTAACTCCTCCACCCCCAACTTTTCAATATTACATTTATATGATTTGTCAAAATTTATCTTTAACTAACTAATAGAGGAACATTCCCATTTTATGAGACTCCTATCTAAATTAGGCCTAGTGGGAGGGGGAAATAGATTCACTTGTTAAGGATATCCTACTCAACCTGAGAAGTTCCCAACTTGTCATTAGGGATTGCCACCTACCAATTACTTATAATAGTATATTAGATATTGCATAAGTATCTTGAAGAATTGTAAAATTTATGGTCAAATATATGAGCATTCCTTATAGAATAAATAAGCTATAAAAGTGGGGTAGTGATAGATACCAAAGAAAGACTAAACAAAGGAGCTTCTAAGGAGGTTTCTATTAGATGATGAGGTCAAGGATGGAGCTAGGCTTGACCCAAGATACATTAAATAGATAAAGGAGGAGGTTATAAATAGAAGAATTGAATGCATAATCAAAGAATAGATGGTTCACTAATTCTAGTTCTAAATTTCAAAGATCACACTTGTTAGGGATGGTCATCCCCCATTTTTCCAAGTTATCTATTGTAATATTTTTTTAATGAGTCATGAGTTAGAAAATAATTATCAACTTAGGGGTAAGGTGTTTAATATAGAGGTTTTATCATAATCTCAATCCTCTAACTATTCTATATTAGCAAATAATATTGATTTCTCCATGTACTCTCTATTATCTTCCACATGCCAAAGGAGTGCATCATCCTTTGGGAACAAAACTATATATATATATATTCTGAATTTTAGAATTAAGGTTAGAAATTTCATAAGTAATTTATATGTCATTGGTCATAGTAGGTAGAGTTATCCAATTTGTTCTTCCTTGAAAGAGGGACCTATAATCCTTCACTTTAATTCCTGTAGATGTTATATATGTCTCTTTAAGGATGTTTTAGGGGTAGATTAAGCTAGGGGAGAGGGAGAGAGCCAAAGGTCCTCTAAGAAGTCCACCTTTTCTCCATTTATGACCTACCATCTACTTCCTTTCTTCATAAGGGCTTTATAGTTTGAGATGTCTTTCTAAAAGGGAGAACCATCCATGGGGCCTTCTTCCTAGATAAAACTATATTCTTCCTGATCCTCAAGATATTTAGATTTGATAATCTTGGTCTAATGATTTTATTCTTTCATTACTTTCTACTCAAATTTAGTAGTAAGAGCTTGTTTTATAATTTTGATTCTTTTAAGCCCAAACCTCTAATGTACTTTGGAAGGAAAACTTTGTCGCATGCCCCTCCACATGATTTTTTTTATCTACTCAATGCTATCTAAATTCTTTTTTTAGACTTATAATAGGGTCATGAAGTATATGTGAATACTTTGTAAGGAAATTTTAAGTAGTTTTAGCTTGCTCACCTATGATAGGATGGCTCCTTTCCATCCCATGATTTCTTTTGGTTTCTTTATACCAAAGGATTACATAATTCCATTTTTATCTTATCATCAAACAATGGCATGCTGATGTAGGTAGAGATAATCTTGTTGATTTTGCATCTGATGATTTTTGACAATATTTTATTAAGGGGAGGTGAAGTGTTTAATAATAAAATATATATTTTATTGAAATTGATGGATTGGCTCAAATATATTCCATAGCCCACTAGGTTATATTTGAGAGTTGATGCCTCAAATATAAAGGCCTTTCTTAGAAGAAAAGTGTCATCTGTAAACTCTTCATGGGTGACTGATATTGTGTTATGTGTCACCCATAGCCCCTAAATTAAGTTTTATTCTCTAGAATCTATAAGACTTGTTCCTAACATTTCATCCACAAGGATAAAAAAATATGGGGAGAAGGGGCCTCCTTGCCTAATACCCTAGTTATATAGGAAGAAGCCTTTAGGGACTCTATTAATTAGTATGGATTAGATATGAGTAGAAATATAATTATAGATTAGACCCTTAATATATGATTCAAATCCAAAATTGTTAAGCACCTTATCCAAAAATCTCCATAATATTCTATCATAGGATTTATTCATATCAATTTTAAGAAACATAACTACATTGGTAGAGTTGGCCAATGAGTGTAGAGTTTCATGGAAAATTATTATGTCATTTGTGATCTTTCTACCTACTATAAATGCACCTTATTATTCCTCTATGGCCTTGTTCAGTCGGAATTGAAGATGAGTGGCCAACATTTTTCCATAAACTTTTTAATCTATGGAAGAAAGGCTTATGGGTCTAAAGTCCTTTAGCTAATTTTCACCTAACTTCTTAGGGATGAGGACATGGAAAGTATTATCTAGGTATTATAGGAGTCTCATTCCCACCATGAATAATTTGCATATTGTGGCCTCCACCTCTAGGTGAATTATGTCCCAAAAATTTTGAAAGAGGGGAAAAATCATCTAGGCTAGGGACCTTGTTTCCTTATATTGAAACATCCACCTCTCTAAATTCCTTCAATGATGGGGGTTTTTGGAATTCATAATTATCAATCTAGGAGATGGTAGATGGGAAGTTATTTAGTAGACTATCCTACCCCTATCGATCACCTGAGTCTATTTCTCTTAGAATATTTTTAAAGTACCCAATGATTTGTTCATTGATTAATTATTCTCTACATTTAGATCCATCATCAAGGAGGAGTTTAAATATCCTATTAAAATTTATATTTTTGGATGGTGACTGGTGGAGAAATTTATTATTCTTTTCCCCTTCTTTCATCCAAGTGCATCTAGAATTCTATTTTAGGAAGGACTCTTCTTTAGCATCTAGGTTATGGAAGGAACTTAAAAGGTTCCTCTTAATATTGACCAAGTTCTCATCATATAAATTTATTGACATTTTATTTTCTATAAATCACATGTCTTCTTCTATGTTATTCTTTTGGATAAATATATCCCGAAAGACTTATTTTTTCTAAACTCTAATATTTTAATTGATAAACTTGAGTTTTGTGGCTAGAATGAACATGTTCATTCCATCCACTGATTCCCTCCACCATTCCTTGATATAATTGTGTAAGTTTAGATGATGTAGCCACATGCTTTCAAATCTGAAGTGAAGTTTTTTATCTTTGGAAATTTTGTCTCCTTAAAAAAAAATTGGGTTGTGGTCTAACCTTATTATTGACAGAGAGTAAAGAGATCTAGAGGAGTGTAACTCCCAATTTAGGGAGACCAAAAATCTAATGAGTCTAATTTGAATGAGACTCTCCCCCACCTTTTTTTTGGACCAAGTGAAAGGATTACCTTTGAAGTTGACACCCAATAAACTAGCACTAATGAAGAATGTATATGAATCTTCCATGCTACCTATGAAGTTAAGATCTTAATCTTTCATTTCTAATGGATTTAATGGCAAGTTAAAATATCCTACCCCTATCCATTTCCATTCACTACACAATTTTATAAAAATTAATAATTATTCCCATAGTTTACTCTACCAGATTATGGTATTAGGAGAATAAATATTAGAGAGTATCCATTCTTCCTTGTAATATTATTTTATATAATATATCCTAATTCCTAAGAGTAGTTGCACAATTTATTTTATCTTATAGTGTGTAGCTAAAGAGTACCATAGGTAGTTGAATGTACTTCTTGGTAGGTGAAGTAAGCAATCATATTTAGCATTAAATGTATTGTTTGATTGCATTTAAATTTGAATCATGAAATAGAATTTCATTATCATTCCTTCAACATTGTTTCTAACTTGTCATTAGTATCAAAGCCTGCATTTTTATTTGCTTATTTTTCTTCTTCCATTCTAACTATATGACATGCAATTTATAATTTATATTTTCATTCAATATCTATCATTGGATTGCCATTATTTTTATTATGGTAGTGTATCATTCTCTTGAGGTGTCTTTGTGTAAAAGAGTCAAACTTAGTGGATAATTGGTGTTATTCCTAGCCTTCAAACCTCAAAATGGTGATGTTTTGATGTTTCTAGATTTTAAGGCACATTTAATTCCAATTTAAACACCTGCATAACATTCTTAGAATTATGACCTGAGGCTTCATGGAATATATTGCTACAAATAGTTACTTGTTATTCCAACTGGTTGGAAGATGTATATAGTTCTTGACATTTCAATTCTTGGTCTAAATAATTTCTAATTTTGTTGTAAAAGACCACATCTATTTTATTTCAATTTTTATATTTAATGAATATTCTAATTAATTTTCTATCTGTGTTGGGCGATGGAAACTATTTTATGCCACTCTAATCTTTATTTGAATATACTATTCATAACTGTGCAAAAGGGGATTTTTTGCCATGAAATCCACCTAGGAAGTGTTACTCATCCTTTGCCACATGGAGGTAAATATTGAATTTTGAGGAATATGTACATATTTTTCATTCTAATATTATAATTATTTGTCAAATAAGAGGAGAGGAGGTATAAAATTTTGACCTTTTTTATTTAAGAAGTAAATTCAATATTTTTAAATGCTCTTATTTAAATTTTGAAAATTATTTAAACTTGAAATCATTTAAAATTGAGTATTTTTTTATTGCCTTGATAATTATACTATAAGATGATTTGGATTAAAAAAACAAATCACACAATTCAAGGAGAAATAATGAGGGCTACTCTTTTTATCCATTCATGTATGTTGAAGAATGTAAATCTAGAAATCAAGAAAAGTGAGTATATCGATATATGAAGTTTTATTTTAATAATGGTGTTAATTAAAAAGCAAATCCTTTTTATTGACTTTGTGTATATATAAAAAGGGAAACTTTTGGAGTGATAATGAACCAATTGGGGTTAAAATAAAACTCAAAACCTCCAAAAATTCAAACAAAAACTCAAAACCATGCATTCCATCAAATCTACTATTGGCACTACCTTGAATGGAAAAGACAGTTGACTAAAATGGTTTTGAAAATTGGAGAATACACTCATCTAAAATTATCTATGGTTTTATATTTGTGGTGGGGAAAAACAATCAATTGAACCAACCAAGAATATAAATGAAACTTAGATATGGAAGCAAAAAAACTAGAAGGCTTTGGCCATAGTGAGGGAATGAATGTACAAAGATGTTTTTCATGATATACAAGGGTACAATATACCATGAAAATTATTTATAAAACTAAAATACCTATATGGATCCCATTCAGAGTTATAATTCAATCATTTGTAGTAGAAGTTATTCAACTTAGAATTAAAAGTTGGTGATGTGATGAGATTATCTTTAGAGATATAAGCCATAAAACATGATGTTGAAGCAATAGGTGTCAAAATTGACATATAAATGACCACATTCATAAAATACCTTATTACAAACTATCTAACCTATTTGGAGTCTCTACAAATAATAAATCAGTTGAAGAATCTCACATTTGACCTATTGGTTGAAAATATGGCAAAAAGATAAAAGGCATATGGAAAGAAAATTGAAACCACAATAGGTGAAAGTGTATGGTATGTCCAATAAAATTCCTATAAAACATCAAACAAAGCCACAAATTCCAAAAATGAAGGAAATAACAACTATAAGGGAAAAGGTATAAAAAATTAAAATCATAGTGGTCAAAATAAAAAATAGAATGATAAACAAAACCTCTACTATGAATGGTGTTATAGAAAAGGTAGCCATGAGACTCAAAAATGTAGGAATCCATTGTCAAAAGAGTCAAACTCAGCCCAATTCACTAATGAATGTGTATTTTATAGTATAGATGATGAAGAAAATAGTGTCTTAATCATTTCTTCATGATTTGATGCTTAGGTTCTTGATATTGGTGCCACTCAACACATGAATTTCTAAAAATACATATTTGAGGTGTAAAATGAAGAAAGTTTTGGCTCATTATACCTCAAAAATAGATCAATTCTATAACCATAGGGAAGAGGTATAATTTGACTCAAGTGCCCAAAACTTATAGACTACAAACTTGAGAATGCTTTCTACCTTCTTCAATTAAAATATAACTTGTTACCCCTAGTGCTCATAAGGCAACAAGGCCATTACATTATATTAGATAATGGTAATGTCACAATTAGGAAGGAAAGTGGTAATGTAATTAAATTGATTGGATATGAGGAGGGGGAACTTCTCAAACTCAAGGGTGAGACATTAAATTCAAGGAATTATGCTCATCTCATGGAAGATATAATGTCTCCAAACATGTTGTTGTATGATTGATTCAGGCACACTCACTATAACAACATTTGTTTATTACAAAATAATGGTGTTTTTGGCATACCTACATTACCTAAAAAATTAGATGAGAAGTGAATCTTGCATCTTGGCTAAACACACAAGAGAACCATTTACAAAGTCACAATGAAAATTAGATAGAAAGTTGAAGTTTGTTCATTTAGACTTATGTTCTCTTTCAATCCTATTTATTGGTGGTCATAAGTACTTCATGTTGCTCATTGATCATTACAACAAGATGACATGAATATAATTTCTAAAAAAGAAATTATAAGCCTTTGATACTTTCAAAAAATATTAAACAATGATTGAAAATGAAATAAAAACTCACATCAAGACATTCAAGATAGACAATGGTGGTAAATTCACATCAAATAAGTTTGAATCCTATCATAAGCAAGATGGGATAAAACACCATCTCATAGTTCTTCACACTCCACAAAAAATATAGTTGAAAGAATGAATAGAAATATGATGAATATGGTTAGTGTAATGTTTTACTTCAAAGGGGTAAATCTACATTTTTGGGCTGAAGTAGCTATAATAATAGTATATGTTCACAACATATCACCATCAATATCTATTGAATCAAAGAATCCATATGAAATGTGGTGTATTCATCTCACTTTAGTGCAAAATATTTGGATTTTTGGATCCACATGTTATGCATTTATTCTAAAAGGAGAATAGAAATAAATTGGACCACATGAGTAAAAAATATATCCACTTGGGATATTATGATTCCTCCAAGGCATGCAGGCTATATGATGATAAAGATAATAAGTTTCTTGTCAAAAGAGAAGTTGTCCTTTATGAGACTACTAAAGACAAAGAGCATATTGATTGAATAGTTGAGTCATTTGGATAAATATTCAAAGTTTTATGTCTGTAAAGATAATTATTTGAATGTTCTAGACAATAAGTGGGGGACATAGAGTTGGGAATCTATTGATTTTATATTGTCTCCTATACATTAGCTTGAAACTCTTCCTAAAGGAGAGAGTGAAAATTCATCAGATATTGAATAGGGGCTATAAGAAAAGAGGTTATAAAGTGAAGGAACTATATATGATAAACCTGAAGCAATTGTAGAAAAAAATAAGATGCCTAAGTGGGCCACTTAAACATTGAAAGATATGAGGCCTAATGATTTTGGTAAAATAAGCACTCTAAGTGCACATGCAACCTCCTCTCAACTAGATAATTCTATTTATGAGATTTAGGACATGATTAGAAAACTCACATTAGATGATTCTCAAAAGAAACTAAATGTTGCATTTCATTCAAAACTAACAACTTTAAAACAAGATGAGAAGCTTGACACTTGGAAAAAATTAATGAAATATGAGCATAATTCACTAGTGAAAATGGGATTTAGAATTTAGTTGATCCACCATATGGTTGCAAACTAATTAGTTTCAAGTGGGTCTATCATAATAAATTCAAGGCTAATGGCTCACTTGAAAATTAAAAAAAAAATTGGCATAAAGGGGTATGCTCAAAAGTAAGGAATTGACTACAATGAAACCTTTTAACCTATAATAAAATGGACTAATATTAGAACAATGTTGGCTTTTATAACTCACAATGGATGGAAATTTCACCAAATAGATGTCAAAAATTCATTTCTAAATGGATACCTCAAATAAATAATGTACATAGAATAACCTAATAGTTTTGAAGTAAAGGTACAAGAGCATAAGGTGTGAAAATTGGAAAGGTTTTTGTATGGTTTAAAATAAGCTTCTCGAGCACAATATAAAAAACTAGTTGAGCACCTCATGAACATAAAATTTAAACATTTTGAGTTTGAAGATGCAAATATTTTCAGCAAAATAGTTGACAAAATATATGTATTTTTAATGGTTTATGTTGATGATTTACTCATCATAAGGAAAAATTAATGACACATTGAAAAATTAAAATTAAAGTTGATGATTTTTTTTGAAATTATTGATTTCATTTATCTTCATTACTATTTGGGTATTAATAATACATTGGTGAAATTTTAAGAAAGTTTGTAATGGAAGATTGTAAGCATCTTAGCACACCCATGGAACATAATCTCAAATTGACATATAAAGATTCAACAAACTTGGTTGATGACACTAAATATAGACAGCTCATTAGAAGTCTAATTTATGTGACTACCACTTGATTAGATATATCATTTATAGTTGGTATCCTCTCAAGATTAATAAAAAAATCTAGGGAGAGTAATTGAGAAAAATAAAAAAGGGTCTTTAGATATCTTAAAGGCACACAATATTTTGGGCTCAAATACTCCAAGGTAGGAGACTTCAAACTAGTTGGGTATTTAGATTCTGACAATGTTGGTGATTATGAAGATGGAAAGTCCACATAAAGATTTATAATGAATCTAGGAAAAATAATTGTCAGTTGGAAATCCAAGAAGTAATCAATGTCAATAATTTATTTAGTAAAATCATAATATATGATAGATTTAGAGGCATATAGAGAGATCTTGTGGCTTAGAATTGTTCCTTTAGATTTATAAGAGCAACAAGTTTCATCAACACCTCTCATGGTTGACAATACTTTTACAATCCAAATGGAAAATAATATAATATTTCATGACCCAAAAAAGCATATCATTACCAAATTTCATAATATTTGACACTATACAAAAGATGGCAGTGTCAAGTTGAAACATTGCCTAACAATAGAGCAACCAACAAACATCTTGACAAAAGTGTTTGGACAAGAAAAAATTTAAAAGTTCATAGGAATGTTTGGTATAATAACCACCCCAAAATATTAATGGGGATGTAATATTATTTTATATAATATTTTATAATTCTTAAAAGTAATAACACATTTGATTTTGTCTTCTAGTGTGTATTTCAAGAGTCTTGTCAGTAGTTAAATGGAGTTCCTGGCAGGTGAAGTGATTAATCATTTTTTAGCTTATAGAATGTATTTTTTTTATTCTATTTCAATTTGAATTATGAATATGTTATCCTTGAATTTAGTAGGCTAAATTCATGAGATAACCCATATGAAACTTGTCCATTTCATATCCCATGAGCTCTAAGCTCTTAAAATGAGGTAAATCTCTGCCTCTTTGTATTTGTTTTTCCCAAGAAAGTTGTTCTTTTGAGTGAATTTTGCATTTTGTGTAGTTTGGAGAATTTTATCTAAACTACTATTTGTTTCTTTTTTGTTGTGACGGAGAATTTTTTTGACCTTGCATATTTTTTATGCAAAGTCAGAGATTTTTTTTGATTTTGCCTATGTTATGTCATAGTTATTTTCTAACATTGCAAATGTAGGAATGTTATTTTTCTCAAACTTTACATGTACAAATTCAGAATTTTTCTCCACTCTTTCATATGGAACCCACACCTATGGTAATTAATATGCACTTATTACCACATTATATATATATATATATATATATATATATATATATATATATATATATATATATATATATAATGGTTGGTAATTTCTATTTTTACTGCTTGGTTTTTTTCTTGTCATTTTTTAACTCTCTTGCACTCCTTTCAGTACCTTTTTTGAGCTTGTCAACACTTCCTCTACCATTGTTTTCTCGGTTGTTTTATCTTGCACATGGATTGATATTTCAAGCATGATTTTTAGGTAGGGTTAATTTTTATCTTCTTTCCTTTTTTTATTTTTCATAATTGCTTTTTTCACTTGAATTTTTGATTGAGTTAAATCCTTGCTAAATTTACTTTTTTATTCTTTTCATCCTGAGTTTTGATTGTTTTCTTTTCCCTTATTTTATCCCTTCATCATTTGAATTTAAATTCTTAGGGTTTTTATCTTGGTTTTTTGGTTTTATCCATCTTCATGTACATTTAATAATTTTCTTTGAAGAACATTTTATATTTATGTACTTTAAGAAATTTATCTGATGTGCATAAAGTTAGCCATCCCTTTTTGTGTAGTGCAAATAAAATTTTCCAACATGCACAAAATAGTCAAGTTGGATACAAGTTGGAGATTTTTCTCTGACTTACATCTGACTTTAATTTATACTCATTAAAATTGGATGGTTTTCTCCAAATTACATTGAGCAAGGTAAAAACCAAATTATACAAGTCAGACAATTTTCTCCAGCTTGTACAAAAGAAGGTTTATTTACCAAGTTATGCAAGTTGAATAATTTTCTTCAAATTGCATCTTAGAACCTTCCAACTTCTATGTAATTCAAAGAAAATTCTCCAAACTACACAACCTTCACCATACCTCATGTAAAAGCATTGATTTTTGCCAATTCTATATTTTTCCAAAAATGAATAAAAAATGCTCTGGATAAGCAATTTTCTCTACCTACAACTATCTGATCAATGTCAGACATTTCTCTAAACAATAAGATAATGAAGTAAAATTATTATGGTGTTTTCCCATTATTTTTAGTTGACTCAAATGTGGATCAAATTAGAGATACAAAAATTGGTCATGCAGATATGGCTAAATTTTTACAAAGATTGGGAAGAGAACCCATTGCACCTCATATGCAGCTAGTAACTAATAGTGAAATCCATTTGGCTGCAGCATTTTTAGTATCAACACATGATTATAAATTCATCTTGACCATGGTATCACACTTTTACATGGAAATCAAATCAGCGACGGATTTAGAGGGTAAGGTGATCATTCACCTTGATGAGGAATATTTTGATAAAAAATTTCACCTTTTTGAAATTGAAGAATATTTTTATTTAAATATGGAATAAACTCAAGAATACTATGATAGAGTTATTTAAAAGTGTAAGAAAACATATCAATACCAAATAGCTTAAGACTCCTTGACCCACCATTGCTAGATGGCCCAAGTATTTATATCATAGTGAATTTTTGGAGGAGATAGGGGATTTGATTACTCTCCTTAGCAGAGTGAAAGGGTTGTTTGCTTCAAACATTTTTCAAGAATGTATGTATCAATACATTCTATTTATTATAAGAAACAAGTAAATAATCTTTTGGGGTAAACAAATCAAAGATGATATTTGTCATCAGCTCTCTGAGCTAGCTTCTTCACTCATGTTTTATATGACTTCATATCTTGCGTATGTTGCAGCTAGTATGAAGTCTTTCTTAGGTATAAATTCTATCAGTGAAAGGAAAATAGTTCATTATATGAGCACTATCCATAGCTAAATCTAAAAGAAAGCATCAAGCATTAAAAGAGATTTAATGATGCTTTATTCTACACATTCATCTATAGTCTTGACAAAAAACATGAAAAGAAGAGATTCTTAGACTAGGAATGGGTACATGTCAATAGGGTTGGATGCATTTTATTGTAATTCCCAAATTTTACATACATCAAGGTATGAGGATTTGATGAACAACCTACATGTTACCTAGATACCCAAGTGATAAATTAATACTAATGGATATGTGCAAGCAAGTGATGAACATGCATAAATAACAATTAGATGCTGAAAAGAGAGGTTTCAAATTTCCAATCAATATTGGTTGGTACAAAATTTTCGCTACTCCAAAGGCTAAGACTATGGAAACTAAGATGTAGTGGATTACACTTAAAAAATTAAAAACTAGAAAATTCTTTGATTATAGAATGATGAAGGAGAAACTCAAGCATATTATCACTCATGTACACAAAGTTGATGATATTTGGGTATAATGCAGAACTAATGAAGATATATAGAGACTTTATTATAGTAACCTTACTACTAATCATATTATCAATTTGGAATTGGCAAATATTATTGTGGATTTGATGGATGATGATATTATATTAGATATATCATGTGAGGAAAACCAAGTGTATTCAACTCCTTTCCCTTATATCCAATGGTTAGTTAAAGAATCCACTTCCATTAGAGATAGATTTCAACCTATTCTTGCAAGAACTAATGCTTTTTTAGAATCTACAGGAATTAAGTTGAAACATTTTAAGATTAGTTTTGAGGAAGAGTATGATGAAGAAACTACTAAGAAATAAGAGGAGATAAGAACAAAAAATAAAGAGGAGGCCTCTACTTCCAAACAAAAGCCAAAATTTGTATTTGTTAGTAAAGGAAAGAAGAAAGGCAAAGAATCTAGTGTCAAGGAAAGTGCTCAAGTGGATAAAAAAGAAGTCCCAGTCACAAGTGAGGCACCGCCTCAATCAATAACATCACAAGTGTCTCAGCGAATACTTAAACATCCTATACAAGGAAAGACTACTAAATCAAAGGTTCCTTTGGATGAAACTTCTCAAGCATCAGTTTCATATGTAACATTTTTCATAGTTCCTCCCATTTATACCATTGTATAAGTTAATCTTGTTCCTTCTCAAAATGTTATTTCACCTCCATCTTCACCTCCTAGTTCCACATTTTTTCAAGTTCCTTTATAAGGTACACTAGACCAAGTTTTTGATTCATTATCAAATCTACCTAGTCCTTCAAAGTCATTGGGATACCTAGCTAATTTGTATTTCACTCAATAAGATATGGATACATTTATGTCTATACCTTCTTCAAAGAGAACAACTTAGGTTCTTATCACTTTAGTGTCCAAAGTTTCAATAATAATTAAATTGATGGCCACTCCAACCCAAACTCCACCTTTTATTACCATAATTCCATTGGTGTCAACCCCATTACCTGATACCACCATCACATTTCATTCCATTCCAATTCACAATCCATTGTCCCTCCCCAAGTATCCCAAGCTTTAACATCCTCTATCCAAGGAGATCCATCTCCTCTTCCTCCTTGGTTGGCATCACAAACACTTAATAACAAGAGGAAGTGAGTAGTGGCACCAAAGTATTTTAATTTTGGTTAGCTTATGTCAATAAATCTTAAAACAACAAAGAAAGCCAAAACTACATCAAGAGTAATTTTTAAATCTAGGCATAAGTATGCTAAAGTTGTGGTACCTCCTAAAGAGAGAAACATTGAAGATGTTTAAGCATTTCAAAATGTAGTGGGATGAATATATCTTGGGAAAAAAACTCATGAAGGTGCGAAGGAAGATTTGTAAGTAGTAATAGCCTCCTTGATTAAGAGATGTGATAAGGATAAGAAGATCAAGGATCAACTCAAAGTACAAGTGGAATATTTGATTTCTAATTTACTAAAAATCACCCAACCTTCTGAGTCTATTGATCCTGTTGTGCATGAAAATACTAAAAGAGACATTTAACTTTTTAAAAAAAAGGATCTTAGGGTCATGTAGTCAGTGCCTAGATTGAGAGATTAACAACATAGGGTATACATCATGGATTTTTGAAGAACCTAAGTGAAGTGAGAAAACAAATTTAGAAAACAATCAAAATACTCAAGATTTGGAATTGACTGAAAAGGATATTGATACATGGACTCAACTACACAAATTCAAATTGGAGCTTTTGGTTGAGCATAAGGTCATTCCAAATAGGAAAATGTTCATTGAATACAAGGAAGCTATGAAGAATAAAAGAGAAGTTCATGAGAATCTAGTTAAATATCTTAAAGAAGATAAAGATATGTGTGATAATAAGATGAAAAATCTTGTAGATAAAATTGGAAAACTCTCCTGTCAAGTTAGAAATTATTTTGAAGAAATTCTTCCTATTGAGACTGTTATTCAAGAGTTTACATATTTGCTCCAAAAAAAGGTTGAAAAAAGTAATTTCATATTGGAATCAATCAAAAAATTGATTGAATTTTAGATTATTTTGAATAAATTACAAAGAATCATGGACAAAAGAAAAGACTTGCCTATTAACTTAGAAGATTTAATCAAAAGGGTACTTGTCATCTCCAAGAGTACATCTAGCCTAGATAACAATGAAGTCCAAGCTATTTTGAAGAGATATGAGGAATTTTTAGAGAATAATAAAAAGGAAGAAATTATTATGTCTAAGGACACTTAGTTTAGTTTTGTAATTTTCCCTATGTATTTTTGTTCAGTGTAAATTACATGTAGAAAATGTACATAGTCCGAAGTCAAATAAGACTCTGTTAATGTATTTATGTTTTTCCTATTTTTTTCATAG
The DNA here is from genome assembly GCA_037957365.1 of Torreya grandis. Classification (NCBI taxonomy): domain Eukaryota; kingdom Viridiplantae; phylum Streptophyta; class Pinopsida; order Cupressales; family Taxaceae; genus Torreya; species Torreya grandis. The sequence continues at coordinate 225,565 of JARHVA010007643.1, forward strand.
ATTCTCTCTATAAATAGGATGATGATATTTGTATAAAGGATAACCAATTGATATAGAGGGGAAATGTTGTTGAATTGAGAAATAATTTTGAAACTTTGTGTTCATATTGTAAATCTTGAATTCTATTTAATATAAGAAAATCAATTGATCTTTCAATCTTTATGTTGAGATAAATTTGTGGTGTTTTGGATATGTTATTATGTATTTTGAATTACACTTTCTTATGATTTTATTGAATTGTGGTATGAAATTTCTATAAGATAGGTGCTAGGAAGCTGATTTAAGAGTTTTTGAGTTACTTTTTAGTTACTGGGTTTATGATCACATTGAAAGTGAATTATTGAGGAGACTTTGAGCTACCAATTAATCTTATTTGATAATTTTAATATTTCTTATAAATAAGGTGAAAACTTTGGTCTAAAATTTATTGTATATTTTAAGTTTACTCTATTGGTATTATTCTTATTAATCTTTTGGCTAACAAATTTGAATATTGGTTATATTTGGTTCAACAAGTGAACATAGATTTTCAAAGTATAGCATAAAGAATAGAAGGAAGTTTGTGATTGCAAATAAATATTTAAAAAAGATAATTGGATGATATGAAAACACCCACTATGATAAAATTATTGTAAATAAGTGTAAATAATTAAGTGTTGTGTTAGTTAACAATAAAAAGGAGCCTCTCCTTGTCTTAAGGAGAGATTTTATCTCATCACATTATGGTTGAAATAACCATTTTTCTACCATTATGCCATTAACAAAATATTCACCCAATAGATTTTAGTGACTCCACTAGGGATTCGAATAAGTAACTGAGATCGACACTCATTCAGTTGAAATAGACCATCACCTTATTGATTGATACTATTTTACTATAGTTAATCTCTATTATTTTTTATTACTTTCACATTCAAGTAGAATAAAGTTACAATCATGGTATAAGAGTATTAGGTACCATTGATCCAACTTTTGAGTTGTTATAAGAGCATAACTTTGATCTTTTGCCAGCTTATGCAAGGTCACCTCTTCAACGTACAAGAAGTTTTCCACCTAAAAATACAAGATCTCTTATACCAGGAGAAGCTTCTAATGTTCATATAGTTTTTCCTATTTTTCCTTTGCAAAGGTTTGTCATACCTCCATATAATCCACAAAGAATGGAATATCAAGGTCCATGGGGGACTGATTTTGGTCCTTTGAATTTGGCACCACCATCTCATGAACTACCTCATGGCTCACAAATTTTTTTCCCAAGTTTTGTAGTGATGGAAAGTAACATTCAGATGAACATATTATTGCATTCTATATTACATGTGGATTTCTTGGAGTATAACATGAATATGCTTCTATGAGGTTGTTTATAGAAACACTATAAGGCATTGCTATTGATTGGTTATATCATCTTAAAACTGGTATTATCACTAAGTGAGTTTTATTTTGTGAAGAACAACCCCAACTGATATTGATGTTGCTCAAAGTTTCACCACTAAAATAGAATATGATTTAATTCTATTAGGGAAGGTGAGAAATAATTCTATTAATTCTAGAGGGTAACCTTCTATAAATTCACCTTCTCCTAGCACTATGGATCCTATAGTTCAAAAGATAGAAAATGAGTTGCTTGTACTTCAAAATAAAATGTCTCAAGGAATGTATTTTCCTTCATACAAGTATGTTCCAAGGAGAACATATCCAAATGGTTTGAATTATTCTAATAATGCTTCTAGAAATCAGAATCAAAATAAGCTTCCTCCACCATAGCAAGGTTTGCACTAGAGGCACTATCAGATAATGTAGTAGTTAATTAGTTGGAACCTAAGAATGATGATGTTCTAGAGATAGAATATATTCCTAAAGATGATGCTAATCCCTTTACAAGAGATTAAGAGGGAGAATCTGGTGACTCTAATATCAAGTTTCTAAACATTGAAGAAGAAGTTGAACAAGAGGAAGACACACATGGTGAGTCTTATACCATCTTTACTCATTCTCAAAGTCAACTGAATCAACAATAAAATGTTGATAAGATGAAATCCAAAGATGAACCATGAAAGGAGGTTAAAATTTCTAAAAGAGGAACTCCTTTGCTAGTTCAACCAAAGGATATGGTTGTAGATAAACAAGTAATTAATCCTCATAATTATACCTCTTCTCCTTCAATGTTTCTACCTAGTGCCCAAAACTTGAAACCTAAAAATTAAAATGTCTTGTCTTTCTGGGTTGCCCCATATCCATCTTTGGATATCAATGATCATGCCAAGAAAATAAAAATCTAAATGTTAAAGGTTGAGTACCTCTAATCAAATCTTGATCAATTTGAAATATTAGCAAAATTTGTAAAAATTCAAGATATTAATTCTAATCATACATTGGATAAGAGTGTAACAATTGACCCTAAGCTAAGACCAAAGAAAAATAACTTGGTTGTAACTCTTGTATCTAATTATGGAAAAATATAACCTTTCTATATTTCCTTGTTTGTCAATGGTTATAAGCTCAGTAATTATGTTATTGATTTAGGTGCTTTTGATAATGTGATGACTACCAAGGTGGATACTACTTTGGGCTTAACCTTGAAAAAATATCTTATCCATTAGTTCTCAATGAAAATAAAACAAGTACCTCTCATAGACCAAATCAAGGGTGTACAATTTGCATTTTCTATGTTTCCAGAGAAAAATATCAAAATGATAGTTCTAGTGGCTAATGTTCCAGCCTCATATGGAGTTTTGTTGGGACATAACTTTTGAAAAGATATTGGAGGAGAAATAAATATGGATTGGTTTGAGGCTAGGATATTTGTTAAGGGTATTATGCATAAAATTCATCCAAAAAAGCAAGTGAAGTATACTGTAGCAAAGATTGAGGATCTAAAAGCCTAGATTATTTTTGAAACTTTCATAATGGGTATATATTTCTTGACTACATATGAAGATCTAATATCTTCAAATGATATTTTAGAAAAATATCAAAAAATAGAGGGATCTCCCTCTTCAAATAAAGATATTTTAGATTTTGACACTATTAAGGTTGAGATTTCAAATGATGTTTGGACTCTAGAATTTGATGGCAGTTGCTCTTCAACTGGATCTAGAGATGGATATTTCTCATATCCCCAAAAGGAAACATCTTCCCTTTCTCTTTTAATTTATATTTTGATAATACTAATAATACTATTGAGTATGAGGCCCTTTTATTAGGAATGGAAGTTGCACAAAAGAAAGGAATTAAAAATCTTCATGTGTAAGATGATGCTAAGTTAATCATTTGTCAAGTTAGAAATCTATATCAAATAAAGAATTAAAGACTAAGGCATTATCACAATTTAGTTTGGGATTGCATGGAAGGTTTTGATGCATTAAAAATATTAGCGATTCCATGAGAATACAATGATATAGCTAATTCATTATCTATTTTAGCCACTCTCCCGATTCCTCACAGATTTCCAAGGAAACAAATATACCATTGACTTTAGTTTTTGGCCTAGTGTTCTTGATAATGTTAGTCATTATTAGGTTTTTAATAATGATGAGCAAGTCATATAATTTCTGGAGAAGGTGGAGAATTTTAGTGAGTTTTATTTTGAAGGAAGTGATTTCACTCCTCAAGAATCAATTTTCAAAGTTAATGAGGAAATTGGGCTTGGTATATTTGGAAAGACTTTTTGATAAGCATGATCGATTCATGAAATGTCAAAAATCATAATCTAATTCTTATTCAAAAATTGAGAAATTTAATATAGGAATAAAGAGTAATCTTAAAATGATAAATATTGGGAAATGTTACTTATTATAGGAAAGAAAAAAAGTTGGTGGCTCTTCTACATCAGTACATTTATGTATTATCATATTCATATGCTGATCTAAAAAATTTTTGACCTAAGGAAGTGCAACATGATATTCCTCTCAAGCTAGGATCTTAGCCTCACAAGAAAAAATAGTGGCATTATAATCCCAAAATTTTAGGTACCATCCTTGCTGAAATTTAAAAGATGTTGAATGCTCACATTATCTTTCCTATACATCACTCCAAATGAATAGAAATTATTTTTTATGTGAGGAAAGGGAATGAAGATATATATATTTGTGTTGACTTCTATAATTTGAATCAATTATCACTTAAGGATAATTACCCACTGCCAATAACGGACCAAGTATTACAAACTATGACTAGTTCAGAGATGTTATTTATGATATATAGTTTCTTAGGATACAATCAAGTGGGGATCATGATGAAGATCAACATAAGATAACATTAAATACTCCATGGGGTACTTTTTCATATCATATAATGCCTTTTGGATTGATCAATGTTGGTGCTACCTTCTAGAGGGCTATGTATTTGGCTTTTTTAGATATAATCGATAAGTTTATTGTGGTTTATCTAGATGACCTAAACATTTTCTCAAAAAAGCATCAAGATAATTATAACCATTTATAGTAAGTGCTTGAGAGATGTCATGAGCATGAGATATCCCTTAATCCCAACAAATCCATTTTTGGGGTTATACAAGGTAAGCTCTTTAGACACAATATATCCAAGGAAGAGATTAATATTGATCCTCAATGGATCAAGTAAATTCAAAATATTACTTTACCATCAAGTAAGAAGGGAGTGCATTCCTTATTTGGGAAGGTGAATTTCTTACATATATTTATTCTTAATTTTGTTGAGAAGACATGTCAAATTGTCGATATGATGAAAGGAAAATCAAATTTATAATAAAATGTGGATGGAAGAAATACTTTTCATGAAATTAAGGAATAATTTGCACTTGATCTTATCCTCGTTTGCCCTGAATATACAAATAACTTCATCATGTATAGTTATGCTTCTGAGTATGCCTTATCTAAAATCTTGGTACAACCAAATGAAGAAGGGATTGAATCTCATATAAGATTCATGAGCTATCCTTTAAAGGTTCATGAGCTCAATTATTCATCCATGGAGAAACATGCTTACATGATGGTGAAATAAATCAAGCATTTTGGATACTACATCCTTAATTATCATACTATTGCATTAGTACTAGATTCTACTATTATGTCTATTTTGACTCAACAAGAATTTAGAGGTAAAAGAGGTAATTCAATCACTAAAATCCAATCATATAATATGGATATCAAGCCTACAAAACTTGTATGTGGAAAATTCTTATATCAACTCATGGCAGAGACTAATTCAAAAGAATCACCTAATAATAAAGAAGACATAAAGGAATATCTTCCCATAGTCTTGCTCATAATTATAAGAAATGAATGGTATTATGGCATTGCTCATTTTCTCACATATGGAGAATGTCTAGAACATTTTTTTCATAAAGAGAAGAGGACAATCAATCTCAAGGCTGAAACTTTTATCCTTTGGGATAATGGTTTGTACAAGTGGAGCATTGATGGAATTTTTCTATGGTATGTAGATAGGGCACAACAAGGTAAGTTGTTGGAATATTTCCATTTTTTGGATTGTGGAGGGCATTTTTCAGCCCTGGTCACAACTCACAAGATCTTGTGAGCTAGCTATTATTGGCTAATAATTTTTTAGGATGCATACACTTAGGTGCATAAATGAAAGAAGTGCTAGCAGTTTGTGGGAAACCCAATTTAGCAACCTTACCTCTCAAGCCTATAGTCATTAAAGAATATTTTCAACAATGGGGTATTGATTTCATTGGTGTAGTGAACCCATTATCAATTTTAGGTCATAGTTAAGTTCTCACATCTAAATATTACTTCACCAAGTGGGTGGAAGCAATTTCAACCAAACATGCCACTTCAGAGGTTATTTGTAAGTTCTTCAAAGAGAATATCATCATAATGTTTTATGTGCCAAGAAAAATTATAACTGATAATATTTCCTGTTTCACATCCCATGAGATGACTCAAGTTTTGTTTTGAATATGGGATCATTTTGTCTCATAATTCCCACAAGGTAATGTTTAAGCCAAGTCAAGTAATAAGAATTTGGTAACTATCATCAGGAAGTTGGTAAAATATAATTAGAGGACATGGCATAAAGCATTATATGGTGTATTATGGGCTGATTGTATCACTCCTAAATGAATGATTGGTATGTCTCCTTTCCAACTTTTATATGGATTGAATACAAAAATACCCATGACATTAGAGTTGTCCACTCTCATATATGGCTAGGGAAATTGAAAATTAAATGTTTGAAAGATATTTATACAATAGTATTATGTACCTTGTTAAGATAGAGTATCAACATACAAAAGTAGTGGATTGAATTGTTGAACATCAAAGTCATGTCAAAGAACTTTTTTACAAGAAAGCTAAATCACAAGAATTCTGAGTTGGGGATCTAGTCCTCTTGTGGGAAAAAAGAAGAGAGCTAAAAGGAATGCATGTAAAATTTGATTCTCTATGGATTTGTCCTTTTCTCATTCATCAACTTAATGGAGAATACAATTTCTTCTTAGCATAACTAGATGGAACACCATTACCACTGCCCTACAATAGGCACCATCTAGAGATTTTCACTTAATAAAGTTACTGATAAGTTTGTACATTTTGTATATATTTGTATATTCTTTTCTATTTTATTTTTCATCTTATCTATTGCTTGACTCTATGGCCTAATAGAGAAAGGCACTTAGAGTTCTATGATTCTCTTTCCTTCAAGTATTTCAAATAATACTTGGAGGAAATTCCCCAATCAGAGCTAGATGTTATCCTTGAATTTGGTAGGCTCAATTCATAAGATAACCCCTATGAAATTGTTCATTTTATAGCCCATGAGCTCTAAGCTTGCAAAACAAGGCAAATTTCTACCTCTTTTTATTTGTTTTTCCCAAGAAAGTTAATCTTTTGAGGGAATTTTGCATCTCATGTAGTTTGAAGAATTTTCTCTGAACTACACTTTCTTTTTTGTTGTGATAGAGAATTTTTTGACCTTGCATATGTTTTGTGCAAATTTGGATATATATTTTTATTTTACATATGTTATGTCATAGAATTTTTCTGAAATTGCATATGTAGGAGCACTATTTTTCTCAAACTTTGTGTAAATCCAAAAAAAATCTCTATTTTTGCATATGGGACCCACCACCCATAGTAATTAATTTGCATTTATTAAAACATTACACACACACACACACACACACACACACACACAGACATACATACATACATGCATGCATACATACATACATACATACATACATACATACATATATATATATACATATATATATATATACATATATATATATATATGTATGTATATATATATATGTATATATATATATATATATATATATATTACACTTGGTAATTCTTTATTTTATCATTTTTTTTAATTTTTCTCTCCCTTTTTGAGCTCTCTTTCACTCCTTTCAACACCATTTTTAAGCTTGTAAACACTTCCTCTACCATTATTTTCTTAGTTGTTTTAGCTTGCATGCATATTTATCTTTTGAGCATGCTTTTTAGGTAGGGTTCATTTTTGTCTTCTTTCATTTTTGTATTTATTTATTATTAATTTCTTTCCCCTGGTTTTTTTGATTGAGTTAAATCCTTGCTCAATTTACTTTTTTATCATTATCATCTTGAGTTTTGATTGTTTTCTTTCCCCCCTTCATTATTTTGATTTTGATTCTTAAGGTTTTTATCTTCATTTTTTGTTTTCTCCATCTTCATGTACATCATATAATTTTCTCCAAAGAACATTTTGTCTTTATGTACTTCAGAGAAATTTCTCTGATGTGCATAAAATAGTCAGAGAAAATTCATTGACATGTAAAAAATAGTCAAGTTGGATGGAAGTTGGAGAATTTTCTTTGACCTACATCTAATTCTAATCTATCCTCATGTAAATCAGATAATTTTCTCTAACATACAATTAAGGTAAAAACCAAATTATGGAAGCCAAAGAATTTTCACTGAATTGCATGAAATAAGTTTTGTTTCCCACGTTATGCAAGTTAGAGAATTTTATATGGCTTACATCTCAGAACCTTCCAACATCTATGTACTTTAGAGAAATAAATTTGAACTACATAACCATCACCATACCTTTTGTAAAAGCATTGCTTTTTGCTAGTTCTACATTTTTTCAAAAAATAACAAAAAATGCTCTGCATAATCAAATTTTTATACCTACAACTATCTAATCAATGTCAAACATTTCTCCAAACAAGAAGACAATGAAGTATAGGTATCAAGGTGTTTTCTCATTATCTGTAGTTGACTCAAATGTAGATCAAACTAGAGTTATAAAAATTGGGCATGTAGATATGGCTGAATTTTTATAGTGATTGAGAAGAGAACCCATTACAATTCATATGCAACCAGTACTTAATAGTGAAATCCATTTGGTTATTGCATTTCTAGTATCAGCACAAGATTCTTAATTCATCTTGACCATGGCAACATACTTTGATAAGGAAAGCAAATCAGTTAAGGATTTAGAGGGTAAGTTGATCATTCACCTTGATGAGGACTATTTTGATAAAAAATTTCACCTTTTCAAGATTGAAGAATATTCTAATTTAACTACGAAATTATCTCAAGAATACTATGATAGAGATATTGAGTTGTGTAAAAAAACATATCAATACTAAATGACTCAAGACTCCTCAACCCACCATTGTTAGATGGCCCAAGTATTTGTATCACAATGACTTTCTAGAGGAGATAGGGGATTTGATTACTCTCTTCAAAAAAGTGAAAGAGTTGTCTACATCAAACATTTTTCAAGAATAGATGTATCAATACATTATGGTTATTAAAAAAAATAAGCAAAAAATCTTTTGGGGTAAATAAATTAGTGATGTTATTTGTCATCAACTATCTGAGGTAGCTTCTTCACTCAAGTTTTATATGACTTCATATCTTGTATATGTTGTAGCCAGTATGAAGACTTTCTTGGGTCTAAATTATGTTGTTGAAAGGAAAAATGTTCTTGTATATGAGCACTATCCACAACTAACTCTAAAAGAAATCATCAAGCACTATATGAGAGTTAATGATGATTTCTTCTATACATTTATCTGCACTCTTATTAAATAACTTGAAAATAAGAGAGTTTTAGACTAGGCATGGCCACATGTCAATAGCGTTGGATGCATTTTCTTGTAATTCTCAACTTTCACATACATCAGGGTAGGAGGATTTGATAAAAAACCTTACATGCTACCAAGATACCCAAGTGATAAACTAATACTAATGGAGATGTGCAGACAAGTGATGAGTGTGCATGAAAAATAATCAGATGTTCACAAGAGAGGTTTCAAATTTCCAATCATTATTGGTTAGTAAAAAATTTCCACTACTCCAAAGGCTAAGACTATGGAAACTAAGATGCAATGGATTACACTTAAAAAATTCAAAAGTAGAGAAAACTTTGATTATAGATTGATGAATGAGAAGCTCAAGCATAATATCACTCATATGCATAGAATTGAATATATTTAGGTAGAATATAGAACAGATGAAGAAATAAGGATAATTTATTATAGTCACCTTAATACTAATCAAATTGTCAATTTGGAATTGGTAAATATTCTTGGGGATTTGATAGATAATGGTAATATATTGGATCAATCATATGAGAAAAATAAAGTGGATTTAAATCCTCTCCCTTTTATCAAATGGTCAATTAAAGAATCCACTTCTATTAGAGAGAGATTTTGACATATTCTTACAATAATTAATGCTTGGGTAGAATCTAAAGGAACTAAGATGAAACATTTTAAGACTAGTTCTAAAGAAGAGTATGATGAAGAAAATTCTAATAAATGAGAGGAGTTGAGAACCAAAAATAAATAGGAGCCCTCTACTTCCAAACAAAAGCCAAAATTTGTGTTTATCAGTAAAGGAAATAAGAAAGGCAAAGAATCTAGTGTCGAGGAAAGTGTTCAAGTGGAGAAAAAATAATTCCCAATCACAAGTGAGGCACCACCTGAATTAAAAATGTCATAAGTGTCTCAAAAGTTACTTAAACAACCTATACAAATAGAGACTACTCAATTAGAGGTTCCTTTGGTTGAAACTTCTCAAGCCATGGTTTCACAAGTAATATTTTCCATAGTTCCTCCCTTGAGTACCATTGTATAAGTTGATCATTTTCTTTCTCAAAATGTTCTTTCACCTCCATCTTCACCTCCTAATTCCACGTTTTTCAAGTTCCTTTGCAAGGTACACTAGACTAAGTTTTTGATTCATTATCAAATATACCCAATCCTTCAAAGTCATTGGGATCCCCCACTAATTTATATTTCACTCAACAAGATATGGAAAAATTTATGTATGTACCTTCTTTAAAGATAACAACTCAGGTTCTTATCACTCTAGTGTCTAAAATGTCAATAGGAACTAAAGTGGTGGCCACTCCACCCTAGACTCCTCCTATTATTATTGAAATCCCATTAGTGTTAACCCCATTACCATATTCCTCCATCATATTACCTTCCATTCCACTTACTTCATAATCCATTATCCCTCCCTAAGTATCCCAAGCTTTAACATCCTCTATCCAAAGAGATCCATCTCCTCTTCCTCCTTTGTTGGCATCATAGACACCTAAGAAGAAGAATAAGTGAGTGTGGCACTAGAGGATTTTTATTTTGGTCAACTTATGTCAATAAAGCCCAAAACAAAAAAGAAATCCAAAACTACATCAATGGTAATTTTTGAATCTGGGCATAAGTATGCTAAAGTTGTAGTGCCTCTTGAAGATAAAAACATTAAAGATATATAAACATCTAAATATGTATCCAAATGAATAAATCTTGGGAAATAAACTCATGAAGGTGTGAAGGAATATTTAAAAGCATTAATGGCCTCCTTGATCTAGAGATATGATCGACACAAGAAGATCAAGGATCAACTCAAAGTACAAGTGGAACTTCTAACTTTTTCTTTACTAAAAAACACCCAGACTTATAACTTTTTTGATCTTATTTTCATGAAAATATTGAAATATCCATTCAACTTGTAGAAAAAATTAGATCTTAGGGTCATGCAATCAATGCCTAGATTGAGAGATTAACAACATATGGTATCCAATGTTTGCATTTTATCATTGGATTTTTTAAGAACCTAAGTGAAGTGAGAATACAAATTCATAAAATAATTGAAACACTCACTCAATATTTATATATGAGTAAAAGGGATATCAATACATGGACTTAACTACATAAATTCAAATTGGAGCTTTTGGTTAAGTAGAAGTTTATTCCAAATAGGAAAATGTTCATTGAATATAAGGAAGCTATGAAGAATAAAAGATAAGCTTTCAAGAATTTAGTTAACTATCTTGAAGAAGCTAAATATATGTGTGATAATAAGATGACAAATCTTGTAGAGAAAATTGGAAAATTCCCTTGTCAAATTAGAAATGATTCTCAAGAAATTTTTCCTATGGAGACTATTATTCAAGAGTTTATATCTTTACTCCAAAAAAATATTGAAATGGTTACTTTCATGCTGGAGTCTATCAAAAAATTGGTTGAATTTTAAATTATTTTGAATAAATTACAAATATTCATGGATAAAATTAAAGACTTACTAGTTAATTTAGAATATTCAATCACAAGGGTACTTGTCATCTCTAAGAGTACATTTGGCCCAGATAATGATGAAGTCCAAGATATTTTGAAGAGATATGAGGAATTTTTAGTGAATAATAAAATGGAATAAATTATTGTGTCTAAGGACACTTAGTTTACTTTTATAATTTTCCATATTTAGTTTTGTTTAGTGTAAATTACACATAGAAAAAGTACACAATCCTAAGTCAAATAGGACTCTATCAATGAATAAGTCAATGTATTTATGTTTTTATTATTTTTATTCATAAATCCTCTCTATAAATAGGAGGATACTATTTGTAGAAAGGATCACCAATTTATATAGAGGGTAAATGTTGTTGAATTAAGAAATAATTTTGAAACTTTGTGTTCATATTATAAATCTTGAATTCTATTTAATATAAGAAAATCAAGTGATCCTTCAATATTTTTGTTGAGATAAACTTTTAGTGTGTTGGATATGTTCTTATATATTTTCCATTACACTTTATTGTGATTTTATTGAATTGTGGTATGAAATTTCTATAATACAGAAGGTGCTAGGAAGCTTATTTTGGAGTCTTTGAGCTAGTTTTTAGTTACTGGGTTTATGATCACATTAAAAGTGAATTACTGAGGAGACTTTGAACTACAAGTTATTATTTTTGGATTATTTTAATCTATATTAGATATAAGGTGAAAATTTTGGGATGTACTTTATTCTATCTTTTAGTTTTACTCTGTTGGTATTATTCTTGTTAATCTTTTGGCTAAAAAATCTGAATATCAATTATATTTGGTTCAATAAGTGATTTTATATTTTTAAAGTATATCACAAAGAATTGAAGAAAGTTTTTTATTGAACATAAATTCTAAAAAAAGGATAATTGGATGATATGAAAACACCCACTATGATAAAATTATTGCAAATAAGTGTAAATAATTAAGTGGTATATTATTTAACAATAAAAAGGAGCCTCCCATTATCTTGAGGAGAGATTTTATGTCAACACACTATGGTTGAAATAACCATTTTTATACCATTGTTTCTATAACAAAATATTCACCCAAAAAAAATAATATCATTATCATTCCTTCAACATTATTTCTATCTTATCATTCCTTAGTATCATTTTCTTTGAACATGATATCTAGGTGGTGATTTTTGAAAGTTAAAACTTCTCCATCCAAGATTTTAATGTTATATAGGACTATCAGACCATTGAACACTTGGGAGGATCTCACATTATTACATCTCACATTGAACCAATGTATATTATTATAGTTGTTGAGAGCTATCTCAGACATCTTAGTTTCTTGTAGTGTAATTACTGAAGGGTTATTTTTTTTTCAAGCTTATAACCAACCTATATTTTATAGGGTTGTTGAGTCCCCTTATGTTTCATGAAATGGGATTCATTTTTAAAACTTATTAAAGTGTCCTTTGAGGGTTTTTTTAATTCCATTTACCTATCTCATTTATAGATTCCTTTTTTTAGGTTGAGAGGTTAGACACCCTCCATGAGGATCTATGTGATTCACCCACATATGTTTTCTTTCTTCCTCTTTTATCTTTAACAAGGTTCCATTGGTCCTATTTAGACTTGATAGTTGGTTTGGGGAATGGGGATCTATAACATTGACCCTATTCATTGATTATCTCCTTTCTATCCCAAGCCTTTGGTATAGGAGAAGTTATGCCTCCATGAGGAGAGGGTAAGATAACCTTCTCATATTTACATAGGGGTGATCAATGATTAGGTGAGGTAGTTATTAGCTAGTCATAAATATTAAATAAATTTATAGGAATGGTCTTATTGAGATTATCTTAGCTATGACAAAGTAGAGCTTCATATGGAGAAGATGGATCCATCATTAGACTATCCACCAAAAGTCCACATATGAGACTAGGTTAAAGATCTTGTCCTTTGAAAATCATACCAAAAAGTGGGGACAATATTCACAATGTGACTAATTCTTAAAGCCACTAAAAATATAAAAAAATAAATTTTGCACAATGGAAACATATTTCATATTCATGATTATAAGTAGAATCTTTATTGTATGCAAGTTTCATTCATATAAATTTCAAAAAATCTAAACTTGAAGTTTAAAAAACTTATATCAACAAACATAATACCCTAAAACAATCAAATATTCAATATTTGTTTCATCATTTCACAATTATTTTGAATACTACCAAAATTTAAATACTATCACTAACATTCCATTAACTTACAATTTTAAATAAATGACTTAGAATATATTTGAAACCATAATGATAAATTAATTTATAAATGTAAATATCAACATTGACTATATTTATAAATCCAAATATCATTACATGTTTATATTATATTAAACAAGTTTTGAGAATGAACATTAAAATAAATAGACATATAATCAATTATTTCAATCAAAAAAAAAAACACTACAAATATTTCTACTTGTAACCAAATAACATTACCATTTATTTTAGTTAATTCTACCTATATTCAAATTTTAAACCCTTTATGAGAGTAATATCAATTATTCAAATTATAATAAATGAAACCCTAAAGTCATGCAAATTATAACCATTGACTATGCTTAGAAAACCACTATATCATAGATTTACTATTTAAACCTCTACTTTGCATCAAGAAAACTGTCAATATTTATTATACTAAATGGAAATGTGCTCATAATTATTATATGGGTCTATAATCTTAGTGTTCAATTCCTTTAGGATCAAAAAACCAATTTCTTATAGCAAAAGAAAATAAACCAATTGAATCTCTTTTCAAATTATATAGAAATATACCTAATTGAATGCATGTAAAGTAATAATTTACACTTAATGTTCTAAGAAATTCATGTGATAGTACTATGAACTAATAATTATGGAAGAAAAATAAAATTTGAAAGCCTTTTCAACACTTCACACAATTCAGCCAAATCTTTCAAACAACCCATAAGAGAACAAGATAAACCCACATACATTTTATGAATTAAATGTTTTATTTCAATCATAGAGAGATGAAAAAATCAAAATTATTTCTTAAAAATATCATTAAAATAAATAAATTTTAAATTTTATTCAAAACAACAACCCTAAGAAACCAAATCTACCACTCAAGTAATGAAGATGAATACATAAATCCAATAAAAATATAGCACACAAACTAGTGACCTTCATGTTATCATAGAGATACATGTCAAACCAACTGATAAATTCCTTGATGAACTAACTTATAAATATTTCCAAACATGATGACTACATATACCATGAAAATAACACAACCACACACATAACTCACCACTTATCTAATTTCTAAAATAACTACTATACATGTTTTTTGCTTCAAAATCATCCACTTAAAAAAGTATGTGGCAACCTTCATATCAAAACAAAGATTATTTATGTAAAAGAGTTTGACATAAGCATTATGAAGCACCTTATTTCAATAAAATTTTAAAAATGCATACCTTGATCATGGTTCAAGACTGAGAGACACCAAATACCTTACAGTCTAATATATTTATCCAAAAAACAAAGTAGAGCTCAACTTCCACCTAGAAAGGTTAACTAATGATTTAATAGAAAAAAAACCTTTTATACTGAGGAAATTTTTGTAATAATTCATTAAATTAATATGAGTGGCATATTCACCAATTAAGTGGATAATCGATATTACCAAAACATAAAATTCTACCAAACCAAATCTTCATGCTATAAAATAATTAGTTGGTACTTTAGATTTTCACCAATTTTTTCACCATGATTCTGAAGCTCGAGGTGAGGACAAATGTTTCAAGTTTATGTTAAATCAAAACTATCAATAAATCCTCTTATCATGTTTTGAATACAATTCCATCACAACTTTACACTTTATGTATTAAATCAAATGATTGTATGAAATATGCACATTTTATCAATTTCATACCATGTAATATGTCACAAATGGATAAGGTTAGGGATTTAGATTTTAGAAAATGTGATTAAAAAAAATGAATGTATCACCTTATAGATTCATCAAAAAAGTGTGACCTTGAACATGTGCAACTATGGTTTTTATAGTGCTAATAATTCTTGTTACAAAGTTGTAAAACAAGACATGAAATTGAATAACTATGTATTCTAGCTAGAGACGTGTAATATTAAAACAAACCATTTACATTTGGTTTTAGTTTTACTTATCAGTTTCAATGTGATCAATCATCAATGACATAACCTTTGATTATAAATTGAATACAACTATTATAGAATTCAAACACCAAATACATTTTAAAATTATAAAATCAGCTTGAAACATTTAGATTAATGTTCTAACATAATGATCTATCTCACAACTATAATGGCGACTATTAGTGAAAAATATTTATTTCATCAATATTCAAGAGTGAAAATAGATTAAACTTTAAAAAATATGCAAATGTACTAATTTTATGAAAGAAACAAATACTTAACTTATCTATCTTATGCTATGAATTACCTTGAAATAAAGTTACAAGTATAAAAATAATTATAATATAGAAATATTTCATATTCATGTACACAAATAGAAACAAATACATAAGCAAATGAAAAAAAGCTTGCCCCTAGTGACATATTTAAATGTTATGACAAAATTCATGATATGAAAATACTAATCATGTCAAGTTTTAATAAAAATGGAGTACTAAAATAGACATAATAATGGTGACCTTTCTAGCTAGTTTCAATTGTGAAACTAGGTTATAAATAATTTGAGAAAGTAAATAAACTAAGTGTGATCTACGAAAATTGTTTCCCAAGAAACTACATGTGAACCCCTTTAAAAATAAAATATTTAGGGACGAGTTGTTCATCTAGTGTGGAGAAAAGAATATAATTTTTTCCTAATAAAATGTATCCATTCATGACATCCTATAAGGACCTTTTGGGTTTGATCATGAGTTAGGCAACATAAAAGAACACTGTCTTTACTTTTATAAACCAAAAAAATCTAATAAAACAAATTTTAATTGTTGTAAACATAGTGGTATTCTTTTATTTTGATCAAATTTATTTGGAAAAAAAAATATTTTATAAGTAATAAATTAAATCATGTTACCAATCATCTTGATAAAATAAAAAATCTCAATAACTCATTTCATGGCCAAATTTGAATTGTTTAGAAAAATTATCATCTTTCATAGTTTTGAAATGAGGCTTAGTGTGAAGAGAATAATTAATTTAAATCACTAAAACATTTATGTTAGAGTTCATATTTTCACCAAACCGCTTAGATAACCTTCCTTGAATGTTGGCTACATCAAAATATAATAAAGTACAGACATATTTGATTGAATAATAACTTTATTTCCTATAAAAATATATCTAAATTTAATTAAACAATAAATTAATGATTATTTATTTTTATCAAGGGATACCTAGTTTAAATATCTTAAAAAACATGGCTCATATAGTCAATAGGTCTTTCTTCATGATTATCATCATAGTGAATAATAACAACACCTATGAATTTCACAGTTGCATTGACATAAATAATGTAAGGCTTATTTGCATGTAATTTAGCAAGCCTAGGTGCACTTGAAGTGGTATATTTTAAACCATTGAATTTTGAATTATAAATTGATCCCAAACATAATTTTTTTTAAAAATATCTTACAAAGTATTATATTTATTAGCGAAATCAAAAATAAATCTATGAACAAAGTTGATTTTACCAAAAAAATTATCTAGCACCATATTGATATTTAGAAGTCAGTAAATATTTTATTTCTTTAATGCATTTAGGAGCAATGGATATTATATTTTTGGAGATGATATGGACTAATAGTTTCCCTTCAATTACTCTAAAAACTAATTTCTTAATATTTAAAGAAACATAATATTTTATACATATTGTAAATACTTCATGAAGATGATCAATATGTTTATTTATATTTTAAAATGTATGGAAGGATCATATAATTCTACTTGAATAACAATGATAATTTTTTCATCAAACACTATGTGTATATCCCTCTTAAAAGTGGCATATGCTATCATTAAATCAAATGGCATTCTGTTATAATAAAAAGCTCCTCTTTATTTTGTAAAGTTAGTCTTATGTCTATCCTATGGATTTTAAATATATAATTGTAACCAGAAAATCCATCAAGAAGAGACATCATTTTAGATCCTACAACCTACTAAAAAATGTGATCAATAATAAGTAGAAGAAAATTATCTTTAACACTATATCCATTCAAATATCTAAAGTCTACACATAATAGAATATCACCAATTTTATTTCTAACAAGTACCAAGTTAGCTACCCAATCAAAATATCTTACAATAAAAATGACACCACCATCTAACATATTATTATTCTCCTTATTGATGGTGTCTTCCAATAAGAGGTTTATTATTATAAATTTATACCCAATATATTTTATAATAGGTTTGATATGTATATTGTGTTTAAAACATTTGGAATCATGACCCTTTAGGTCTTTGTATGACCTAGTAAAAACATCAGTAGTGTCTTTAAACAATTTAATGAATTGATTTTTTTCCTCAGATGTATATTGAATTCATAAATGAACAAATTCAGGATCTTCCTTTGTAACAATAATAATAGGAATAGTCTCACATGTTCTCCCAGATGGATTTTCAATACATGAAATTTTAGGATGATCATTTGGATTGAACATCAATTCGAAGATGGCCAAACTAGAAGCTAATTGATTAGTGCTTAACTATAAGTAATTAACATAATTCAACACATAATCATCATGATCAAAATAATTACCTTGTAAAAATGAATTAATATGTTCATAATAATAAAAAAATAGGGCATGTATCATTAAGATCAAGTAGTTTAAGTCTTAGAAAATTAGAAAAAGGAAATATATTACTGTCTCACTATCACTCAATGTTGGATTAGAAGCCAAAAAAGTATCCTCATTAGCATGAGAAGTAAATTATATAAGCATATGTGTGATATTAGACACTTAAAAACATTTGACAAGTGACGATTTTATTTTATTTTATGTATGGAGATAGGTCTAATTTGTTTTATAAATATTTATAACTTGTTTAATTATCATTTTAAAATATCCAAATGCATCTAAATTTTTAAATATTAATTTATATATCCTTCTCAAGACCAAAATATAAATATTCAAATTACATAATATTATTAATATTATCAAATGATAATTTATAAGCATAGTGAAATATTTTACAAATAGGATATATTAAAATAATTTGAACATCACTACAATGTTGTGAACAATCTCCATCAAAGAATAAAGACCATAGAGTATCTTTAGAAAATATTATTTCTTTTTGTTTTTTAGATTCATCTAATGTCAACAACTCATAATTATAAATTATAAATTATATATAAGAAATAATAGGTGATATTGACTCTATGAGAGTAATATTTCATTTGTCTCTATGCTTAAATTTAATTGCATTTGCAATTGGAACCCATGTTGTATCCTTGCCTATAAAAGTGATAGTTGATTGAGACCAATCTATACCTAATAGCATAGTGTAATTAGTAGGAATATCTAAAAATGAACATAATACATACATTTTATTATTTCATTTTGGGATATCTTAATGAAAATAACATGAAATTTACCATAGCACCTTGTTTGATAAGATTAAAAACTAATATGTTTTATGGTATTAGTTTCATAAGATATTCCTAATTGATCAATAATAAAATTAGACATTATGAATTTAGAAGCTTAAATAACAAGAATATAATTATGAATAACATTATCAATGTATTTAATAAATACGTAAATTGGAGGAAAATAATTAGTATGAGGATCAATAAATTCAGAAAAATATAACTATAATCTTTGTTACCATATTCTTATTTAATTCCTACAACATTTTTGGGATTTGAATTTTTAATTGTATAATTTATCTTATTAAGTCATTCAGGTAAACTAGTAGTTTATAATGAAGAAAAATAGGCTTTAATTGTAGCCAAATCATCAATAATATTATAAGGACCAACATTATGATGACGAATATGTGTAGATTTTTTATATTATAAGAAAGATACTAAGTATTATTAAATCAAGTAGATAAAGGGTTATTTTACTGAGAATTTGTAAAATCACTATTTGAAGTAGTAATATTATGTGAAATTTTACCTTTACCTTACACAAATTGTTTGGAAGAAGAAATTTCATTGTTAACTATATTAGAACTATCTATTTGGGTATAGTTATAATTCCTTTGCCTTATTTATACAATATAAGCATTATAAATCTTGATGTTGTCTATGGACTTATTAGAAACACAAATGTTTATATTTTTAACAAAGTTAATTTAAATGTTATCCTTTCTCAAAATAAATTATCTAAATTTTTAAATAATTATAAAAGTGTTAGGATCATTATATAATCCAAAAACATAGCAATAATGAACTTTTTATTCATTTTTACTTTTTTGAGGATTACAAGTATTACCTAATGTATAAGGTTTATCATTTATATACTTATTGACAATGACCAACTCATTTCCAAAATTATGAATGGATATATAAATTTTTACATTATCAAAATTTAAACCTATGAAATCTCTATCTTTAAAACTAACATGTTTTAATTTCTTCTCATAATCTATGCAAAACGTAATAGTTTCATCATAATATTCTATATCCTTGTCTTCTAAATCCATTTTATACTTTAACGGTAAAAAAATACAAAAATATAATCTAGATAAACTTTTGGGTTGTATAACCTCATGAGGAATATTTTGACACAACTTAGTAAATCAAGCTATAAAATGGTAAACTGTCTCACTTGGATCAATATAAATATTCACAAGTTCATTGACTAGCTCTAAATATTCTTTAGGCTTTAAAAAATAAGGATCTAACTAATTCTTAATATCTTTCCAAGTACTAATAACCCTAGTAGAAAGGATAATAACATCTTGATAAGCTTTATCTTCTACATTTATTGAAAAGACTCTAAGTGAAAAAAATCCTTAACAATACCAAGAGTAGCACAAACTAACTTGAAAACATATAAATAATCTTCCCAAGCTTCACCAGACTTATTGAGAATTTATTAACATTGAGTCCTTTAGGAGGAGATAATTTACCAAGAAGAGCATCAATATTAATGGAATTATCATGAATCTAAGGATTCACTATATTTTTCTCATTATATAAATTATAATCAACTTTATTATTAGTGACTTATGTTTTATATTTGTTATTCTATAGATCTAGAATCATGTCTCAAACTCTTTATTCTAAATGATCTTCCAATGGAAGTTTTAATAGGATCCATTACTTGAGTAGACTGATTTAACTTTGTAGTTGTATTAGAGTCAGTAAGGATAATAAAATCATCAAAAGGAAATTTTACAAAGAAAAAAAATTAGGTTGGGGATTAATAATCAAAATATGTTATCTTTCTTGATGAACGTGAAAATTTCTTATTGAATATGAAACTAAGATTAACATACCAATATATTTTTAACACTACTTTATCCTCTTCCTTATCTATAAACGTAATAATATGATGTAAATCATAATGTTTATTATACCAACCAAAGCAAGGAAGATTACAATTAATATATACTTGATCCTCAAAAGAATCAATTTTAGGTTGGAAAATAGGAGGGGGGCACCAACAGTCATGAGAAAAAAGAATAAAAAGAAAGAATAAGAATTAATTAAGAAATAAAATAGTAAAGAGAAAATTTCTAAAAAACTCCCTAGTGGAGTCATCAGATTTGTTGACGATGAAAATTATTACATTGAAAAATCAACTCTTTTACTATTTCAAAGGTTAATATGGAATAAAACTAGTTTAATCATAGGTGGCTTAAGCAATAATAGTTGTTCCTAATATACATAGAGGGGTTTTTAATAATTATGGGAATAAATCAACAAATCAAACAATAAATTACACATAATTGTATTTTAGAAATAAAATACTTATTTAATAATAAAATTAGAAAGACATGATCTAACCTATCTAAAAAAGTAAAGGCTATGAAAGAAGAAATATATTGAAGGAAATATTTTTGATCCTTATAAACTCTTATCAATTTCCCTTTCCTTATCAATAACTAAATACAAAAAGACTAAAAAAAATTAAATAAAAGAAACAAAAGAAACCTAATGTCAAATAATAGAAATGAAAATGAAAATGAAAGAAATAAATGGAAATTAAAACTATCATATTCAATTAAAACTAACAATTAACACTAAACATAATAAAATAAACTATTTTAGTTTATAGACGTTTAGTTTAGGTTCAAGTTTAGGTTTAGGTTTAGTTTATAGAGTAGAGGCACTATAGTTTTAGTTTATAGAGGTTTAGGTTTAGGTTTAGGTTTAGCCCTCCCATACTTATAAACTAAACTAAACTAAACTAAACTAATCTATCTGGTTTAAATCAAATATATATAGGGGGAGGGGGCCAAGCCCTATCTATCTAGGTTAGATCATATCTATATAGGGGGGAGCAGGGATCTCTATATATATGGAGTTTTTCTAGGTTTGATAAGGCTCCTTGTCTTTGGTTTTTTAGTCACTGGTGTTGACCTTGGTTCTTCAATCCGACATGGTGTAAGCTGGTCTGGGTTCTTTGATCTCTAGTGTGGTGGTGTATAACACTAATTAACAAACTTATATTGAAATTAAACTAAGGTAATTAGAACAACAAGTGACTATATAATGAAACTAAGTACTCTCAAAAACTAAATAAATAAATAAATCTATGATTAAACAATAAATAAAACAACAATAAGATAATAAATAACGTAAAAGAGACTAAATATTAGAAACAAAAAAGAGATAAACAAATACATGAATATGGAAGTAATTGAACTAATAAAAATAATATCTAATCTAAAACATTAATCAAATAGAAAAAAAAAATAACTTTGCTATGAAATAAACTATCAAATTAATAAACAAAAAACTACCTAAGAAAAGAATTAAATGAATAAATAATAGATACAAAAACTAAATGATTGAGCCTAAAACTAAATAAGAAAACTAATTTAAGAAATAAAACCTAACTAAATAAAAAAAGAAATTAAAAAAATTAGATTGAATAATAAAACAAAATGTGTGAGACTTGAAACAAGAACCAAATTGAAGTACACATATATGATTTTTTTTTTAAACACCTAAATGATTTTGATTACAAAATGATCAAGTGAAAATCAAGGTACAAATAATAGATCAATAATTTGTTGTAAAATGTGAGGTATTTATCATTATTCGAGTAAATTATATAAATTCCTATGCATATGACTACATATCTATAATCATGAAATGATAGTAATGCCTAATAATATCTAGATAAATGATTATGAATAAATCAAAAAATGTGGATATACCTATGTTACTCAAGAAGATTAATTCACCATTAATATATACATTGTTTGATCTGTTTGTGATTGATTATTTTATCCCAGATATGATTTAATAGAAGAAGGCATTGATGCTTCTAAATGTACAATAGGTTCCCTTAGTGTTTAAAGAACACTTCTCATTTTAGAATTTAGAAAATTTAGAGTATGAGTTGGAGGTTTCAACAATCTGGTTCCTAGTGGTGAAATAGAAGTAGAGTAAGATAATTATTCCATAATATTTATATAATTTGGTGTTTGGGAGCCACCTTGGCCCATTATTTCTGAATATTTGTTGGTACTTAGTGAGTTATGTCCTAGTTTCTTAATATAGACTAATCTAAGTGTATATTTATAATGTAACTGAAACTAAAGTGATCTTGGTGTAATAAAGTAGCAAAGAGGAGGGTAGAGTAGAAAAGAAGTGAGTGATTACCAAATTTAGTCTTGAACATTATGACAAAGTATCAATGGTAATTGAATACACATTTAATAAATATATAATGCAATATAGACTAAGATCAAATCTCACTATATATCAAGAAAAATTCAAAGGAAAACTTTTAAGAATAAAAAGTAAGAATGAGGTCTACTTTAGGGATTTACTAGGAGGGTAGAGCAGAAAAGAAGTGAGTAATTTCCAATTTTAGTCATGAACATTATGACAAAGTATCAATGGAAACTAAATACGTATTTAAAAAATATATAGTACAACATATACTAAGCTCAAATCTCACTATATGTCAAGAAAACTTCTAAGGAAAATGTTTAATAATCACAAGTAATAACCATGTCTACTTTAGGGATATACCAATATAATTAAATAGAAATTACACATCTGAATATCGAGTAAAATGAAATGAAGCATAACCTAATATCTTTCAATTAATATAGCATAGGCACAAATAAAAAACATGTGATTAAAGAATGATATTTAAAATTAAAATACACTATTAAAATTCAATACCTCTACCAACAATTGAGAGAAAAGTTATATTAGCAATCAACACATCAAAAAATGGACAATCCTTGCAGAATTTCTTGATCTTATTGATTACTTCAAATATATAAAATTTTCTCCAAAAACTCTCTTTAAGGGGTATGGTATATGTGATTACCCTTAGATTAAATATATTTAAGTCATCATAGGACCAGGCTATGACATCTTTATATCAGGCAAGAAGTTCCTTAGTTTTCTTATTCTCAACATTTGTACAATCCTTCCCAACTTTTACTAGTAGAGGCTGATTATGAGGGCCTAGATCAATAATATTATAGTCCTTCCCATTTACCTTGGGAACCTTAAAAGTATCAATAATTTTTTCCTTATCAAAAATTATTTCTAAATCAATCATCCCCTTGTGAATTTTTTTGTCATTTAATTGAATGACCTTGACATCAAATTTATCTTCCCTAGATGTATTTTAATCATCTTCATCAACAATGTGGGCATTAAGTTCCATAGAATTGGTTATTAAATCCAATATATATTTAACATCATTAAATACTTGAAATTGAATAATGTTGTGAGGCACTAAAGGATAATGGATCAACTTAATGCTAAAATTTGGAGAATCTTGGTTGGGCATGAGGTTGGCTGCAATAGATGTTAGCTCATTAGTAACTTAGTTTTCTTCCCTTGAGATGGAAATGATGTTTGAGACATAAAATTATTATATCAAGTTCCATACCCTAAACTTATATCTTTTCAAGTATCAAAGTTTACATTGGTATTTGCTTCTAACCTAGTTAGCCACTAGTTCTAAATCCCCATAAACTAGTAGTTCTTTGACTTTGTTTTTTATGGTAAACTGTAAACCTAAGACAAGTGATTCATACTCAACAATATTGTTAGTACAATGAAATTAGATCCTATAGGAGTAATGTTATTTTTTATTAGTAGGATCAATCAAGATAATACCAACCCTTAATCCAACACTACACTTGGCACCATCAAAATGCAATTTCTACAATCTAGGAACAACTTGAGCATTTTTGGGATCATATATCTTATCAACCTCTAGGGTGAAGACCCATAAGTATAAGCCAATTATATCATTTATAGCATTGTAATTAGCTATCATATGTTTCATTCACGATTCTCTCTTAACTCTAATTTGATTGGGGACCCCCTTCTAAGGTAGCCACAAATGTGAGAAATCTATAGACATTTAACCATTCAAAGCATTGGTCCATTCCATACATAGTAAGATTCCATAAATGCTAGGTATTTTAACAACTTGAATATCAATGAATTATTGTATCCTAGGCTTAGAATCCAGTTGCATATGAACATTCAATAATTCTCCTACAACCTTAACTCTATATTTGTCCAATTAGATGACAACCCTATTAGAATTTATATGTGTTAAACCAAGTTTATTCTATATACCTATAGTCATGATATTTGTATATTATCCTAAATCTAATAGATAATTATGCAAGTTCTTATTAAACATCTTGATAGTGAGCAAGTAAGGAGGAGACTCAGCTTTGGCTTTATGCACAGTCATGTTGGCATGATCGGTCTTGGGTAGATTACTATGTTTCTTTGAAAAGGATTGTAACAAGAGGTCTGTCTAATCTATAATATGTGTAAATTCATGTAATGTGATATTATCTTTTATCTTCTTCATGTCCTCAACTATGTTATACCTAATTTTACTAGAATAAATAGGAATTTTAACATTGGTTTTTGAAGTAATCCCTTTTGGTGGCTCTAGATTATTGCTTGAAGAGGTATCAGGAGTTCTAAAATTATTTAGAGGTGTTGAGGTAGTCAAAGGCTGCCTTTGCTATCTATTCCTCAATGGGTAGGTATTTTTTAATAACTTTTGAAAGGCCTGGACTTCTTCAAGGATCTCATTAGGTTCATTTTCCTCTTGAAGGGGGAAGTCAAAGGTGTCCACCATGAAGGCCTATTCATCTGGCTTAGATCCATAGGGACCTACACCACTTTATTTGTTAGGGACCTCTTTAAATTTATCCAAATCCTCTTGGAAAGTCTCAAAATCTTTACAAAATTCTATACAATCAATTTCCCCATGCTTGGCTATGTAATGTACCCTATAATAGTTAGGTAATGTAATATTAGTAAGGTTTAATTTTCATATTCTTATTACTGGAAGATGGTTCATTAGCCTTGTGATTTTGAAAACTATCATTCTAAATTTTTTTGCTTGGATTATTAAAATTTTGAAATGAGAAATTTCTACTAGAGTGCTCTCTGGTATTGTCTACTTATTTCTACAACTAAAAAAAATTAGTAATTAGTTTTTTAATCATTTTCAAGATAGACTCATTGTCATTTTTTGGAGTTTCAAAACTATGCACTTGATTATTTTTAGCACCTATAGCTGGTACTAAATCTTGTTGACCACCTACATTAAATCCATTAGTAAGATGAGTCAACAATTCTAGATGTTGATTTCAGGTGCATAACTTAAAGTCAATTGATTTATGTTTGGAAGTTGGTTTAAGGCTAGGAGATTTTGATTATTATTGGAGAACAAGTTTATCACAAGTATATATGGGTTCAAATTGGGACTGAGTAAGCCATTTTCACTTGGGGATGCATTTGATCATTAATGGTGATTGACTCCAAGTAGGCTTGGGCTAATGAAGCTATAGCTGGGATGGATCTTTTAAAGAATACAAAGGTCATATGATCCGTTACATCTTTATAGATCTCTAAAGCTAGAACATCATCAGATTTATAAGGCTCTATGGTTCTACTATACATCTTTTGAAACATAGAATTAAATGAAATTATAGGCTCACTGGTGTCCCTTCTAATAGTGGTTAATTTATGTTAAATAACATAAGGATTGAAAATCTTCCCAAATTGATCAATGAACATATTATTGAAATCATTCAAACTTGTAATGTAATTATCAAGAAAGTTTAAAAAACACTCATAAGATACAAATAAAAAAGTGAAAGTAAGTAGCCTACATGATACATCCTCATGTACTACATTTATTAGCCTTAAGGTAGCTTTAGAAGACTTTATATGTTCCTCAGTGGTTATTATTCTGATTAGGCTAAATGTAGGTAGATATTTTTCAAGGTTACTTAGGAGATCTTGAATTACCCCTAATTTATTAATTTAAGAATCCCCAAACCATGCCATAACTATATGAAGGTAAAAGGCATACATATCTTGAAGAGGTGAAGATAGAAGAGACTTGGATTTCCTACATTTACCTTTATCACGTCTGGCTCTCCTGCATACCTCAATCTCAAGTAAAGGCTCTCTAGTTAATGAGTGAGATCTTATTATAATCTTGGGTAATTCCAGCTTGTGATTCAAATATCCTACCTAAAATATGATGTTTCAAGTTAAATTTTATGAAGAACAAGAGTTATACCAACACATTGAGCTTATTTTATAAAGGTGGTATCAAAATTTACAAAGGATGTTGATCTTTGATTGAGTTAACTCAAAGGTACAACCAACTACATAAAGATGGTCTATCTTTATAATTCTAAGACAAAAGGAACTCAGATCTATGAAAGATATGTACACCTTTGATCAAAACAAACTGTTCTAATCTTAGATACTATGGATTTTCAAGTTTAAATCTAAATTTACCAAAAACAAGCACCAATTCTCAAAGAACTTTAAAGGAAATACAAAGGGGTTCTTGAAACAACAAAGATAAATGATCTTTATACTTTTAATCAAATAATTCACTCAAAAACATGAATATATATTGATCTTTACGTGAAATAAGACTAAGATCCATAAGGATTAAAGAATTTGTCCCTCCTTCTAGCACTAATGTGAGCTATCTTATTGATTCTTCTAAATGTACCATAGGTTCCCTTAGTGTTTAGAGAACACTTCTCATTTTATAATTTATAATATTTAAATAATGAGTTATAGGTTTTGAAAATCTGGTTACCTATGGTGAAATAGCAATAGAGTAAGATAACTATTCCACAATATTTATATAATTTTGTGGTTGGGAGCCACCTTGGCCCATTCTTTATGAATCTATGTTGATACTTAGTGAGTTATGTCCCAGTTTTAGGCTATAGACTAATCTAAGTGGATATTTATAATGTAACTAAAACTAAAGTGATCTTGGTGTAAAAAAGAATCAAAAAGGAGGGTAGATTAGAAAAATAGTGAGTTATTGCCAATTTTAGTCTTGAACATTATGATAAAGTATCAATTGTAGTTAAATACACATTTAAAAAATATATAATGTAACATAGTTGTTGACTAAATTTGACTTCTAGACAAATTTTTTCAACCCCTACTATTTTTTAAAATTTTGAATAAGGTTTCATGTGTCCTCAAGGGTCTCTTGTTCTATATGTCTTGCTTATCCTTCCTCTAGTCCTTGTTGAAACCCACCTTCATTGTAATAAGATAGTTAACTAAAGTCAACCTTGATGAAACCTATTAAAACTAAGTTAAAATCTCAATTTATTTTTAAAATATCCTAATATGGTATTTTATATGTTTCAAGGTGTCTAAAAGTCATAAATTGTCCACTTGCTAGGTCTCATGTGCAAAAAGGGTCATTTGGAGACATTTTTAGCCCATTAAATGATTTGTACAGATGGTGGAGTTAAAATATTTGTCACCAAAATAGATTTCAATGTGGAGAGGGTCATATTATGTTACTATCAGTTATATGATAGTTAAAGAGTCAGTTATATGTAGGAATCAATAGTTTTTCCTTAAAAATAGGTCATTTGTAGCACTTGTACAAACTTATTCAATTCACTTGAAACTAAAAAAGTGGGTGTTGTGAATATTCACCTCCACACACCCATTTACATGTTTTTTGTAGAGAGTTCATAAAAAATTCCATCTACAACTTCTTTCCTTTATTTTCTCTTTGCAAGCTAAGGTAGGTGAAGTTTAAGAACTTGGTATGGGTTGTACAAGTGGAGTTGGGAAGAATGGTTTTGGGGGTAGATATTATTATGAATTTAATTAAAATACATAACAAGAACTCTTATTTTGGTGTCTCCTCCTTCATTGACAATTTGTAACACGCCATGTATCTTTTTTGCACTTGCATTATGGAGGGGTATAGGTTTGCATTTGTTTCTTATTTTCAAAGATACATGGAGCTATATTATTTTTATGGAGTATTTTTATGTTTCAATAGGATGTATATATGATTTTATCATCACCAAACACTTCATCTCTTAATGTCCTTGAAGGAGATTTCCTAAATTATTCTTATTTCTTAACTTTACAATCATAGGTGTGTAACCTATGTTATTTCAATGAGGAAGAGGATCCATGGGATGTTTAGTGTTCTTGGATTCATTTTTTAATTTTTTTTTCATTTAATTGTATTTTTAAATCAATTCAACCCCCATTCAAATCAAATTGTCCATTTTTCTTATTCACTGCCTTGCTAGCAGAATACACTCACAGTTGCCTTATACAAGAGCTTTAGGAGGTTTATACAGAGGTATGAATGGTAAAACATATGATGAAATTTATTTTGAGGATTTAAAATACCCAAAGGTTAATATAATACATGTCATAGAGGTTAAAATTATATTCAAATCAAAACTTTTTCTTCAAAAGATGATCAGACTTGATTCTACTCATAGTCCCTAAATGGATAAAACAGAATGTATAAGTGTTTTTGTTGTTTATACAATGAGATTATGGTGGTTTTGATGGATCCTCATGTGATAAACTTTTAATAATTACAACATAAAACATCTATTCCAATTTTTAGGTCAAAATGTTAAAAGGGAGATAGTCATTAAGACCCTAAAAGTTGTCAATGAACACATAAAGCTTTTAGTGTTGTCTACATGCACAATAGAAAGGATGACCTCTTTTGACATTTAGAGAAACATCTTGAAGGGAATTCCAAGAATTTTTTATCAAGGATATCATGATAAAAAAATTTAAAACTATTCATCTCATGATAATATTAGTTTGTGCTTGTGATGACCTCATAAACACTCCTCCCTATTTGTATAATAGGCCTAAACAAACACCTGCAACCAACACACTATGCAGTGACCCAATTTGATAGTTACTTAGTGTTTTGAAGGTTTGAAGGTAATAATGTTAGTTCAAATTAGGTTTTATGACCTTAAAGGTAATTTAATAGGTTTTCACATCAAAACCAAAGGGGAGAGACTCCAAACATGTATCTATAGGCCTGAGAAATGGCTCCTACAGTTGAGACAAATAGTGAGATGAAAAGAAGGATTAGGTGGAGATATAAGGTCTTAAAAAAAAAAAAAAATGGATCTCAAACACATAATAAGGATCTTGGATAATATATTAATCCCTATGCAATATCTACAAGGCCTAATTCTTTCTAAGAATACACCTACAGGGGTAGAATAATGATTGTTACAGTCAAGGTAAGGGTGTCTTTGTTAAGGACCTAAGCATAAAATTGATATGGATTGAGGGTTTATAATTAATTAAAATCATGAGGAGAGTCTCATGATATAATAAACATGGAAATAATTTCCACACCCATAGTCAAATCTTAGACTAGACCTACAAGTAGGGTCTTAAGGGTGTCTTTGTACTCAACAAGTAAATGGCCTTGTATTTGAAATGAGAGATAAATTGGTGAAAATTACTGATATTAGCCTTGTAAAAATTATGTAGGAACACCTATTTAATCTTTTAAATATCATATTATTTTTTTATTATGCTATTAAATCCTAAACCAAGGTCAAATAGCCTACAAGTAAGCCTAAACAGTGATATCCTTCTAAGCAGTTGTAGACCTAGTCCATGTTTCCAAAATCATAGAGGTGTTTAAGAGATAATATACTATAAATTAGTTTTAATGGGATATAAGAGGAATTAATTATCCATAAATTTCATAAAAAACTCAAAACAATCCATAAAAACTCCAAACATAGCTTATACCCTACCTATCCTCACAATTTACCTTATTCATAAATCTACATAGCAAATGTCAAGATTTAGAAGGCTATTCTTAGATTTGGTAGCTAAAACTTAGTAAAAATAATATTTTGGACCAATGATAATCTCCCCAATATTTTTATTTGAAGAGATATCTATGCAAACATTCTCTATTTTATCTCAGAGGAGGGGTAGTTTTCTCATGCATAAACATATAGTTTTCAGGGAAAATTGATAAGGCATGAACCAGAAGGAAATTAGAGATTAAGTGAAAGTTTTATAAGTTTGAGGAAACCAAAAAAAATATATAAAACATTGATAAAATGTTTGAGGTCAAATAGAGTAGCCTATATTACAAAGGTTACAATCATGTGCGAGGAAAACCCTTAGGCCTAGAAGCCAAGTTGAAGGTCATATGCATTTTCAACCTTTTCCAAGATTTACACTTGAATAATTAATAATCAAAAATGTATATTGGAGGTTATAAATCCATCACATTGTTAGATAAACCATTTGAGAGTCATATTGAGTCAAAGCTATAGGTAGACCTATTGGCAAGGTCTAGGCCTAGTTTCAAAATAGGGGTCATCTTCATTCCTATCTCTTGAGGAGATATTAAAATGATTGAGGATTATTTTTGGAACACATCTATAGGATTATGAACCATTATTTTTCAAGTAAATCTATTAATAAGCCATTTTTCGCTTGAAAACATTCATAGACCTCAAAAAATACATGAGAAGGACTTGAATGCCAACTTCAAATGCTTAAAAATTTCATGAGCTCATGAATGGGACCTTGAGGTGTTTATAAAAGTTAGATATGGTCCCTGAGGAGGCCTCAGTGTAATTTTGAGAGACTTATAAATGTATCCTTTATAAATAAAGGCTAATATTCCAAGTGACCTCAAAACCCTTAGAAACCCTTTTTTGTGAGTTGATGGAAGAAAGGAGTCTCAAAGTGAATTTGAATGAATGAATTTGACCTTGAGAGATAAAGATAAGTTTTTGACAACTTCATGAGATCTAGATCCATATAATTGGATTTTACATAATCTATATAGATTAGATATAAAGCAAGTTTATTTTATAATTTCTTGTTTTTTATAGGTCTTGAAGATGATCACAGGATACCAATCACTTGGGAGGGTATATTGGGACTCAAACCAACTCCATATGCCATTTTTAGATCTTGTAAATACTCACAACTATCCCTAATAGGCCTTTCACCTTAGCTAGTCTCTAAAATAACATAGTGAAAAGAGTGGTAATCTAAATTTGGAGGCTTTTTAAGATGTGTTTGATGAAGCCAAGTGTATGAAGTGTCCTAACATGTTTTTTGAGATCCCTAGTATAGATAATTTAGGGAAGATAAGAATATTCTAATGCTAAATGTCAAGAAAAGCCTATTGGAGACTGATAATGGTTATAAATGATGGTGGGGTTTGTGTAAGAGAATATCAATGATTAGAAAAACTCCCAATGTAGGTGAAGGCCTATTTTTAACCTCCTATCCTTAACATAAATAAGATAGTTTTCCCTAATATACTTTTGAATGCTCAAAAAATCTCATGATGAAGGCATTTTCTAAGAGAGAATGATTGAGAAGATGCTACACCACATTTGGAGAAGAGGCTTATTCGGGATGTGATCATGTGCAAATCAGTTTTGTAACTCATTTTACACCTCATTCACATGAATTGTAATTGATTTTAACCTTTGGACACTTGTCATTGTGCCTATTAAACTTCTCTAATCTCTATTTTCTTTCAAATTCTATAAATTTGAGCCGTTTTATCTATTGGGAAAGAGACCATAGCTAGTATGGTGAAACCCTGTTAGGATGACATTATGTTTTGTCTTTGAAAATTGAATAAAAGTATAATTATGAGTTATGAACACTTTATCTAATTGTGTGAGTGATTAATAGTGGATCCAAGTGATAGTATCATCCTTACTTCACTTTATCCTTCATATTTAAGCAAACGTTTTGATTTAATAGGTCATGTGAAGTGTATTGATTGTACTAGACTCTTCTTCAAGCAAGAAATTGTCTCTATGGTATGAAATCTTCCCCTAGATCATTTATCTTATTTATTTTCCTATGTATGCTACCTTCATATTTAAGTAATTACGTTAGAGTCATTCAATGCCTAAAATTGGTCTTGGAAAGCTTTGTTGCTTAGTAGGAGTGTGATAGTCTATGGAATATGTTTTGGTATATCACCTATTGAGTGTAGTTTCCATTTCATGATAAAATTATAACCCTTTTACATGAAAAAGAATTATATTAGGTGATATGCATCTTAAATAAGAATCTAGGTAGCTAACCCTTTCAATATTATATATTCATCTCTCTTACAAGTTCCCCACAACTTGAGAGATGATCGAATGTTGCATCAAATTTTAGGAGCTTGATAGAATATCCTAGGGTGAAAATTTTTATGCCAATAGTTGTGGCATGCCCAATGGGACATCTAGTCCTAATTATTTCCATGTCAAGGTGAATTATGGTCTTGACAAGCCCATGGTTGCAAAAGTGTTTCTAATCTAGTATTTGGTGACTCAAAATGGTCAATTTTTTTGATTTTAGATCAAGTACTTCAAATTATACTTCATTATCTTCACTATATCATTTTCTAGTAGAGAATTTAATCAAGTCCCTCCATCTAAATATCCTTTTGAGGAACAACATATTGAACAAGAAGGTTTTGAAGATCAAGATGAGGAAGAAGAGATGGCTAGGCAACATGCTTCCCAGCCTTCAACACCCAAAATCTAATTAATCTTCCTACATATGATCCTATTATTCCCAATGCTACCAAAATTCTCCCTAGATTTAATGGAGAGGGCCCTATTAACCCATCTGAGCACATTAGGGACATTAAATTTTTTATTAACTTCACTAATATCACTCAAGTTAACATAACTATTACAATACTTTCCATGTATCTAAAGGGTAAAGAACTTTATTGGTATAGGGAATTATAAGGTTGTTGCATTACTAATTAGGATTAATTTGGAGAGTTTTTAGTGAATAGATTTGATAATAAGAGTGACCACACTTCACTAATCCATCAGTTCAATGTGAGAAGGAGAGGTCCTAATGAATCTATGGGGAATTTTAATGAAAGGTTTCAAATGACATGATATAGATTTTCACCTATCATGAGTCCTCCTCCAAGATTTGTATTCCCCACTTATCTTAAGGCCATTGGCACTAATGTGGTAGTAATGTTGTAGTCAATGGGAGGATTTAATTTATCAAATACATATGGGATAGATATTGAAGCTAGGAATAGTTTGATATAATCTATTAAATTACCCCAAGAATTCCCATGCCTTTTTTGTTTCATAATCCAATTGATGCTCCAAGTATAACACAAGTACCAATGCCAATTCCAAGTCTAGAACAACTCCCAAGAAGGTGTATAATACTATAGACAAATATGAAATTATTTGATCATTACAAGATCAGATCAAACAAGCTCAATTACATGTAAGTGCTCCACCCAATCCCTAATATTATCCTTCACAAAATTATAGACCTCCACCCCAATACAATTACCAAGGAAGAGGACAAGGTCAACAAGGTTTAAATAGGTAGTCCAATATCTATAATCCTAATTCCATTCCATCCACAATGGTTGTTGTTCTAGTCCATACTAAATTGGTTCAAGCAGAGGAACATTTGGATCATTGGGGCCAATATCAAATTTAGTTTGTTTATGATGGTGGAGGAGGTTTTCAAGACTTAGTGGCACAAGATAGAGCTACTCCTTACCTCAAATTCTAATAAGAAAATATCATGCAAAGGGATACTCATGGAGATGGTAGTTGCTAAATTACCAGTTTTATGAACTTTCAAGAGGAAGAAAACTATGTGAAAATTTTGATAAAGCACTTGAAGGATTTCCATTCATTACTTCTCCACTATTTTATTCAAAACTTGATAATTAGTTGATTACTCCTAAGACTCTTCAATATTTGGAAGATAATGCAACCATAGATGAGTTCCTTGAACATATTGAAGATGATACCTCAAGTAGCTATGATGAAGAGATTATCATTGGAACACCTATTCACCCTAGAGAATTAGTTTTTGAGATTGAGGAAGGAGTTGATGACATGGAATAACAAATATTTTTTTTGGGAGAAAAAGACACTTCAGCTATAAGACAAGAAGAAGTAGACCTTGAGTGGATTGATGAATTGGCATACTTCATTGAAGATGATGATGATCAACTTGGAACACAAGATGAAGAAGAAGCACTCATTAGCCAACATGATATTCCACAAGAAATTGGTAATAATGTTAATGAACTTCAATTCCTTTATATTGATCATGAAGAGTTTTCATTTTGGGATGACCTCGAGAAATTTTGCTTGAGCTTGAATGATGCATCTTCACTTCATGAAAATCTTGAGAAAAGTAAGATGTTATAGCTAAACCTATTGAAATTCATGAAGTACATTAACATGAATACAAGGTACCAAGAAAGGTATTATGTTTTGAAGAAATTCTCACATACATCCAACGGTTAGGACTACCAAAGCTTGATGAAGACCTTACCTTTCAAAATGAGTATATCCTTGATGATGAAAATCCACTTCTAGTAGAAGTTGAGGTTGAGTGTGAGGATGTAAATGAGTCCAAAATCAATGATAAATCACTTGAACCAAGGGATAATGTTACCATTAAAACCAATCAAGAGAAGTATGTTTCCATTGAACACATATTCTTAGTTGAAGAACTAGATGAAACCAATGCAAGCACCATGGGAAGTGAGCAAGGTGTTGAAAAAATAAAGACAAGTCCAAAGTGGCAGCTTGTACATCCTTCTAGTTCACTTAAAGAAGATGGTGTAAAAAACTTTCATTTTGATCCAAGAGTTTTAGTTATTTATATATAGTTTGTACATATTAGAGTGTGTTTGTTTCAATTTATCTTATGTTTCCTAAGTACTTCATAGCAAAAGTGTGTTTCCTTCCCGTTGTTTGGTGTGTGTCTTTGATTTTGTGTGTGTGGGTAAAATAGCTTGTTTTCCTTGATTTAAAGGTCTATTCAAGTGAATTTTAGTTCCCATATGTGTGAATCCATGCCTAATGGGAGGACTAGGCAACTGGTCTTACCCATAACTAGCATGCCACCCCTAGGAATTACCAAAAATGTTGACCAAATTTGACTTCTAGTCAAATTGGGTCAACACCTACTATTTTTTTACTTTTGAATAAGGTTTAATATGTATTATGGGGCCTCTTATTATCTTATATGTCTCACTTACCCTTCTTTTAGTCCTTGTTGAAACCCACCCTCCTTATACTAGGCTAGTCAACTAAAGTCAACCTTGGTCAAAACCTATAAAACTTAGTCAAAGGATAAGTTTATTTTTAAACTATCCTAATATGTTATTTCATATGTTTAAAGGTGTCTACAAGTCATAAATTGTCCACTTTCTAGGTTTTGTGCACAAAAAGGGTCATTTGGCCACATTTTTAGCCCATTAAATGACTTGTAAAGATGGTGGAGCTATAATATAAGTCAAGAAAGTGGATATAAACATGGAGAGTGTCATATTATGTCAGGATAAGTTATATTCAAATTATAGAGTTAGTTATATGTAGGAAATGGTAGTTTCTCCTTAAAAATAGGCCATTTTTCATAGTTTTACATACTTATTGAGTTCACTCAAAGATAAAATCATGGGTGTTTTTAATATTCATCTTCCCATACCAATTTACACTTTTTTTTTAGATATTTCATAAAAAATTCCATCTTCAACTTATTTTCCTTCATTTTCTCTTTGTAAGCCACGGAAGGTCAAGTTCAAGCACTTAGTATGGGCCATACAAGTGGATTTGAGAAGAATCGTTTTAGGGGTGGATAGTAATATAAATTAACTTAAAATACATAATAATAAATATTATTTTTGTGGATCCTCCTTCATGAACAATAGATAATACTCCAGGAAGCTTTTTATGCACTTGCATTCAAGAGGGGTATAGGTTTGTATTTGTTTCTTATTTTCAGATATCCATGGAGTTTTATGATTTTTATGGAGTTTTCTTGGGTTGGAATATGACTTATCCATGATTTCCTCATCAAGAAACACGTCCTCTCTCAATTTACTTAAAGGAGATTTCCTAGATTATGCTTATTTCTCAAGTTTGCAGTCATAGGTGTGTAACCTATGTGATTTCAATGAGGAAGAGGTCCCATGGGATGTTTAGTGTGCTTGGATTCAATTTTTCAAAAAAAAATGATTGAATTATATTTTGATATTATGTCAACCTAATTTAAAACAAAATTTCCATTTTTCTTGTTCACTACCTTGTCAACAAAATACACTCATAGTTTCCTTATTCAGAAGCTTTAGGAGGTTTGTACAGAGGTATGAATGGTGAAACATATGATGGAATTTATTTGAGTCTCTAACATACCCAAAGGGTCATGGCATACATATCATAGAGGTTAAAATGATATTCTAAGCAAAGTTTTTCCTTTAAAATATTATTAGACTAGATTGTACTCATATTCCCTAAATGGACAAAACAAAATCCTTGAGTGTTTTTGTTGTTTTCATACAATGAGATTATGGTGGTTTTGAAGGATCATCATGTGATGAACTTATATTAATTATCACATATAATAGATATGCTAATTTTAAGGTCAAAATTTTAAGATGGAGATAGTCATTGAGATTTGCAAAGTTTCCAATGAACACACTAAAATCTTTCAATGTTCTCTATAGGCACAATGGAAAGATTGACCTCTTTTGACATTTTGAGAAACATATTGAAGGTGACTCTAAGAATTTATTGGAAATTATATCATTATAAGACAATTTGATACCACTCATCTCATGAGAATAGTATTTTATTCTTGTGATGACCTCCTAAACACTCCTCCATGTCTGTACAATAGGCCTAAGCAAACACCTACAACCAACACACTAGGCAGTGACCCAATTTGATGGTTACCTAGTGTTTTGAAGTTAAAAAGGTAATAATGTTGGTTTAAATCAATTTTTATGACCTTAAAAGGAATTAAATAGATTTTTCACATCAAAACCAAAGGGGAGAGACTCCACACATGCACCTATAGGCCTGAGAAATGACACCTATAGTTGAGACAAATAGTGAGATGAAAAGAAGGCTTAGGTGGAGATATAAGGTCTTCCAAAAAAAATGGATATAAAAAACATACTCATGAGATTATATATCATGATTAATCCCTATGCAACATCTACAAGTCCTAATTCTTTCCAAGAATATACCTACAGGGGTATAACAATGATTGTTACAGTCAAGGTAGAGGTGTCCTAGTTAAGGACCTAAACATAAAATTGATATGGATTGAGTGTTTCTAGGTAAATTAAAATCATGAGGAGAGTATCATGACATAATAAAAATATAATTAATGTCCAAACCCATAGTTAAATCTTAGACTAGACCCATAAGTAGGGTCTTAAGGGTGTATCAATCCTCAATAAGTAGATGGCCTAGTCTTTGGAATGAGAGTTAAATTATTGAAAAATACTGAGTTTGGACTTGGAAAAATGATAGAAGACCACATATATTATATTTTAAATATTATATTAGGTTTTTATTATTCTCTTAAATTCTAAACCAATCTCAAATAGCCTATAGGTAAGCCTAAATAGTGATATCCTTTTAAGTAGTCATAGACCTAGTCCATGTTTCCAAAAGCATAGAGGTGCTTAAGAGACTAATAGAATATAAAGTGGTTTTAATAGGATATGTTAGGAATTAATGATCGATACATGTGATAAAAATTTCAAAATAATCCATAAAACCTCCAAACATAGCCTATACCCTACCTACCCTCATAGTTTGCCTTAATCATAAGTCTACATAGCAAATATCA
This sequence comes from Torreya grandis, assembly GCA_037957365.1. NCBI lineage: Eukaryota > Viridiplantae > Streptophyta > Pinopsida > Cupressales > Taxaceae > Torreya > Torreya grandis. The sequence goes on from JARHVA010007643.1 coordinate 264,223, forward strand.
AGAGTTGGAAGGTCTATCCTTAGAGTTGGAATATGAAATTAGGTACACATAATACTTGTGACATTTGAGACACTCCCCAATAGTTTTATTTTATTATATATCAAGGTAAACCCTCTCTGTGTTGTCTTAGAGGAGGGGAAGTTTTCTCATGCATGAAGAGATAGTTTTAAGGGAAAAGTGATAAGGCATGGACTAGAAGGATATACTAGCTTAAGTGAAGGTTGGATAATTTTTATGACAATAACAAAACCTAATAAACCTTTATATAAGTTTGGAGGTCAAATAGGGTGCCTCATAATGTAAAGGTTACAATCATGTGTGAGGGAAACCCTTAGGCCTAGAAGCCAAGTTGGATCATATGCATATTAAACCTTATCTAAGATTTATAGTTGACTAATTCATGCTTACAAATGTATATTGGAGGTGTTTAATAAATCACATTATATGAGAAACTATTTGAGATTCATATTGAGTCAAAGGTACAAGTAGACCTATTGACAATGTCTAGACCAAGTTTCAAAATAGGGGTCATCTTCATTCCTAGCTCTTAAAGAGATATTAAAGTGATTAAATCATGTTTTTGGAATACATACATAGGAATGTGAACTATTGGTTTTCAAGTAAATCCATTAAGAACCCATTTTGGGCTTGAAAATGTTCATAAACCTCACAAAAGGCATGATAAGGACTCAAATGCTAACTTAAAATGCTTGAAACTTTCATGAGATTGTGCATGGGACCTTGAGGTGTCTATGGAAGTTAGAGAGGGTATCTAAGGAGGAATTAGTGGAATTTTGAGAGACTTCTAATGCGTATCTTTTATGAATAATGGCTAAGAGTCTAAGTGTCCTCAAAACACTTAGAAACCCTATTTTATGATGTGATGGAAGAAATAAGGCTCAAAGTGAATTAAAATGAATTAATTTGACCCTGAGATATAAAGAGGAGTTGTTAAAAACTTCATTGGGTCTAGAGCTATGGGATTAGATTATATAAATTCCATATAGATCAGACAAAAAACATGTTTATTTGATAATTTCTTGTGTTTTTTAGGTCATGAAGATGATCATGTGATACCAATCACTTGGAAGGGTATCTTGGGACTTGATCCAACTCTTTATGTCATTTTTAGATCTTGTAAATACTCACAAGTGTCGCTAGTAGGCCTTTCACTTTAGCCAATCTCCAAAATGACATATTAAAAAGAGTGGTAATCTAAATTTGGAGGCATTTTAAGATGTGTCTAATGAATCTAAGTGTATGAAGTGTCCTATCATGTGTTGTGAGACCCTTGGTATGGATCAATTAGGGAAGATAAGAAGATGATAGTGCCAAATGTCAAGAAAATCCTACTAGAGAGTGATCATGGTTGTAGATGATGATGTAGTTTATGTAAGAGAATATCAATGATTAGAAAAACTCCTAATGTAGGTGGAGTCCTATTTTTAACCTCTTATATTGGGCACACATAATAAAATTATCCCTAATTCACTTTGGAATTCTCAAATAATCCCATGATGAAGATAGTTTCTAAGAGAAAATGATTGAGAATATGTTACGCCACATTTGGAGAAGAGGCTTATTTAGGATGTGATCATGTGAAAATTAGTTTCATAACTCCTTTTTTCCACCTCATCCACATTCATTATAACTAATTTTCACCTTTGGATACTTGTGTTTGTTCCTCTTCAACTTCTCTCTTCCCTCACTTCTTCCAAATTCTATAAATGTGAGCCATTTTAGCTATTATAAAAGAGACCACAACTGGTATGGTGAAGCACTGCTAGTATGACATTATGTTTTGTCTTTGAACATTGAATACAAGTATAATTATATGTTTTTAACATTTTTTCTAAGTTTTTGAGTGATTAATAGTTGATCCAAGTGATATTATCATCCTTACTTCCCTTTATCCTTCATGTTTAGCAAGAGTTCTGATTTTAATAGGTCATGGGAAGTGTATTGATTATACTAGACTCTTCTTCAACCAAGAAATTATCTCTATTATGTGGAATTTCCCCCTAGATTAGGTATCTTATTAATTATCCTATTTATTCTACCTTCATATTGAAGTAATTATATTAGTCATTCAATGCCTAGAATTGGTCTTGGAAAGCTTTGTTACTTAGTAGGAGTGTGATAGTCTATGAAATATGTTTTGGTGTATCACCTCTTTAGTGTAGTTTCCATTTCATGCAAAAGTTATAACCCTTTTACATGAAAAAACATTTTTTTAGGTGATAGGTATATTAAAGAAGAATCTAGGTAGCTAACCCTTTCAATCCTAGAGATTCATCTCTCTTACAAGTTCCCCACCAATTGAGAGATATTCAATGTTACATCAAATTGTAGGAGCTTGATAGAGTATCCCAGGGTGCATAATTTGATGCCAACAATTGTCTAAGCTCAAATCTTAATATATATCAAGGAAATTTCAAATGAAAACATTTAATAATCATAAGTAAGAACTAGGTCTAATTTAAAGATTTGCCACTATAATCAAATAGAAATTACACATCTAAATATATAGAAAAATGAAATGAAGTAAAACCTAAGATATTTCAAATAATTTAGCATAGTCACAAATCAAAAACCTTGTGATTAAAGAATTATGTTTAGAATTCAATGACGCTATCCAAATTCAAGACCATCTACCAAAAATTTAGAGAAAAACTATATTACCAATCAACACATCAAAAAATGGACAATCCTTACATAATTCCTTGATGTTATTAATTGATTCAAGTATACAAAATTTGATCCAAAACTCTCTCCCTTTACAATGGTCAGATATGCCTTTATAGGAAGACTAGGTAGTATACTGATAAATTACAAAATGTAGGTGTATATTAATAGGGAAAACTATCCTCACATGTTATAAAATACAAGTGATTTTCCAAATTGAACTGACCTAGAGGAAAATGTGCTAGCAAACTAATATATGCCTTTACAATGGGATATTCTACTTCAAAATGTTACAATTTTTTTACAAAATAGAATATGCTTAATTTGATGGTGGGGCACCTATCTATCATTGTTAGATTATATTCATGACTCTCTCATGCTATTCATTAATTATGTTTAGGTCTATAATAGGCTTCATGATTTATTCTTCCTCTTGATGTGCTAGGTCATCAGATTATTTATCATTTCTATCCATGCCCTCTTTGATACTCTTGAATTCATTTATTACTTCCCCTAAATTGAGTATCATGCCCAAGATTTTGTTGTTTTTACCTCCATATCTACCTTGGCCTTTTCCTCTAATTTTTTAGGTTACCAAAGTAGCCCTATGCTTGAATTATTCATCACTAATGATCCCAAGTATATTGGGTTTTGAAAGCTCTATAAGCATGGTCCCAAGAAGTTGTTAAATTATTGAAATTAGTTCCTTATCTTATTTTTATGACCCTTTAAATATTATTATTCCATGCACTAAAGCTCTGAACCTTTTCAATCACAATCCCTAGAATTGTGATCAAATGCCCTAAACTGATGGTCTTGAAGTTTGGGATCTGTTTCATTTCTTGAATATTAAAGAGTTGGTATATTTTATCCTTAGAGGCCTACCATTAGGTGAGTAAGCTCTTGGATAGTTCACATTTCCATTATAATGCACTTTTCCTTAATTTCAATGACTTAAGTGCCTCAAACATGTCATAAAATGGCTTGTCAAGTAGACTGATTATTGTATCCAACACTGATAGAATTTCCTATTTTTCTAATTTTTATTTCTATTTCCATGTTCCAGATCTTCTACTTCATTCCTTGGACTCTAGCTTTAGCTTGTTCTAAACGGGTTTTAATTAGACTTTCAACATCCTCCTCATGAATTTCAGGCTCTCTAAGCTGCTAGCTACCCACTTGGGTTAGTCCTACAAATGGTTCCACCTTCTAAAAGGTGAATTATTTTGTCCCAACCATAGCTATCTTGGTTATTATTATTTCCAACCTAGCTATCTCAAGGTTGAAATGGATAGTAATGACTATTTTCTTAAATTAGGGAGGTTTTAGAACTTCCATACTTAAGCTAGTAGATGTTCCTAAAGCATCTATCTTCTTGCCTTTTGGCCCTTCAACAATAAAAATTATTATTTATTATTTATATTTCATTATAGTCCTTATCCAAGGCTTCATATCATCTTGTGTTCCCACATCAATGACCCTTGTCAAGGCCTAAGAATGAAAAAAGAAAGGGAATCTTTTGCAATTTTCCATATAAGAACTGATCAGGAATGAATGGTGGATGGATTGAAAATTCATCACTATAGAGATTGATTTCACTAGTGGGATGAGTAAATGTCAATCTAAACTTCTTCCTTGGTTTTACTAGGAGCAGGGCCAATTCTACCTTCCTCTTCTCTTGAGGTGCCATGGAGATTAGCTTATTTCCTATTATTTCCTTTAAAGGGTCTTCTTCTCTACCTAAGCCATAAGACTCTGAAAGTTCCTTGAGGGCACCCTCAAGTGTCTCTTATATTTCCAAGGTTATCATGTAAATATAATAGATTGGAGAAGGTGGCCTATGTTGCATAACTAAAGGTAATGTCCCTTTTCTAGGTCTTTCTTTTAATCTTATCTTTCTAGCCTTTTCCTTTTATTTATCTTGATCACCCTGAATTTGCTTGACTTGTTGTAGTAGATGTTTATAATCTATCTAAGGTGTATCATGGGATATTCAAGATGTCCTATGTAGTAAATTGTATTTTAAAGGGTGCATTTTCCATGCTTCTCTAATGGATTATTGTTCCTATCCAATCTATGCTCAAGCTTGATGTTATGGCCTTGGATCCTAGCCAGTACCTCTTCATAGCTATTATCCCTAATATATTTGGTGTCATGGAGACCAATTTGATGTTCATATTCTATATTTGGGATCTTCTTGTCCCTGATATTGTCACTAAGTACATTCTTTAGATCACACATCTAGAGCTCATCCAGTTGGAAACCAAATGAATCTCTATGTGTGCACATAACCTCCACCTACTTTTAGTATTTTATTACAGTTCCTAAAATATTGAAGGGGAAGGGGTAGATTAGGCCTTTAATTTTATCTTTACAAGTTTTATCAATGCCATGGATGAGCTTGAAAGCAATTTCCTACTTTGCAAGATTATTTGTAATATATACTGGTAGTTTTTTTGGTTGAGTCATGATTCTTTCTATCCTAATGACTATGAAATTAGGATAATACCATACAACCCCTATAATTTCAATATATCTCTTAATGAGGGGGTGGATCTTAGACATGGGAACATCTATGATATCCTCCACTATAACAAGGTAAATGTAGTCACAAATAAACTACATGTGATTATTGGACTTGAAGATGTGTAGAATGGAATAGTAGTGTGAAATGGTTATCCTACCCTCTATGGACCAATTCCTAATGCTAGGGAAGGTGGTCGAAGTAAGAAGGGTGTCAAGTAAGTATGACATCATGTATAATTATTAGGAGGTTTTTTTTTATGGTAATGAATTTCTTATAAAGGAAGATACTGATCAAATCTTCAATTAGATGGGTATGTTTTTCCTCCACCAGGAAGTGCACATATGAGACCCAAATGTTATTTATGTAAGTGGTCGAAGGAGAACCAAAATATCTATTCAACAAGGTCATTATCACCCTAATATCCTCTATGAACTATATGATAAGGATTTTTCCATCTAGGCTTCTAAAGATGTGAGGTCCTTGGTGGAACCAAGGTCTGAGGATCGAGTCCAAGTCATGGTTATTGGTCAATTTCCTCATTTTGGGAAGGTCTATATGGGGAAAGGGGAGATTATTATACTTTTCAAAATAAACAATGGAGATGTATGTTACCCTTTTTTAGCTACCTTCCCTAATGATCCACTCACCGTTTATCTTATGATCAATATAAATGGGGGAAATAATGTTAATGTAGTGTAATACCTCTAGTTTTGTCATGGGATGATGAACGCCAGCCATTTGGATTACAACTAGGTCATAGTGTCATTGATTTGTGGTGGCATTTATCTACTCCTCCTTGGAGATGTGTTCCAACTCTTATATCATAATGAATAGCTTAGACTAATTCATAATATCATGGATATTCAACATTGTGAGGTCCAATTATATATCCTTAAATATCTAGCCCTCATTATTTATTGCTAAATAGATCTCAACCTCTTCTTTTGATTACTACTTGCTAGCTACCATGGTCTCTATTTAATACTAATTATTCACATCTTATTGTAGATGATCTTTGTGAAAGCTCTCTCATGCTCAAAAACATAATTAAGTTATCTTTTTATTGAACTATAGAAAATTGAATCTATTTGGGTTACTTTCAGGCAAGGTTTAGGGTTTTAGAGATTTAGTGGTAGAATATATATAGGCTTCATCATATACATGTTCTATAATTTTATTTGGACCACTACCTTTATACCTTTATGTTTTTGATCCCATGAGATCTCAAATTTTGTCCTTTTCTACTTGTGTGGTGCTTATGTGGACATTGGTCTTGACCTTTCATAGCATTTTTCATAAATGTCATTTGAACACTAGTCATTGGTATTTAAAAATACCTCCTTCATTTCACACTATAGGATTAAAATCCTATATTAGCATGAGCCATTGATTATAATCTAGGACCTTGGATCCTGATTGGGTCTCTCTATTGCAAACTCTTTGATCATGACACTTGGTATTTTATAGGCCTTCTTAGTGCTCCAAATATTTTGCTCAATCATTCATCAATTGAGTATCATCCACATGGAAATATTATGAGCCTTTGAAAATTCATTGGTGCACTTGCACTATTTGATCAAATCAAGTGATAAAGAAACAACCATATATCTACAAATAATACTTGAATGTTAAGTTAGTTTATTATTAAAATCATGATATAGGATTAAGTTCCTTAGGATAAAGTTTGTTATGTTTATTAAGCACAAAATAAACCTTAAGCTAAAGAATATATTCCTACATTTCCTAATTTATAATGAAGGGGCAAGGGTCTAAATAGTTTAAGCCACCACATATAAAAACCTTTGGTTAGCTTACACTATGTGTGACAAGTTCTTCCCCTTTTAATGGAAGACTTAGCATAAGCTTATAGTTTAAGGTTATTGAAAAAATAACATGATGAACCTTCCATATGAACTTAAACAAATTATTTATATTTAATACCATTTCCATATTTTGTAGGTTGAAGCCTCCCATTGTTGAACATCTTTTGAGCATTTCCTTGAGAATAAGAAACCACTTCCAAGTTAAAATATGATTTTCAAATTCAATTTGAACACTAAGTAAGATATTTTAGTGGGTTAAAACTAGAAGTATCATAGATGTAAAATACATCCTTATATGTGTCAATTGATGGTCATATGGATGTCAAGTTTAAACCAGTGCAATTTTAATTTTACTAGGCTTAAAGTTGATGGTTGTGTGGGCATCAAGCTTATATTTTTGGATGTTTGGATGATTTTCATATGAACATAAATTTTATATTCATTAAAATATTTAGTGCCAAATGAAATGGTGCCACTTGGCATTTCCATGGGGCTTCCTAGGGTCTCAGTGTTAAGTCGCTCTATTGGATCAAATGCCATGATAAAGCAATTGTCATAGGATCTTGATCTAGGGACTTGCTATTTATTGGTGGTCATGTCAGGTGGGCCATTTTTCCTTTTAATCCTTTAATTCTATGGTGTCTCATGTCCATTTTTTTAGATTCTTACTCAATGGGGGTTGGAATTTATTGGCATATTTAACCCCTTAAAGAGAGTTACAAAGCATTCAAGTAAAAAAAGGGCTTGTAAATCAATTGGGGTTGGACTTTATTGGCATAATAAATAGTAAGTCCCCAAATCAAGATCCTATGATTATAAATATATCATGACATTTGATCCAATGGGGTAAATTAACACTGAGACACTAGGATAAGAATTACAGTAATAGTTTATTTTCTAAAAATCAAGTACTTGACCAAATCCTAAAAACTAGCTATCCTGGCTCCCAACCTTATTGAAAGCATAAAGATCTAAGAAAATATAAAAATAAGGATACAACATAAAAATAGAAGCTTTTAGATACATATGATTCTATTAATCTCCACCAAGGATATGGATGCCTGAATAGTAATGGATCAAGGCTATGAGTGGAGCTAAGAGAATATCTATTAGGGATATGGATACCTAGATAGAAATAGAGCAATTCCTAAGCTTTCCCTATGTTAAAATTTTGGTTCATGATGAGAATTTTAGAATACTATAAGTTAGAATAAGTGGTTGAGGACATGAAACCTAAAATTTGTTTCTTAAACCCCATGGAGAATAGTAAGTGGAATCAAAGCACACATATAGTCTAGATATGTCTTGGCATTTGACCTTAAAACCACAAGTTCAAGTTTTTTTTTAACTATGGCCTAGTCTAGATGATGATATTGATTAAATGTAGTGGATGACATAATTATTTGTCTAATCATAATCTCTAGGTCCTAACATATTGATATGTTTCCCCCATGAGTCACCATTTTTTGGGACCAACATACCTCAATATTTTGAATTAGGAACCTTGAGAAGCCCTCATAATAAAACATGAAAATTTTAGCATGTCAGGGTCTTTTATATAATTTGAAGATCATCCACTTTATTAAGTGATAGTCTTATATGATTTTAATCTACTTTAATCCAGACTAACATTACTAATGAAGTTTGTTTGGCCTTTAAGTTATAGGTTCCATGGCATACATCCCCATGGGTTTTGCATTCCAAAACCCTAGAAAACCCTCAATTTAAATTTGATAAAATCTAGGAATCAAATTGGTAGGTACCATTTTAAAATTTGTTTATAAACTTATATATAAAATGCATATTCTAAGTTTAGTCATGTTTTTTTTAACACAACTTAACCAAGAAAATTGATCACCTTCATTATTTCCCCATTTTATAAAGTTATTTATGGACTAACTAATTGTCATTGTGTAGGGTCTTTTTATATTCACTAACTTAGCCTAAGACTTTAATACTACAGCTCCAATGTATTCATCAATATAATCATGACCTTAGTCTTAACACCTTAAGCCTATGTTTGTTTTGTCTCCATAGTCCTAACATTAACCTCCTCATGATTTTTAGGATCATATAGTTATTGCTTTATCATAGGATTAGATCCAATGATGTGAGGATAACCTAAACATTAGCTTAACAAACATGCATCTTTGGTAATCTGATGATCCACACTTACCAAGACTAGATCGAATGGAATGAACCATAATTAAAAAGCCAAAAATATGTAAGAATCCCAAAATATAGGCACATGGAACCATCACATTTGAGGATTAGAAGGGAAAGGGACCTCCCTGACATGATTTCTAATCAATATCAAGTCCTTGAATCAAGATCCTATGACTATCACTTTATCATGGAATTTGATCCAAAGGGGTGTATTAACATTGAGACTGTGGGAAGCCCTATGGAAATGCCAAGTGGCACCCTCACATTTGGCACTAAATATTTTAATGAACTTAAAATTTTAATTCATGTGATTGTCATCCAAATGTCTAAAAAGATGAACTTGATTCTCATACGACTGTCAACTTTAAGCCCAACAAAACTAAAACTACACTATTTTAAACTTGACATCCATGTGACCATCAATTAACACTCATGAAGGTGTATTTGACATCTTCAATAACATAAAATTTAACCTGATTAAATATCTTACTTAGTTTCAAATGACAATCCAAAATTATATTTTAACTCAGAAGTGGCTTCTTAATCTCAAGGAAATACTCAAAAGATGTTCAATAATGGGATCCTTCAGCCTGTAAAAAATGGAAATGGTATTAAATATAAATGCTTATTCTAAATTCATACATAAGGGTCCTCATGGAACTTTTTCATGAACTTTAAACTATAAGCTTATATTAAGTCTTATGTCTAAAGGGTAAGCCCTTGTCACACAAAGTGTAAGGTAACTGAAGGTTTTTATATGTGGTGGCTTAAACTATTTAGACCCTTGCCCCTTCCTTATAAATTAGGAAACATAGGCATATTTTCCTTATCCTAAGATTTTTTTATGCTTAATAAACATGAAACAAAACTTAGCCTAAGGAATTTAATCCTAGATCATGATTTTAATAATAAACTGACTTAAAACTTAGGCATTATTTATAGATCTATGGTTGTCACTTTATTACTTGATTTTATCTAATGGTGTGAGGGCACCAATGAATTTTCAAATGCCCATAAGCTTTAAATGTTGTTGATACTCGATCAATGAATGACTAACCAAAATATTTGGATCATGGAGAAGGCATGTTAAATGTCATCACGATTATGAGGTTTGCAATAGAGAGACCCAATCAAGATCTAAGGGGCTAGATTATAATCAATGGATCATGTTAATCTAGAATTGTAATCATATGATGTGAAATGAAGGAGGTATTTCTAAATACCAATAGCTAGTGTTTAAATGACATTTATGAAAAATGCCATGAAAGTTCAAGACCAATGCCACATAAGTGCCATGAAAGTAGAAAAAGACAGAATTTTAGATCTCATGGGCTCAAAAACATAATGGTATAAAGGCAAAGGTCCAAATAAAATATATAACTTGTATAAGATAAAGCTTGGATATATTCTACCATTAAATCTCGAAAACCCTAAACCCTACATAAAATAAACCCAAATGGAATCCATTTGATACAAAACAATCAAAGTATAATTTAATTATGTTTATGAGAATGAGAGAGATTTCACATATATTTCTACAATATAGCATTAATAACTAGCAAGAAATAGAGACCATGATAGTTAGCAGGTAGCAATTGAAGGAAGAGGCCAAGCTCTATTCAACAAAAAATAATGAGGGCTAGATATTCAAGGATATAGAATTGGACCTCACAGTGTTGAATATCTAGGTCATTAGGAATTGGTTTGAGCTCTTATTTATGATATAAGAGTTATAACCCATACCAAATGAGGAGTAGAGAAATGCCTCAAAAAAATGATGATAATATGACCTATCTATAATCCATTTGGCTAGCCTTCATCATGTCATGGAAAAACTAGAGGTATTGCACTGGATTGATGCACTTTCCCCCATATTTTTTTATTTTAGGATAGATGGTGAGTGGATAATTAAGTAAGGTATCTCAAAATGGGTATCATATATTTCCCTTTTTATTTTTGAAAAGCACTATAAGTTCCCCTTCCCCATGTAGACCTTCCCAAAATGAGGGAATGGACTAATAACCATGTCTGGGACTCTATTCTAAGACCCTAGCTCTACCAAGGACTTCACATCTTTAAAAGCTTTGATGGAAAAATCCTTATCATCTAGTTTAAAGAGGGTATTAGGGTGATAATGATCTTGTTGAATATATCTTTTTATGCCCCTTTAACTGCTTACATAAATAAGGTTTGAGTCTCATATGTGAACTTCTTGGTGGAGGAAATATTTACCCCTCTAATTAGAGATTTGATTAGTATCTTCCTTGCTAAGAGATTCATCTCCATCAAAATAAATACCTACCAATAATTCTACATGATGTCATACCTATTTGACACCTTTCTTTCTTCAATCACCTTCACTGGAATTAGGTATTGGTCCATGGAAGGTACGATAACCATTTCACAATACTATTCCAAGTTATGCATCTTCAAATAGAAGAATCATATGTAGTTTATTTATGATTGTGTTTACCCTACTATAGTGGAGGCCATCACAAGTGTTCCCATGCCTAAGATCTACCCATTTATCAAGAGATATGTTTAAATGATAGGGGACATATGGTATTATCCTGATTACATAGTCATTAGGATATAAGGAATCATGACTAAACCTTAAAAACTATTAGTATATGTTCCAAATAAACTTTTAGAGTAGGAAATTACTTCCTAACTCATCCATGGCATTGATAGGACTTATAAATAGAAAATGAAAGGCCTACTCCACCCCTTCCCCTTGAATATTGGGGAAACCATAATAAAAGACTAGAAGCAGGTAGAGGTTATGTCCACACAGAGATTCATTTGGCTTTGAACTAGATGAGCTCTAAATGTGGGATCCAAAAAATGTAGATGGTGACCATCTAAGGGATAAAAATCTCTTAAATATAGACTATACACATTAACTTGGTGCCCATGACACTATATATATTGGGGCTAAGAACTATGAAGATGTATTAGTTAGGATCCAAGCCTATAACATAAATCTCAAGCACAAATTAGCCAAGGACAACAATCCATCTAGAGAAACATGGAAAATACACTTTTTCAATATCACTTACTACCTATGCCATCTAAAATAGCCCATGATTCACCTCAAATAGATAAGCCATAACCCCAATAATAGGTTGAGTAAACTCAAGGTGATCAAGGCAAAGGAAAGGAAATGGATGGAGAGATAAGATTAGTATAAAGACCTAGAAAAGGGCCATGACCTTCAACGATGCAATAGAGGCCACCTTTTCTAATTTATTATAGTGACATGATATCCTTAAAACTAGAAGAGATACTTGAGGGTGCCCTCAATGAACTTGTAGAGTTAGATGGATTAGGTGGAGAGGAGGAACCTTTATAGGAAATAATAGGAAATGAGCTAATCCCCATGGCACCTTAAGAAAAGAGGAAGGAAAAATTTTCCTTGGTCTTAGTAAGACCAAGTAATATGCCTAGGTTGACCTTCACTCATCCAACTAGTGAATTCGATCTCTTTAGTGATGAATTTATAATCCATTGACCAATCATTCCTGACTAGTTCATCTATGGAAAATTGCAAAAAATCCCCTCTTTTTCTTGTTCTTGGGCCATGATAAGGGTCACTAATGTGGTAATACAATATGATATGAAGCCTTAGATAAGGGCTATAATGAAATATCAAGAAGAAAGAAGAATTGTGGTCCTTGAAGGGCCAAAAGGCAATAATATAGATGCTCTAAGAGCATATAATATCTAAATTATGGATATTATAGAACCTCCCCAATTCAAGGAATCAACCACTACTATCCTTCTCAACCCTGAAATAGTTGGGTTGGAAAGAATAATAACTAGGATAATTATGGTTGGGATACAAGAATTCACCTTTTAGAAGGTGGAACCATTTGTAAGACTAACTCTAGTGGGTGGCTAGTAGCTTGGAGAGGCTGAAATTGATGAGGAAGATGTGGAAATTCTAATTGAATCCCATTCAACACAAGCTAAATCTAGAGTCCAAGGAATGAAGCAAATGATCTAGAACTTGTAAAGAGAAAGAAAAATTGGAAAAATAGGAAATTTTATTAGTGTTAGATACAATAATAAAGTTGCTTGACAAGTCATTTTATGAAATTTATAAGGAAATTAAGTAGATGAAATTAAAGTAAAGTGCATTAGAAGGGAAATGTGAACTAGCTAATAACTTAGTTACCTAGTGGCATGCCTCTAAGTATAAAATAGCTCAACTCCTCAATCTTCAGGTAATGAATTAGATCCCAAACTTCAATACCATTACTTTGGGGCATTTGAGCACAATTTTAGGGATTGTGATTAAAAAGGTTGATATTTTGAGGATATAGCACAATAATATGGAAAGAGTCCTAGAAGAAAACAAGGAACTAATTGTAATAATTATAATAAATGAACAACTTTTTGGGACCATGCTAACATAGCCTACATAAACTAATGCCCTTGGGATCATTAGTGATGAGGAATTAAAGCATATGGCTACTTTGATAACCTAAAAAATTAGAGGAAAAGGCTAAAGTAGATTCAAAAGTGAAAACAACAAAATCATGGGCATAATACTCAATACAAGGGAAAGAATAAACAAAGCTAGGAGTATCAAATAGACCATGGATAGAAATGATAAATAATTTGATGACTTGGCAGATCAAGAGGAAGAACAAATCATGAAGCCTATTGTAGACCTAGAATTAATTAATGAACAACATGGGAGAGCCATGAGCATACTCCATCAGTGATAGCCAAAGGCCCCACCATCAAATTAAGCATATTCTATTTTGTAAAAGTTTTGTAATATTTTGAATTAGAATATCCCACTATAAAGGTATATGCTAGTTTGTTAGCATATTTTCCTCTAGGTTAGTACAATTTGGAAAAACAAATATATTTTAGAATTTGTAAGGATAGTTGTCCTTATCTTTATACCCCTATATTTTATAACTGATCGATATACTGCGAGTCTTCCTATAATGACATGTATGATCATTGTAAAGGGAGAGAGTTTTTGGAGAAAATTTTGTATACTTGAAGTAATTAATAAGATCAAGGAATTATACAAGGATTGTCCATTTTTTGATGTGTTAATTGTTAATATAGCTTTTCTCTCAATTTTTGGTAGAGGTCTTGAATTTGAATAGTGTCTTTAAATTCTAAATAACATTCTCTAATCACAGGGTTTCTAATTTGTACCTATGCTAGATTAGTTGAAATATCTTAGGTTTTAATTCATTTCATTTTTCTCTATATTTAGATGTGTAATTGTTATTTTATTATAATGGTAAATCCCTAAAGTAGACCTAGTCATTACTTGTGATTCTTAAACATTTTCCTTTGAACTTTGTCTAATATACAGTGAGATTTGAACTTAGGCTATGTTGCATTATATATTTGTTAAATGTGTATTCAGTTACCATCAATACTTTGTCATAATGTTCAAGACTAAAATTGGTAATCACTCACTTCTTTTTTGCTCTACCCTCCTCTTTGCTCCTTTTTTACACCAAGATCCCTTTAGTTTTAGTTACATTATAAATATTCACTTAGATTAGTCTATAAATTGAAAATAGGACAAAAATCACTAAGTATCAACACATAATCATAAATAATGGGCCAATGTGGCTCCCAACCACCAAATTATATAAATATTATGGAATAGTTATCTTACCCTATGACTATTTCACCACAAGAAACTAGATTGTCAAACCCTGTAACTCATGCTCTAGATTTTCTAAATTCTAAAACTATAAGTGTTCTATAAACACTAAGGTAACTTGTGGTACATTTAGAAGCAACAACAAGATAACTATTTTTGGCACTAGGAGGGGCCCTTTTCCTTTTAATCCTTAAATGTGATGGTGTTATATGCCCATCTTTTAGGCTTCTTGCATCCTTTTGACTTTCCAATTATGCTTTTCTCTATCTGATTGGGTCCTAGTGAGTAAGAGTAGGTCATCAAATTACAAAAGATGCATGTTATTTAATCCAAATTTTAGGTTATCATCACATCATTAGATCAAATCCCACCATAAAGTGACAACTGTAGGATCTTGAAAAGCATGAGGAAGTTAATGTTAGGATTGTCAAAACAATAAAAACATAGGGTTAAGGCTTTAAGACTAAGGTTTTTATTGTATTAATGAGTAAATCAAGGCCTTAATATTAAAGTCTTAGGCTAAGTTGGAAAATATAAAAGGACCTTGGATAATGAATTTAGTTAGGCCATAAGTAACTTTAGAAAAGGAGGAAATAACAAAGGGGATTAAGTTTCTTAGTCAAATTGTGTTAAAAAAATAGGACTAAACCTATAATATTCATTTTATATTTAAGTTTATAAATGAATTTTAAAAGGGATCCTACTAATTTGGTTCCCACTTTTATTCAAATTTGAATTGAGGGTTTGCTAGGGTTTTAGATTACATAACCTATGGGGATGCATGCCATGGAACCTACAACTTAAAGGCCAAACAAAATTTATTATTAATTTTAGTCTAGATTAAAGTAGATTAAAACCACATAAACCTATCTCTTAACAAACTATATGATCTTCAAATTATATAAATGAAATTGACATGCTGAAATTTCCATGTTTTATTTTCAGGACTTCTCAAGGGTCCCAATTCAAAAGAATGGAGTATGTTGGTCCCAACATAAGGAAATATGTAAAACTTTAAAAATTATAGGATCTCTTGATACCTATGTGTTTATCCCTTTGTTATGTTCCTCGAATTTCCCTTTATAAAATAACTCTTCTTGAGATAGTTATGGGTCAAATTAGTTATAATTAAATTTAATTGACTTTTAAAAAGTCAATTAGTTACTTTACAAGTTATAAATTTTACAACTTAAACTTTATGATTCGGAACTTTAATAAAGTCCAAAATATTGAATAATAAATATAGACCAAATTAAAAATTATAATGGGTGGAGTACCTTTGAATTGTTTTGGACATCCATTAAGAAAATTATTAAACTATGCATACTAAAAAAATCCATAAATGTTAACATTAAAATGAATTAAAACTCCTAATAATAATATTCCATAAATAACATGTATCTATTAATTTAAAAAATTAAGTAAACTACAATATAATAATTTTCTATTATGATAATAAAATTTACTATTGCTATGTAAAATAAAATATATCACCACCGAAATTATCTATCTACAAACTCAAAAATATAAAGTAATAAAGAAATAATTTATTAATTTATCAATAGAATAATATAATATACATAAAATGAAAGCTGAGGCACTCATAAACACTATTAGAAACCACATCAATCAATGGATCACCCTTATATATTTGGTACTCAGTGTACTCCATTGAAGCATTAGGTAACTTAATTAATTTTGTGCCTCCCCAACTATCATCAATCTCCGACTTGAATTTATTTAGCACATGAGTCACCAACGGTTGATTTGTGTAGATACTAGCACATTTTATTTTAGAAGAGGTAGGATTAACATGAATATGTGAATAAAGCCTATCAATTAGTTTGAAACAAGGATTTTGATCAATAAACATAGGATTTAGTCCAAGGATATTTTATAGGTTGAGGGTAAAGGAATATCATTTGGAACAAATTCAATCGTGCTATGCATATATCAGAGATATTTACATAGATTAACACATCCATAAGGATAATATATCTAAAGGGATATCTTAAAACCTATAAATGTACCATGAAAATTTAATGAGGAGAAAGAAATATTAAAAAGCAAACTATAGAAAATGAAATCAAATACTTCCAAGTTAACTAAAACACAGGTTTCTTGATTGAAAGGTAGAGAAAATCTTTTAGCATTCCTATGATCATCAAAATTCCTCTTAGAGATATACCTAATGAAATATTACATTCATTATGATTGTCATTATTCCTTCCCCATACATTTCTTCTTGAATCATGGGAATCTAGGGTCCACCCTAACATGTTATTTGAATTAATTTCAAAATAAAAAGTTAAAAGATAGAATTATAAAATCACATGTATGAAAAATATCATCAACTAACTTATTAGTTAAAATTGATTCACAAAAAATTAAAACTATCAAAACATTTGAATATTTCTAAATCATCTAAATATTTCCTTTACTTGCAAGTTTCAATAACAAAATTTAATCTGAATACAATATGCATGTCTTTGAATAACAATCAACATTATATTATAAATGTCAATATTAAATAATAAAATTATACTATTATTTTTATATCAAGCTGATGTTTATATGCTATTCAAGAAAAAAACCATATCATCAAAAAAAAACTTAGCCACTACAAATGTCAAGAAAATCATACTACACAAATTTTTCATGTAACTTTAACAACTTGAATGCATTAAACCCTACTTGATTCAACAATCCTATGAAAATAATATGAATCATAATTAAATAAAAAGGTACTCATATCAGAATTCATAAGAACCGTTTGTGAACAAAAATTATCTCATATAATACACACCTAGAATACTTTTTCTACTAAAAAATGAAAGCTTTAAAAATCCTCACCATTATGACTAATTACTAAAACCACTAAAAATAGAAAACAATGATTTTTTCACAAGGGAAACATCTTTCATAATAATGACTATGTGTTGAATCCTCATTGCATGGAAGTTTCTTTCATATAATTTTCAAAATATTTAAACCATAAGTATGTAGAACGTATATCAACAAACATAATACCATGAAAAATCAAATATTCAACATTTGTTTCATCATTTCACAATAATTATAAATACTAATAAAATTTGAATATTGCCACTAACTTTACATTATCTTTTGATATTGAATAAATGACTAAGAATAAATTTGAAACCATAATGATATTTGCCTTAAAAATATGTTAATATCAACATTGAACTATAATTAAGACTCCAAACAACATTACTTATTTATATTATATTCAGCAAGTTTTGAGAATGAACATTTAAAAAAAGCATATTGATCTAAAATGAATGTAAATGAAAACTTGATCAATTTCACCAACTTTGAATACTTAACTTTTTCTCAAATTTTATTCAAAAAATGGCCTTAAAATAAAAAAATAAATATTTAAAAAAAATAAACTGAAGCAAGAAAATTGATTAAAAAAATGGATAATAATGCTACTGTTGATTCTTCTAAATGTACCATAGGTGCCCTTAGTGTTTAAAGAACACTTCTCATTTTAGGATCCAAAGGATTCAAGGCATGAGTTTTATTTATTTGGCAATTAGGATGCATGTGGTGAAATAACAACAAAGCAATGTAGACTGTTCCACAATATTTATAGTTTTTTATGGTTGAGAGCCATCTTGGTGCCTTCTTTTATGAATCGTGATGCTAATTTTTAAAAATTAGTTTAGATTTGAACTATGACTAAACTAAATGGTTATGAACAATGTTTTAAACTAAAGTGATTTGTTTAAAGAAAGAGTAAAAGGAAAGGGTAGAGTAAGAAAGAAATGGTGATTGTTGATCCTTGATTGTGAACATAATGACAAAGTTTCAAGAATTACTAAGTATGATCTTAACCAACATATAGTGTAAATTATCCTAAGCTCATGTTTCACTACAAACTAGATCTATTTCTAAACAGAGGATGATAATACAAGTAACAATTGGATTTTCTTTTAAAGTTTTACACTGCATCTAGATATCTAATGCACATCTTTATTGTATAGAAATTAAAATGAAGTAAAATCAATTTCATTAAACTAACCTAGAATTACACAATTTAGCAACCCTATAATTAATGATCTAACTCATTATTTCTAGAAAATATTCATATTAAAACTTAGATAAGAAATTAAGAAACTTAGAAATTCAAACACATCAACCTCGTCAATTACTTTTGAATTATTTGATCTTTGTATTAATTTATTATAAGTAATACAAACATAGCTTTAAGTATTTACTCTTTAAAAATGGTAATACATACCTTTATATAGAATATAGGTAGTATATCGGTCAATCCAAAAATATAGGTGTACAAAGATAAAGACAATTATCTTTGTAACAAACTATGATACACATGCCTTTTAAAAGCATGCTAACATAGAGGCAATCATGCTAACAAACTAACATATGTATTTATAAGATAATATGCTACCTCTAAGGTAAACCATAATTAGGATGTTAGAGGTGGGGCCCTTTACTAAAAAAGGATACTAATAGCTTGCTCATGTTGTTCATCCATTAAGCCCAAGTCTACAGTAGGCCTTGTGATACAATCCTCTTCTTGATCAATCAGCTCATTAAAATCTTTGTCATTCCTATCCAAAGCTTCCTTTTATTTTGTGCCATTATATCAAATCCAATGAGTAAGTGTGATCTTTTTATCTAAATCCAAGTCCTTGACATTTATTGGTCTAGTGATCTCTAGGCTTATAGTCATGAGACTTGACACCCTCACATATTTTTCCCATGCTATGCATATCTTATCAATCATCACCTTGGTTGAGCATTGGCCATATGTTGAGCTCACATATATTTGAAAAGTTATTGGGCCTTTCATGCCCTTAGATAAAATGCAATGAGTGAGCAATTTCCATTGATTTCTTGGCCAATCATGGCTCAAATTAAAATATGACACACATCATTCCCAAGAGCTTGGGATGCCTTTAAAAATTCCTCATAGGCCTCACACCATTAGATCAAATATAATGAGTGAGTGATTTCCATTGATTGATCATGGTTCACATTGTTTAATCCAAAGCCTTTTAGGTAGAATGCTCTATCTGATCAAATCTATCAAACAATAATCAATCATAAGATCCTACAAAGAGTGAGGGAGATAATTTTTAGATCAAATAACATTAATAAAATCACTTAGCATAAATAATTAATGCTATTGTTGAGATAATTATCAAGGCCTTAGTATTAATGACCTAGACTAGGTTACGTAATGTAAAAAGTGACATCGTGGAACTATGTTAAATTAGACCTAAGGAACTTAAGAAAAGAAAGGGGAAAGAAATATAAAATAGTTTGAGTTATGTAATGAAAACATGACTTAAACTGATGCAAACCCCTTGTTTATACCTTCTTTTTAATTGGTTCCCACCAACTTGGATCCCTCTAATATTTAAATTTGAATCAAGGGCCACCTAGGGATTCTAAACACATAACCTTAAATATTCTATGGAAGCTACAAAATGACTCATGTAACCTCATTAGTAGGATTAGTCTAAAATAAGAGAGTTAAATCAAACAAGAATGTTCTTTCATAGAGTGATGATCTTCAAATTCTATTAACGACTTCAATGTTTAGATGCTTCAAAACTTTGGGTATAAAGATATCTCAAGGGTCCCTAATTTTTAAATAAAAGGGGGATTATGTAGGTCCCAACAAGTGGTGAATTATAGGGGAAACATAACAATATGTTAGAACTTGCAGACTCTATGTTTAGACAAATAGTGAGGTCATCATTCCACTTGATCAAAGAAAATACCATCTAGATCCAATTGGGGTTGAAATAAACCTTGCACTTGTAGATTTGAGATCAAACACTAGGAAATACTTAACCTCTATGTGTGTTTTGATTTCATTTACTATTTTCCATAGGATTCAAGAAGCAATCCCTAGATTTATACATTCAATTAGTTATATTGACCTAAGGTACACTAAACATTAATTATGAATCATGCTTTTTCTTAAGGATGGATTGGGCATTGCTCTACTGCTAGTTCGGTGTCCATAGACCCAATGGAGGTTTTTTGAATCACCTTTGTATGAAAGCTTCATTTTTTATTTATATTCTTATTCCTTTTTTTGTATTTTTATATCTTTATAATTTTAGTAAGGTTAGGAGCCAAGATAGCTAGGTTTAGGGTTTGGCCAAATATTTGATTTTGGGAGGAACACTCAAGGCTACAACTCCTGTCTTAGGAAAGTATGTTGATTAAGTGCTAACTAATGGCATATTATTGATATTTTAAGTCTCCAATCCTTGAGTTAAAATCTTCTTAAAACCATTATAGATCCAAGGTCATGACTTAGGTATCATGGAATGATTTTCTCTACACCAATCTATACTTAGTTTCTCTAAGCTATATCATAATGCTAGGTTCTAAGAACATGGTTGCCTTTGTATGGTGTTCATACCTTCTTTTCAAATTGGGGCACATCTTGAGTATATTTCATATCTTTTAGGCTCAAGGATGAATCTAAATATATCCTAAAATCAAGGAAAACCATAAGCAAGAAACATACAATATAAAGAAGAACACAAAATAAGGAAACCAAACAAATATGAACATGCATATATACAAACCAAGGATAAGAAAGGAAAGAACATGAAAGAAAGAATGGAAATAAACTAATATAATCCATTTACTAACTTCATAAAATACTTACTTCTAGGATCAAATGGAAATTTACTTAGTCTACTATAGAACCTTAAACTCTAAGTGTTTTTTGATGGCATATTCATGCTGATAGGGGCATTTAGATGCCTAGGTATTCTATATGGTGTGACTTGGGATCCTATATGCATCCTAAAGTACATGTATCAAAGATATGAATTTAAAATCCAATCCTCTTCCACCCATATCCTTCTACTTCATATCAAGCATGGTAGTCCTACTTCATCCATAGATAGGTATTGGCTGATATCATTTTTACTCAATAATGGCAAGTCAACGTGCATCCTTAGGCTAATGTATTCATTAGGTTATTTTTGAGGTTGAAGTAGACTACCAATCTTTACAAAAAAATATTCCAATTCATCCCAAAAGGCTTATTCATCTAGATCAACTAAATAATGTTCATCTATAATCTCATTAGGAGAAACATGTTAGTCCCATATTATTGACCTCTTCATAAAGTCACATGATAATTCTTGATCCGATTCATATGTTTCATCTTCATCTTTGGTGAAGAGGGTTATCTCTTCAATCCAATTAGGCTTTGACTTATCTTGGTTTAGTTCCTCCAAAATAATACCACCTTTTGAAAACTCTAGCTCATTAATGAAATACTTAGATGAAGCATTCATATGTTGTTTTATCCCTTCATCTACGATCTCCATCTCTTTGATTCCATTAAATAAATCATGGTACAATTGTTGCCAATGATCATCTTCTTCAGGAGTATTTTCCATTTCATAAATAAACCTATGTCGACTACCTCTCTAGCCATCTTCTAGAGAAATAACATCTTGTATTTGATCCATGTCCATTTTTGGCAACTCCTCTTCTTTATCCATAGATGTATTAATGATGACATCTTGTTGATATTCTATTGAAATCTCTCTTACATCTTTAAGAATGCAAGTCATCCTAGATGTAAATTTTTCAATTAGCTCATCTTCATCTCCATATTTAAATGAAAATTTAAAGGCCTACATGAAATCTTGAGATGCTCCTACAAAGCCAAATGTCCCTACAATAAATTCTTGATTAAGCACAATTTTAGAGGTTTTAGAAATATTATAATGACAATCCAAAACAATATGACAAAAAAATATTTGTATTTTTGTAGATGATACATTATTATTATCATCATGAGACCTTCTTTGAGGGTTATCAATCTATTGAGAAGCATAGTTTTTGTCAGTCTTTCTTTGTATTTCCTACTTATTTTTGCAATTAAAAAAGTCAGTGCTCAGTTTTTAGACCATTTTTAATATCAATTCATTTCAATTATTTGGTGTCTCAGGCTCATTATTTGGATCATTATTACTAGTTATGGGCACTAGAATTCTATGATTTTATGGACAAAATCCACTAATTGTACTATTTATAAACTCTAGGTGTTGGGTTGGACATACAGGATTCAAGGGAAAATGGTTTTAAACTAGTGTTAAATTAGGTATACTAGGAATGGCATTATAGATAGGCTAATTAAAATTGATATTAGGCATTGAATATGTCATCTAACCTTGTGGTTGCATTTTGTCATTAATGATCATAGCTTTAGAGTAAGCCTAAATCAATGTGTTTATGACTAGGAAAGATATTTTTAAGAATAAAAAGGTCATGGGATCCACAACATCCATATAAAATTTTAAGGATAAAGCCTCATTAGGTCTATAAGGAGCTATAATTTTATTGAATATTTTTTGGAACCATGTGTAAAATTCTCTAATGGTTTTATTACCATCCCTTTTAATTATGGTAAACTATTGATAAAAAATATAGGGACTAATAATTTTTCCAAATTGATCAATGAAAATAGTGTTGAAGTCATGCCAAACAGTAATGAAATACTCTAAAAGGTTAGGAAACCATTCATAAGTAGAATTTTTAAAAGTAAATGGAACTAACCTTTAGGCCATGTCTTCATGAATCACATTCAATAATCTTAGAGTAGTTTCGAAACTTTGAACACGCTCTTCAATAAAGACAACATTATCAAGAATAAAAGAAGGCAACTATCATTCAAGATTTTGGGAAAGATCATGTACTATACCTAGCACATTTATTGAAGAATAACTTAGCCAGGAAATACCTTGAACACATGAGTACCTTGAGCTAGGCAAGCATTTGAAAATTTAGAAAATTTTCTCACCTAAACCTTGACTTAGGTAATTCTAGCTTATGAATTTAAATATTGTTTTAAATATGATGTGTCAAATTAAATTTTATAAATAATAATATTTAAATCTACCCATTAATTTAGTTTTGCAAATATAACAACATAGGGCATCAAATTTTAACTAAACTAGCTAAAAGATATGTCCAATTATGCAAATATGGTTAATATTTACATCTTAAGCTCAAATGAATTTATATTTTTGAAAGATATACCAATATTTGATAAAAAAGATATTCCAACCCCAAATATTATGGATTCACATATCTAAAGCTATCTTTACCACAACTAAGCATATGTATTCAAAAAATGTCAATCTTTGTCTAAATATGCCTAATGTTGAATAAAACTGTGAAGATCACCAAGATTTTCACAATTATGCTAAAAGAAACACAAATATGTAAAAAAATAGAGTGATCTTTGATCAAAAAACACCAAAACCAACAAAGATCCTACAAATTCACAAAGATTTATTGAAGGCCCTCCTTCTAGCACCAGTGGAGCTTCTCCTATTGATGCTTCTAAATTTACCATAGCTAATTTAGTGTTTAAAGAACACATCTCAATTTAGGATCTAAAGGATTCAAGGCATGAATTGCATGTATTTGGTAATTACGATGCCTGTGGTGAAATAACAATAAAGCAATGTAGACTTTTCCATAATATTTATAAATTTTGATGGTTGGGAGCCATCTTGGTGCCCTCTATTATGAATCTTGATGATAATTTTAACAAATGGGTCCAGATCTAAACTTTGACTAAACTAATGGTTATGAACAATGTTTTAAACTAAAGTGAGTTGTTTAAAGAAAGAGCAAAAGGAAAGGGTAGAGTATGAAAGAAATGGTGATTATTGATCCTTGATTGCAAACATATTACCAAAGTTTCAAGAACTACCAAGTATGATATTAACCAAAAAATAGTGTAATGTATCCTAAGCTCACATTTCACTACAAGCTAGGCCTAATTCTGAAGATAGGATGACAATACAAGTAAGAATTGGATTTACTTTTAAAGTTCTACACCACATCTAGATAGCTAATACACATCTTTGCTATAAAGAAAATAAAATGAAGTAAACTCAATTTCATTTAACTAAACTAGAATTACATAGATTATAAACTTTGCAATTAATGATCTAACTTAGTATTTTCAAAAACTATTCATATTCAAACTTCGACAAGTAATTGAGAAAATTAGCAATTCAAACACATCAACCTAGATAATTCTTGTTAAAAATCTTGATATTTTAATTAATATCTTAGAAGTGGTACAAAAATAGATTGAAGTATCTCCCCTTTACAAATCATAATACATGCATTTATAGAAAATCTAGGTAGTATATCGGTCAATCTAAAAATACAATTGTATAAAGATAAAGATAAAGATAGTTGTCTTTATAACAAATTATGATACACGTCTTTTAAAATCATGTTGAACTAGAATGAATCACACAAAAAAACTAGTGTATGCCTTTACAAAATAATATGCTACCTCTTAGGTAGACCATAATTAGGATGTTGGAGGTGAGGCCCTTTGTTATTGAAGGATACTCATAACTCACTCATGTTGTTCATCCACTAAACCCAAGACTAGGATAGGTATTGTGATATGGTCCTCTTCTTGATCATCTAGATAATCAAAATATTTGTCATTCCTAGACAAATCTTCCTTTTATTTCACATCATTGGATCAAATCCAATGAGCAAGCATGATCCATCAATCTAAATCTAAGTCCTCAACTTTTATTGGTCCAGTATTCTCTAGGCTTGTAGACATGACACTTGGCACCCTCACATATTTTTCTCATGTTACTTATCTCTTATTAGTTGTCACTTTGGTTAAGCATTATCCATGTCTTGAGATCGTAGAGCTTTGAAAATTCAATGGGCCTTTCATACCATTGGATCAAATCTAGTAAGTGATTGTTGTTGATTTCCTATCCAATCATGGCTCAAATGAAAATGTGACACACATCATTCCAAAGAGCCTAAGATGCCTTTGAAAATTCCTCCTGGACCTCACACCATTGGATAAAATCTTATGAGTGAGTTATTTCCATTGATCTATCATGGTTCACATTTTTTAAGCCAAAGCCTTTCCGTTAGAACACACTATCTAATCAAATCCATCAAACAAGGATCGATCATAGGATCCTACAAAGAATGAGGGAGATAATTTTTAGAAGACATAAATAAAATCACTTAGCATAAGTAATTAATTCTAAGGTTGATATAATTATTGAGGCCTTAGTATTAATGACCTAGACTAGGTTAGGTAATGTAAAAAGTGACAATGTGGAACCATGTTAAATTAGACCGAAGGAACTTAGGAAAAGAAAGGGGAAAGAAACAAAGAAGAGATAAAGTTATGGTATGAAAACATGAATTAAACCCATGTAAACCCCTTGTTTATACCTTCTTTTTAATTGTTTCCCACCAACTTGGATCCCTTCAACATTTGAATTTGAATCAAGTGCCATCCAAGTTTTTTGGATATAGAACCCTAAATCTTCCATGGAATCTTAAAAATATTTCACATAACCTTATTAGTAGGATTAGTCAGAAATAAGAGAACTAAATCACACAAGCATATTCCTTAATAGAGTAGATGATATTCAAATTCTGTTAAAGACTTCAATTTTTAGATACTTCAAAACTTTGGGCATAAAGACTTCTCAAGGGTCCCCAATTTTTAAATAAAAGTGGGGGGGGGGGTATGTTGGTCCCAACAACTACAAATTAATGATGAATTTTACCCATATGGGCTATGTCTCTAGGTCCAATTCAATCATGAACCAATACATTAGAATTAAATTCCATGTACACTTTTCCTTTTCTTTACATAAATAAATAATCTTCAATTTATAAATAACTCTCTCTTATGCTTCAAATATGTCTCTACAACAACCTCATACCAATTAGGTTATTCTTTCCTATAATTAAAAATACCATTATCTTGACTGTTCTCCAAAATAAGGGATTACAAGATACCTTTTACATATCATATTTTTACCTTTATATTATTTTAGAGGCCATTGGTGTAATGGCCAAGTCATTATCCTTTTTCCTGAAATATAGTGGTTCAAACCCCTTTCATATGCCTTATGTTAATCTTATAAATCCTAAAATTAAAAAATATAAAGTAAATCCTTGATTTTAATTTCCAAACTTGTACATGGCCTATCTATAAGGACATAAAATGGATCATGGGAGGTGTAGGTTTTGACTCCCATATTACATGGAACCCATTTTATCATGCATTAGTCAATTTTTTTATCTCACATTCATTAGGACCATACAAAATCAAGGTTAGAATAGATGTTTCCTTTCCTTGTCTATCAGTCATCAAGACTACCATTAGACTTGGACTTTGAATATGTGGTGTTACCATTGCTCTTGTTCTTGGAATTGTTTGGTGGATCCACATGGATAATTATTTTTAATATTTTTTGGGGATTTATACCACATTCACTATGATAAAGCTTGTAATAATGTTCAAATGTAAAAATGTTTCCATTTTAATGTGAAGTTGGTGTTAAGGTGCCACTCCATACAAAAAGAGAATCCCATTGGATCATGTGCCCCTAACCCAAATATAACATGGGCCCCACATTTAAATAGGTAAACTATCAAAGACTACAATCAAAACCAAACCCATTTATTCCTCTTTTCCATTTTTCACTCCATGATAGGTCCACATGTTAGGATGATGTCAACATTGTAATCTATCTAAATAGCTTTTTACCTATTTGAATTCTGATTCAACAAACCATAATTTTTACATAGAGTGTCAAATTGAATCATTAAAATTATGTTTTAATTATCTCAATGAGCTCTTTGATGTACAAAAGTTTTAGAAGAATTTAAGACCATCTAATTAGATAAGTTTTGAGGATCTTTTTGGATCACTCCTCCCCATCAAGAAGATTTTGGACAACCAAAAGTAATGTTTTATTTATAAAATAAGTGAGGGTACAAATCCATCACTTTTATAGTTTCAATCCATCATGATTTAATTTGATTCATCCCTTTAATACCCACACAAAGGTACTCCACATCACCCCTTCATGAAGTCCTCACCCTCTTATCAATAATAACATATTATTATAACTAATAAAGATATATAGAAGTAAAATCATCAAAAGAAGGAAATTATACATTCTCATCTTGATCCATAATCATAGGAGGCTCTTATAGTTTAAAGTTTTCAACATTTACCATGGAATGCATATGTATGTATGTAGATAATTCTAGCCAAAAATCATTATTACCAATATTTTTTAAAAATATTAAATGGACCCTACCTGATTGGTTTGATATTTTTACCTTCACCTTTATGGTGTTATTTTCTAATGTGTATCCAAAATTTATCACCAACATTTATGTGATGATAAACCCAATAGTTTCCATGTCTATCCTTATTCTTAGTTTGGATCTTTTCTAATTAATCTTAGATAGATTGATGAAATAATTGTATCTTATAGATGAACTTATTTTATTTGTTTATATATTTATGTCTATTAATCACTAATTATTTTCCAAAAGTGAATTCTAAGGGGGACTTAGGAAAATAACCAAAAAAAGTCTAAAAATGAGACTTCTATTTAGAGGAATGCATGGCATGACAGTAATCATGTTACACATAACACAAATGTTCATACTAAAGCTTGGGATGCTTGATACAATATCCTTAGACCAAATATACCACTATTCAATTAGCCAATTATGTTTTCCTATCAATTTTTGGATCAAAGGTAGTGCTCTTCTTGAGTTTTGTGTGCATCAAGTCCCACAAATCTGACCTAAACTTCCTAATGAATCTATAACCATGATAAGATTAAATAGATGTGGGAAAACCAAAATGAACCCAAAATTAATTTAAGAATAATTATTTACTATCTTTACATATTATATATATTTGGCACAAATACACACTTTTTTCTAATTATATCCACAATCATATACAAATAGTCGTGATTCTTTTTTGACATAGGCAAGCATCCTAATATATATATATATATATATATATATATATATATATATATATATATATATATATATATATATATATATATATATAAACACTTCCCATGGATGGGTTGGTATGAGAATTAGTGTATACAATCCCAAGCTTAATATTAATAGGCTTGTTAGTGAAAAAAATAATGCAACCTTCTACATAGATACTTTTTTATACACTTGAGGCCAATACAAATATCTTTATAATTATGCAAAAATTTTACTAATGCCAAAATTACAAAAAAATTATAAGTATGTGCTTTACTAATCACATGAACTCTTTCATCTTGTGGAATTAAAATTTTACCATGATGATAAAGTAAGCCATCATGTAATTAGTAGTCTAATTATTCTACTTGATTACCATGAGCTAAATCTTCATAGACATCCTTAATATCATCATCTCTAGTATATTGTTCTTTATAAGTTTCATGTATGAAATAATTATGTTGAAAAATAATAGATGAAATAAAAAGAGGTCTTGAAAACATATAAAAGAGCCTTATGTTGTGCACCTTTTGTATACCTTATCACAGTATGAAATTTTTGTAAAAAAACCATCCAAAAAAGTGCTTGATTGTTGTAAATTTGACCATCATTGGAGATATTGCAAAGGTTGATGACATGTGTGGACTATTTTATATTTTCCCATTAAATAATGATTCCATTTTTAACACTTTTAACGAAAACATATAACTATTTATCCTAAGCAGGATAGTTCCTTACCACATCTATGAAGGTTTATGAATGGTGACAAATAAGTTTTCACTTTTGAATTAAAATGACACCCATGGCATAATCACTTGCATCTATTTAAATATAAAATGGATATTATAAGTCTAGAAGTGCTAATACTGGCATTTTACTTATCTTTTATTTAAATATGTCAAATGATTTTTGGTGTTTTCTTTCCCATTGAAACACTTGTTTGGTAATTTTGAAAACATGCAAAGGAGATAAATAAATGAAATGTTAATAATGAACTTCCCCAACATTGGACTATCCTTATGAATCTTCTAATTTTAATAACATCATTAGGATTAGACCATTTCATAATGGATTTAAATCTATAGGGATCAAGTTTTAGGTCACCACTCCCTACATAGCCTAAATAAACCAAATATGTTTGACAAAATTCACATTTAGACATCTTCAAGTACAATTTCTCATTTTGTAATGTATTTAATACTTTCCTAATGTGTCTAACATGATCTTACCAAATTTTATTAAAGATAAAAATATCATCTATGTAGAATATAAAGATAATAATATATAAATGGCCTAAATACATCATTCATAACCTACATGAAGGTATCATGTGAAGTACAAAGCTCAAAGGGCATAACATGCCATTGTGAAAGACCTTGCTTTATTTGAAAATTAGTTTTCCAAATATTTCCTTTGTTAATCCTAACTTGGTGATAAACACTTATTATGTCTAACTTAGTGAAATAAATAACATTTTTTTTATTGATATAGAAAATAATAAATTTGAGGAATAGGGTAGTAGTTTTTCACCATTATCTTGTTCACTTCTCAAAAATCCATGCACATCACCAAGTTCCATATTCATTTAGTACCAAATTTTTTGGCGAACCACATGGATAAGTGGTTATGTGAATGACCCATTTATTAAGAAATATCTTTGAATTACTTATTTATTTATTAATTTTCAACCATAGGTAACTTATACATTCAAATTTTAGGAAGAGGTGTATCTTGTTGTAGTTGTGTCCCATGTTATATATCCCTCTTATAAGATAAAACTTATGTATCCTAAAAAACATCATCATAGTTAGACATTAACTTATATATTTCATGCTTATGTTTATGAGAACAATATTATAGATCCTTGGATTTATCATCATCCTTGGATTTTACAATCATGAGCACAAATTTTTTACTTGCATTTACAAGCCTTTTCATCTATCCTATAGATACAAGTGATAAATTTTACATTATCTTATAGGATATTAAAATGTATTCAACCCCATATTTTACCATAAAATATTAATTCTCTTACCTATAAAATATTACTTTTTATATCATACAAATATGGACTTCCAAGTATAATGCCGGAATATCAAGTGGCACATCTAATTCTACATCATCAATGAACTTAGAGGTGATTACAAATTGTAACTTACATGGTTTAGTGAGTTGTAATTTTTCATCATCACACAACCATCCCAAAGGATATGACTTAGGATGTGATTTATTCTTAATTCCTAATTCCTAATTTTTTTACAACTTATTCAAACTAGCTTGTGATCCACTATCAAAAATAGTATCTATTTTCATATGTTTATAAGTCATAATTATGTGAAAGATCTCATTTATTTTATTTTTTTCATACATATACTAAAAAATAAAAGATATAATTAAAATTATGAGAATTTGTGTTAGAAGAGGAAGAATATTAACCTTGAAAACCCATAGTGGTGACCTTTGTCTCATCACCTAAATTAGATCCATGATCTTTGCATACTATTTTAATTGTATTCTTATTACCTTTATTGTCCCTAGAACTTTTTTGGCATGAGCTATAGATTAATATTCCAAAACACTAAATCTTCATGACCTTATTTTTTGCAATGTGAAAAAAAAGGCTTCCCATTCTCTTTCTTGACCTTGGAAGTGTGTTTCATCTTACCCTTTCCTTTACCTTTGCTTTTAGGTGGTTTAATCAATTTCTTTGTGAAGTCTCCCTTTTTCACCATACCCATTTATTTAATGTGGGTATCTTTGATATGAAATTAATAAATGTTAGTGGGATTAAACATGAGTATTTTATTCCTCAAATAACTATGTATCCTACTATTATAATTTTAAAAAGTCTCTTGAGTGTAAAGGGGAATGCCCAAAACCAAAGCTCTTTTTCTAAATTATTGAGTGTAATATTGTACACATTAAAACTTATTTTAAAATAATTATCTAGAATTAGATGTATAATATCAGTGATTGTAGAATGAACACACACAACTGTTGAATCAAGAAATCTAGAAGAGAGTAAAAATTAAACACAATGTATTCAATAATGAAGATGAACTACTTATACAAAGAGATGAAGTTCATAGTTCTCACAGATCTCAAATATATCAAAACTGACAAATAAGAAGCTCAATAAATAATATAAAGGGAGATAGGTGTATATATAGGCTAGAGAGGGAAAGATATCACACATTCCAATGAATGTGGTTCTAATCTTCGCTAATAACCAACATGACCTCTAGAACCCTAAGTAAGCTAATACAACCATGTAGCCAAAACCTATAGGAAAAATTCCTACAAAAACACCCCCAAATAACATAAATTAGGTAGGTGATGATATACAAAATGGGTCCTGACAACAAGGCTTTTTGAGGTACCCATTTACACACAATCTTTCATAAATTACAGAAAAGGAGAAAACCCATATGAAAAAACTCCCCCCCCCAAAAAAAAAGGAGAGAAGATAAGAAGAGGATACTAAAAGACCCCTAGAATAATATTCTAAAATAATCAACACTTTAAGTACATATAAATGATCCTAATTATCCTAAAAAACATGAAGTGTGTCTCCACACATAAGAGAGAGAATATTAATTCAAAATGTTGCATGATGAATGTTGTAGTAGGTACCTCTAAAAGAAATGTTGTCTCTTCATTTTGGAAGAAAGAAACCATGAGATATCAAACTAATGAATTCCCACTCAAGTGGAATGCATGTAGGAATCAGGATGTAGATCTTTGGAAAATTTTCAAATGCCTCTCTACTAATGCTTGGATTTGCCAAAGTTTGAACAGGTATCACAAGCCTAATAGTAGAATATGACAATGAAGAAGAATAAAATGAAGGGGAGAGAACAACCAGAGAAGAAGATAAACATGAAACATTTGCTGAAAGAATGTTCATGGGAATAGGAGAGCATGGCTCAAAAACCATCAAAATTGAAGACTAGTCTGTAAATGAAGCACTCAAATTTGCAAGATAAATGTCTTAAGGAACATATGAGTCATCAATACTCTCAATAGGTGTACTCATAATATAAATAGTGGATTTATCTAAAGTAAAAGGCTATGAATGATCTAAAAGAGCAATAATTAGTACAAAAATAGATGTAGAATTTATAATAGGATAATTGAGGTCTGGTAGAATCTCATCCTACAGTGGGAGATCGATAGAAAGAAGAGCATTGTCCATGATGAATGTTTCATCATAGGAAATGGAAGTAGGCAAAAAGAGAATAATGGTCTCAAAAGAGACAATAGGTAGTGGAAGATGAGGTGTGACATAAATATCATCAAGATCACCAAAAAGACTATGCAGTATGCTCTAAATAGTGTATAAACACTGTATATGTTGTACATGGAAATGAAGATCCATGTAGTACTAAAGTGTCAAAAACCTTGTCACAAGTATTATCCCACTTATTAAATAGAATTGGATTAGTGGGTGTATGAGTATATTGATATTTAAATGGAATATAATTCTTGCATATGATCAAGTATTGTATATAAGCATGCCATGAAGCATAGTTGTCCCTACCAATAAGGATCACTGAAGATGAAACAACTCTCCTCATCTAGAGTAATAGCGCATGATATTGAGATGGACTTCAGACTACACCAAAAATTAGTCTATTCAAATGATAATAATTTTTGCATAAGTGATTATGCACACTCAAATGGATGTCAAGATCTATTGATAATGCATCTAAGAATATAAGAGAAATCTATGCAAATAGTCACTAAATGGTCACATGTAATAGTTACAAAAACTGAATGTGTACAAAATAAAATGTAGGGCCCATAAAATATCCCCAAGATAATTAATAGTGAACCCCATATGTTTGAAATTAAAGAGGACACTCAAGTAATAATCAATCTATGTTGATGATTAAGTACTAGTACATATTATAAGTATGGATGTTGGAATTAACAAAAATGGATCCACATAAGCAAGATTAATCAACACACAAATGAAAAAACACATCTAAATGAATGGATGCTATACTTAGCTAAAAATTCATCCATAAACATGAGTATTTAGTGAAATATACAATAAATTAGCACAAATTAAAATGATGAACAAGCCAAGTAGGATGACATCAAACTCTGATGATAATGGATCCATATGAGGAAAAGTAACTATGTGAACTAGTTAGGTAGCCCCCCTTAAATTTTAGCACTTTATAATTTAGTGAATATTATGATTCAAAAGGGTTAGCTATGTGGGAAACTAAAAATACATATTTTTTCAAAAGATGATCCTCAATTTTGAACTACCATTTACAAGATATCAACAAAACAAATTCTTGTTAATAGCCCATTTTTTATTAAAAAATTACACTAAATGATTAAACTATGCCTATTGCTAAGGGGTTACCTTTGCCTTCCAACCAATCATTAGAACTAGAATTGAATCATGGACCTCTTCAAGTATTCAAATGTCATAAATAACCCTTCCCATACACCCTTATGTGCCTTTACATGAAAAGGCTTGTATGAAGGTGTTTTAATTAAAAGTTAAAAAATAAAAAAGCCATTTTAAATAAAATTAAAACATGATTTTAACTTTTAATTTTTTTAGAATTAATAGTTCTATTAAATTTTGCAAAGGGAAGTGATTTATATGGCACCACCAAGCTAATGCTAGATCTATTAGGGGCACCATTGGAGTTGCTAAGTAGAATTGACATACATCAATTGACAGGTGTATGGAAAGCAGTACTAGGTAGAGCTTCCCTTTCAAGCAGAAAACAAGTTTATAGCTTATAATGATCCATGACACTCCTCTTCATAATGGTAATACAATGTAATTCTGATTTACTCACACAATAAATAATGGCAATGCCAAAGGTGAAAAGAAAGACACCAAGATCTCCACCATAGGTAAAAATGCAGTCTACAATAGATTTAATGTAGAGGTACACCCTCCATCAATGCAACATACTGAAAAAATAATGTTCCTCTCTCCTCCATGTAGGTAAAAGGCTAGTTTTCTTACTTCCAACACATATTTCTAATCTACTATGTAGTAGATTAGATTGAATGGTGATGCCTAGGTCAACATAGGTTGAGAAGAATGCAATTTGTGGTTGATTTCAACACAAAAATGGAAGTAAAATGCCATTATTTATAGAAAGAAAGAAAAACAATATATATGGAAAGATTAAGTTAAACACAAATAGAAAAGGAAAATTAACAAGATTATGAAGTGCAAATCTAAATGAGGTGTAGTCTAACCCTCCAACTCCTTCCACACCTTAGCTCTCCTCTCTTTCTTTCAATGCCTTCTCTCCTCTCTCCTCTAATGTATTCTTGATGAAATGCCTTTGAAATTCCCAACATAAAAGTAGAGAGTTTTAATTTCCAAAATAATAGTGAAGAAAGAGCATATCTCTTCACTCTATATAAGAAATATATGAGAAAAGGGATGCTAAGCTATTGGTCCAATGTATAAAGAATGATGCCTATGGAAAAATATGCCACTCTCAAAATAGATCAGTGATTTACTTCACACTCTTACAACACCTACTCCTTAAATCTAAGTTGGATCAGGTTTTTGAAACCTCCCAAAATTATTTTTTCACCTCTTTCACCAACAAGGTATGCATGCAGACCAGATCTTCACCAACAGTTTACATGCAAAAAATTGCCTACAATTTTTTAGGTTTTTGAGATTTCTAATTCAAATAACCGCAAAATTTTATAAACCCTCAAAGACTAATATGGGCTTTACAAAAAAATAAAAAATACTGATTTGTAAGCCAAAAAATAGACAATACAAAATAAAAATTAATCAAGATTTCATTATGACAACAATAAAAAATTTGGAGATCATTACCAACACCCAGAGCTTTAGTACCATAAAAGAGTTGTCTAGAATCAAACATCCAAGACCGGTGAATATAGAGAAAACACACACAACTATCAAATCAAGAAATATAGAAGACTATATAAACTAAACATAATTTATTTAATAATAGAGATGAACTATTTAATAAAGAGATGAAGTTCATAGCTCTCAAAGTTGTCACAACTCACAACTAAAAATCTTAATAAATAATACAAAGGGAGAGAGGTGTATATATTATTTGGAGAGGTAAATATATCACACATTCTAGTGAATTTGTTACTAATCTTCCCAAGTAACCAACATGACCTCTAGATCCCTAAGCAAGCTAATACAACTATGTAGCTAAAACCTATAGGAAAAAGGTCTACACCAACATATTTTTCCTTATGTTTTACCAATCCATAGTATATTTTTATATATAAACCAAAAGATAAAATTGTTTTTCAATTCAAAATAATAATAATTACAAGAATAAATCATTTTTCCATGTTTCAAGAGATCCTCTTGTGTCTTACTCTCCCACCAAATGATTATTTTACCACCCAACCGAAGAGTAGTTGAATTTTTGTTTCCTCATTTTCAATATTTTAAACCTTATATAATAATTAAATATAATTAAATCAATTAACTAATTTATCTACATTAATATCTCCATTAGAAATTGGCAAATCAAACTTAACATTAGGGTTTAAAATGGAGGAAATAAAAACAAAAAATTTATTTTGTTTAGAATCAAAGGAATAACTATAAGGTTTAGAAGGAGATGGAGGAGATATAGGATGTTCCTCTTCTTTAACATTACCATTGGTTTCTTCCTATTGTTTACCTTCACTCCAATTCTTCCTTTTTTGGTATAACTCATCTACCATGTTATTCATCTCTATAAAACCTTGATGGAAGGAAATTTATGTGTTTACTTCATCCTTGGGATGTTTCATTATTTGATTTTGGATTGCACATTTGAACCAATTTATGTGTTATACTATTAATTTGATCCTTCTCCATGCTTGGATATAGACCCAATTAATTTTCAAAGTGGAAACTTGAAATAACATAAATATGTAGCTTATATTATAATAATGAATAACCTATAACTACCATATTCATATCATGTCAAAAGAGATGGAGAATAGGGAGTACAAATACGAGAAAATATTGAGAAATTATAATTCTTATCAAGAGGAAAATTAAATGGGTGATGGGGGAAAGAGGGTAGAACCAATGGGAAAACATGATATATAACAAAAAAATACACTAACATTAAGTTATCAAAGCTAGGGGTTTTCAGCATTGATGGCCTTAAAGAGCCCTACCTAGCAATGTAAGCTTGGAATAACTAGTGAAGTATAAAGGTCATACCATGAAGGTTAATTACATGAAAATTAAAAGGATATTACCTTACCAAAATGTATTATCCACTACTAAAGATCCCTTATATAGTCATTGGTATACTACAAAGATTGGATACTTATGTGATAAAGTAGGTGACACTAAGATGTAGGAAGATAGTATTATATAATGAGACATTATATCCTAGTATATTAGTATACCATACCTAAATTAACTTTGGATCCACCATAAGGCCAACTATGGATTTTGATATTTCAATAAGATAGAATATGTGCCAATTAAAGATAATGTATTTTGGCATGATCTTAATTTTATGATATAATCTGGCTTTTAACAATTACCTTTTCCTATGATATAGATTTTGGATATTTTTATTTTTCTATTCCTCCTCCATATAGATTTTTGAAACAAAATATGAGTGATAAATATTAATATCATATGAGATCTTACACTTAGTGGCTATATAAGAGAACCTAGAGACCATGGTGTGTAATAATACTATACTTTCATGTTAGAAGTGTAATCTCAAAATCAACTTTGGTGAATCCAAAGGGATAGTAAAATATAAGGGATAACGTAAATGATCATAAAATGAATTGGTTTCCATAATCTAAAAATTGTTTAAATAAAAATTATAAAATTATAGGTAGGCATTAATAATCATCATGATAAGTGAAATATTGTGAATGGATACGTGAAGCAAGACTTATAGAGTTTTATAAAAAAGAGAATATAGTTGATTATAAGTGAGGTAAATAGTAATATTAATTTTTTATTTATATTATATGGGAAACATCTTGTTAAGGTTGGGATAAAAATTAATGTATAATATGAATTGATGGATTATTATGAGGAAGGTCTAGTCCTATCTGAGTTCTTATAATGGAACTCACAAATTGAAAATCCTAGAGGTGTAAGTAAAGGACACAAAAGGTGTGTATAGTAAAGATATAAAAAAATAAACATAGAGAGGAAATAATTATGTTATGAATCAACATTTGTGAGGAAATACTATTCCTATCTAAAGTATTATAATGCAACTCAAAATGAAATACCAAGTGCTTTAAGTAAAGACAAAAGACCTAAGGACCAAAGATAGATGTTAGGGATAGTGTGTAAAAATAGAAACATGAAGGTGTGTAAATTTTAATGAAATCTAAACCTACAAGATATGTTATCTCTAGTGGATATATATATAAAACTAATGAAAAACATGCAAGTAATAAGCATTAAAATTTAAGAAATATTACAAACATTAAAGTTATGATAAACATGTAACTAGGAAGAATATTTCTTCAAAAATTGAGCATTGAATAATTCTTTGAATATATGTACTTAATATGTTTATAATACATAATTACTAGGTCCAAGGATGTATTTGAATATGGAATTACCCCACCATTTTTGGGTTTACTTTCCCTCTTTTTCATGGGAGTAATATAATTTTAGCATTAAGTTTTCAATATCAAAAGTAAAATCTTTAACCTTTTTGTTATTTTTTTGGCTATGTGATCTTTATATATGATA
Organism: Torreya grandis; assembly: GCA_037957365.1. Taxonomy (NCBI): domain Eukaryota; kingdom Viridiplantae; phylum Streptophyta; class Pinopsida; order Cupressales; family Taxaceae; genus Torreya; species Torreya grandis. The sequence continues at coordinate 302,670 of JARHVA010007643.1, forward strand.
TTATGTTTTAACTCACCTATATTACACTAATCTTAGATATATAAGGCATGAATATGGGATTCTATAAGATCTCTATTTGGAATGATGACATGAATATAAATACATAAAGAGTGTAACTCTAATTCTAATGGTAAGATAGTTTGGGAGATATAAATTAAAGAGAATGGAGTTTCCCCAATGGAAATATGAATGATAATATGATAAGCCAAATTTTAGGATAGAGATTTATATGTTAGTCTAAATAAGAATCCCTAATATTATTTTCATTTATCTTTTTAAGGATTTTGTTAGTGGATTTAGCTTTACCATTGCACTAAGGTTGATTTGGTGTTGAAAATTTATTTGTAATTTTGAATTTTGCACATAACCATTTATATATTTATTTTTGAAATTACCACCATTGTTATATATAATGGTGTGAGGAGTCTAAAAATGACATATTATTTGATTAAGAATGAATTTTTAAATAGTGACTTCACTAACATTTATAATTAACACAACTTATACCCACTTGGTGAAGTAATCTATGGTGGTAATGATGAAGACATGGCCATATTGAGATCTAAGCAACTTGTTAATGAGATATAATACCCACATAAAAAAATGGCCAAGGAAAATATAAGGTTCAAATCTCGGATGGAAGAGAATGAATTAGTTAGTAATGGAGTTGTAAATTTTCTTCACTTTTTATTAAATGTGATGGTATATTTTTCAAGAGTAGGATAGAAGTATCTAATGTGATGGCATGTTTAGATTTTAGTGTGTAAAACTACAATGGACACTAATAATCCCCCATGTGTCTACACAATAATATATTCAACTTCATCTTAAGTAACATAACAATCGAGGTAACTTCAACATTGTGATAATAAATGATGTCATGTCTAAGGACATATTTGTATTTTTTGCAAATACTAGTCTTTTGATGAGAATCAATGTTTGGAGGATAAGTATAATTTCTGATAAATTACATGATGTATTTATACCATGATATTTGGTTAATAATGATGTCATGTTGTGTCAAATGAGAGAATCATCCTTGCATTTTAAATAATATGGACATTTGTTATGTGTAAAAGGAACTATGAGTCCTGTAATGTTAGATGAGGATGAAAAAGAGAGGTAGATGAAGCAGTAAAATTTGGTATTTAATTTTTTCTAATGGGATTGTTTCAATGGTGAAAGATGAAAAATATTTAGTAAGAGTAGATACAAGTGGATGACATGTGATTATATTTTAACTTTTTCATTGGTATTCACCATTGACTTGGTGATATATAAGATGTGAATCTCCTAAGGAATATAAGTTTGGGATAACTAAATCTATAATTATTTGCATTCTAAGGATGAAATTTTCATATTAATCCATGTTATTAGTGAATTTGAAGTTTAATCTAAACTCTATAGGAATGAGTTTTCCATGAAGATTAGCTAGACACAATTTTCATTAGCTCCTTGATAGAACTTGACTCCATTTAAGTGAAATGTCAAAGTTTAATCATGTTATTAAATTATAAATTTGAGTAATAATTCTATGATGAATTTGGGTTTAGATTTGAAAATTGATATTTCATAATCTTTAATTGTTTTCACCTTAATTTCAACAATAAATTTATGAATATTTTCTTTAAGAGAAATAACCTTGTTAAGACCTTCAATGGAAAGGATCTCTTCATCAAAAAGAATGTCTAGAATGTCACTCATTCTTGGGATGGGAGTAGAATAAATTTTATCAAAAATCACTTGGCATTTTATTATTTTTGGGTAATATTTATTAATCAAATTCCATTAAAAGTATCATCCATTTGAAAATTATATCTCTAGGCAAGAAATATTTAAATAGAAGTGAAGGGGAAAATGGATGAATGATGACATAATTAGTATAATTAACCATAACATGTTGAATATATTTGGATGTAAAGTATATTTCAATATATTCATGTTTAACTTATGTCTAATGGGTCTCATATTCTATCAATTTAGAAATAATGTAGTAAATGACATTCTATTTTCTTGACTCATCTTGTTGCACAAACATTTCCCTAACTGATATGGGGGTAGATGATTTATAAAATATAAGATGGAGGTAACTAAAAGGTGGTCAAAGAGTATGAGGATGAAGTATTGAATCATTACTATTGTTTAAATATTTTCTATATGCATTAGTCTATTGAATAAGATTGCTTTTATTAAGGATGGAGTTTACCGAATAGATGTGGTAATCCATCTCAAGGAAAATTGTTGGATTACCCCAAAATTTTTGAGATAGGTAAATATGTCAATAATATATCAAGGTACAGGAATTATAACAATGTAATTAATTTTAGTGGTATATACATTAATTTATCACAAAAAAACTAATTATCATAAGATTTTTATGTAAGTAACATCAAAAACACACTTGTAAGGATTGAGTTGAGATTTGTATTTGATAAAATGATAAAATATGACATAAATAACATGAAGATGTTTTTCATGGTGCTTATATTTATTTATAAGAACATCCACATAAGTTTTAACTATTTTATGTATGAATTAATGAAATATATGGGTCATTAGAAATTGATAATTAGCTTTATAATTTTTAACCTCAAAGGGCATCTTAACATAGAAATAGGTTCCCCATTTGATGGAAAAAGTAATTTTTGTGTTTATCTTCAAAAGTGATATAAATATTATTATATGCAAAGAAAATGTCCATGAGGGAGAGCATATAATAATGGATTTTAAAATAAAAAATGACATCAATAGATGGTAAAGGGAAATTATCTTTAATACATGCCAATTTAGGGCATGAAATTTAATAAAAATGATAATAGCCATAGTGAATTTATTATGAATGGGATCAATGTTGGATACCCATAAGATTATTATAAAATATTTATGAAATTAGTATCTACAAGTTTGCTAATGTTATAACCCCACTGAGTTACTCAAAAGTTACACAATGTTTTTAAAGTCAAAATGGTTTACTTATAAAATCATCCATAACTATCTATAAATTAATTGTTTAACAAATAAATGTATTATATTTAATAAAAATGTATCAATACACTAGTCAATAAATGATCCATTTAGTTTTAAAATAGCCTATAATAATTTTAAAGATGAATATTTCTCATAAAATGAATAGTGGAAAGATTAAAGTACAACAAATCACTTATATAATCCACAATACAACTATAATATAACCATTGATGTTATAATATTTATATTTAAGTACAAATCTCATAGACATTTCTATGTTGAATATTCAACAAATAATAATATAACACATATTACATTACAACACAAAGTCAAATATACAATATATCATGTACAATAGTACAAATGAGTATCATAACATCTCAATGATCCATATATGTATATCCATGAGTATGGTACCAAATTGTTGAATAAATGAATATAAGGAGAACATCATTCAAGTGATTTAGCCCAACCATAGAATGTTAGTCTTATCCACACCTCCCAACTAGGAGTGTCCCTTCCCATCATGGAGGGGTAGATAAGAACAATGTGGATATCAAGAAATAAAATAAAACCAATGTGTGTACAATCACTAAAACATGTAACAGTCACATAGACCATAAAAACCAACCCTCTATCTAATATGACATTAGAAAAATGATGTAAACTAGAAAGTGTAGTGAAATGACAAGGTCTCGACTATGACATTACTTTGACCAAATTTTTCATTATATAAATCAGATCTCAAATGGATCTAAATAAATTCCACTCATAAGAAGTCTTTGCTAATGAAATATAAACTACCAAAATATATTAGTGGGTAGATAAATGAGTTGAAAAATGACACTCTTATATATCTATCACCAATTATCATATGAAATATGCCAATGAATTATCATAAATATATCATGGTATAATAATACATATTATATCATACATCAATTTAGATAAGTCTACAATTAAAGATATAAAAAATCATCATACAAAAAATTATTTTTTCCAAATCATGAAAGTCATATATAATCCCTCCACATTAAGATAGAAATCCATATAGTACTTAGAACAAGAATCCAATAATAATTTTTCCATACAACATATCTCTTTTCAAGCATAGTTCATATATATATGATGGTATGAAACTTACTCAATAGAAAATAATGAGTCATAAAATATCTCATAGAACTAAGTTTATTATATACTTCAATGACCACTTTATACATTCTTAACTTATTTTGTCATTTCCTTAATATAATAAATTATTATATTTTAAGAAAAGTATAGCCTATATAAGTTCTATATTTTGATTCTCATATATATATATATATATATATATATATATATATATATATATATATATATATATATATATATATATATATATATATATATCTGTGTGTGTGTGTGTACCTGTGTGTGTGTATGTATGTGTGTGTGTACACACACACACACACAAAGAGAGAGAGAGAGGAGAATTAGAATATATAATTTATAGTGATACAACATATAAAATTAATGTAGATAAACTAGTCCTTCACAAATTTACTTTTTCAAGCACCTACTAGCTATTTATATAACCAATATAATCACATATATAGTTATAGATATAATTTCCCTTGTGTGACCTACAACTATAAAAATTTATCAAAAAAGGAGACAATTATATGTTAAGGTTTAATACCTCAATAATAGTTGAATACATATATGCATATATAAATGTAATCATTATAATATATATTTATAAATATATGAATTCAATTATATATATGATTATATTAGTTTTTGAAGAACTATATTACCGATTATATTTATGCTCAAATTTATTCATTATTGTTGATAATATATATGTTTGATAAATCCACCTATAATATAAGCACAATTATATATGAATATCTATAAGTATAATTGTACACACACACACACACATACATATCTATATATATATATATATATATATATATATATATATAATTTATATATATATATATATAATATATATATATATATATATAGTTAAGAACTTATTCAAAATATACTTAAGCTCAAATATCTCAACCAAATCTCTATGAATAAAACATGAATATATAAGCATGCAACATTATCTTTATAACCTATAGTTGTACAAAGTCATCTAAGAAGATACAAGTATAAAACTTAACTTGATATCATAGTGTCTTATTAACCCATTCATTGCATTCAAAACTAAATGTATATGATTTCCATGTAGGTCATCACTAATGGCAATGACAAAGTTTTGCTAACTTCATACAATTGTAAACAAACCAAATTAAGTTATTAAGCTTAGTAAGGTCACTAAAATATGTAGCCTAATAACATATTTACACATGATCATATGTATTTACTTACACACACGTGCGCGCGCGCGCGTGCACGCACGCACACACACACACACACACACACACACACACACACACACACACACACACACACACACACACACACACACACACACACACACACACACACACACACACACACACACACACACACACACACACACACACCCACCCACACACACACACAGACACACACACACATGTTTATTTTTAAATCAAAAGGACATCAATACAACATAGTAATATATAGAAAAATAACTTTCATCCACATGTTTCATATAAATGTCTACCTAATACCCTTGAATGGTTTTATTATTTATGAGAACATCATTTCACAATTTTAATACTTCATCATAGAAAAAACCTCCAAAATAAGCAAATATTTTTGTACAAAGTATACCCTAAAGTTATTTGAACCAATATTTAGTTCAGGGAGAAGTATAAATATACAGTTCCTTATCTACTAAGAGAAAGTTGACACCATATAATAACCTCTTAAGTCATTCATAAATCAAATTTGTGCTGTGAAGGAGTCTCATAGAGGGATTTTGGTTGTTAATAAATTTTCACTTTGTTAAAAAGAAAAGGTCTTAGTATCATTTTTATAGGCCTAGGGATGGAATTGAATTCCATCCCCAAGTCTATAAATATGATTCTCTAAATTTTATAGAGAAATATATAAACATATGTAACCATCCATGGTATAACCTAGGTTAAATGTTTATTATTTTACTCCTAAATACGTCTAAAATTGTACATTAAAAACCCTTCCATTCTCTATACACAAATTTGAATTTTTAATTTCTTGTTTATAGAAATATCTACCATTATAGTTGTATATGTTGATAACCTCTCTATCCTTTTACCAAAATATCCTTTCTTTTCCTTCACCATGTTAATTATTTTCCTCTCTTACTCTCTTCCTATTCTTTTTCCTAAAATGCCTAAACATTTTGCATGATGTGGTCACTCTCATATAACTCTACAAGTTATCCATAATGAAACTTGAATTACACAAATACATGAATTAATCCATTGGCCATTATCTTGATGTCATAAGCGTTATTTTTTGTATGGAGTCCATATGAAACCCTTAATATTTCCAAATGGTAGAGTCAACTTCAACATTATATCAATGAAAAAACCTAATTCCTTTTAATGATTCCAAAATAAAATAATTTATTCCCTTTCAACTCCATGGAATTTTTCAATAAACAATAACAAAAAAAATTAAAAGTTTCAAAGCTATTTTTTAACTAAATTTCTTTGGGTGTTTTCACCCTATTGTACCTCCTCTTTATGTCACTAAAAAGGAGAAATAATAAAAAAATCAAGGAAGACCAATAAACACTCACACCTCTACTAACTTTAATTCATTCAATGTTAACAAAATATGGTTTAGTTTCTATAAAAAATTTAATAAACATAACCAATCGATTCAAAAACTTCACATACTATGATAATCACAATAAGTGATGAATGTAGATAATGCAAATATGTTTAATTCATTAAAAATAAAAATAGTGCAAGAAATATTCATCATTTAAACATACTTATTATTAACATTCATTTCACCTAATACATAATAATTTGGTGTGTGTGAGTAGTTCTCTCAATCCCCAATGTTGGTATCTATACCCCCCTCTCTTGATACTCTCCCTTTCTACCACTTGTGAGGCTGAAATAGTCTTGTAACCACCTTGATAAAATAAAGGATAATTAGTATGAGATTATAAAAATTAATAATATACTAAGAATATATAATTATCAATAAATTATTGTAATGTAAATCATATGCAAATTAAATCATATTCAACATGATCACAAAACATAAAGTAAACATATGGAAATTTTCTCCAACATAATAACTAATCACAAAACTAAAAATATGTCTATCAATCATGAAACATACATAATCAGATCAAACATACAAAATCAAAAATACAAATAATACTTCCATAATCTATGTGTGCACCTAAAATAGATCGGTTCATTGTTGTCAACTAATATTACTATTAGTCAACACTAATTCCACTTAACCTATTTTATTCCACTAATTCATCCCATTTCTAGCCATTTATATAATATTCTCTTCCATTGTCCTTCACTCACTACCCTTATTTATCCCACTTCATTAATTCTTCTAAATCTCCTATTATCTTAATTTAATCCTAGTTATCCATTATTGCACTATTCAGATCTATGGATATTTTTATGATATACATTATTATATGTCTATTTTCCATTGATGTCAAAGTGGGGTAATTAAATAAAGGGGGATAAAAAGAGGATAACTACATAAAGGGATAAATCATGTACTATTTTTCTACAAGATTTCCATCAATGACAAAGGGGGATATTGTTGGAATATTATCATTGATGTTAAACTAATTATAATTAATGTAATAGAATTCAACATAATTACCAATGTAAATATCATTAATGCAATGGAATTATATTAAATTTTTATTAGTGATTCATGATTAAGTGACAAGATTTAAATAAGTTTTAAATATATTTTAAGAAAGATTGTATAAGGTTAAAATCACCCCTCTTACGACATGTATTAAAGCCTATCATTGTTGGGCCAACCCACTTGATATATGGCTACCTTGGGAAAACTTCCCCACTTAGTGAATTAATTAAAATTTAATTAAATGCACACCTTTTGATGAAATGGTGCCTCTTTGATGGGATGTCTCCTTTGTGGAGAGACTTTGGAGGTTATATAGGGATAATAGAAGATTGGAAAATATATGAGAAATAATTCTTTCCATCATTCAAGAAAAAGCATATTTTTGTGGAGAAAAATAAGAGGAGATTGAATTTACCATCATTCATTTATGAATCAATAATAGTAAGGTGGAGGACTGTTTTAGTTGAGGTTAGTGCTCAGAACAAAGAAATTGGTGCCTCTTGCTAAGTTGGTGCTTAGTAGTGGGGATTGGTATCTCCATTTAGATTAGTGACTATGACATTTTTAAAAGGATTATTATTTTATGGATATATTTGGGAAGTGGATCAAAGTATATCTACTTTATGGTTTTTCTAGAGAGAGGTTTTTCCACATAAATATTATGTTGCTTAATTATTAGATCTTGTGTGAATGCTTACTTTGTGAACATTAATTTCAAAAAATTAAAGTTTTTTATACACTAATTCACCACCCTCATTAGTGTATCATGTGATTAACAAAATAAAATACAACCCTTTGAGTTTTTTCTCTTTTAGGAGGGAATTGATATGAATTTATAAGTTTCCCAATGACAGTTTATTATTGGAATGTTTGAGGACTCAATGATTTGACTCATAAGTATACAGTTAAGAAAAGTTGTCATAATTTTGTTAACATGAAAGTTTTATACATGTAATAAGTTAATTTTTTTGTCATTTTCATTTGACTCATAAGTATACAGTTAAGAAAAGTTGTCATAATTTTGTTAACATGAAAGTTTTATACATGTAATAAGTTAATTTTTTTGTCATTTTCATTTGATCTACAACTCGCACTATCTAACTTGGGGCCCTTTGTTAGGCTACCTATAACAAGTTGATTCATAGGTGAGTTTTCACATGTTATAAACCAACTTGTCTCAAAACAACATTTCTTGGGGTTCCAGCCCCACCCAATAGATGTTCTAGACTCCTTTTTTACTTTGATAATCTCATCACTGGCCTTATCAATCTATATTCTTCTAATTATGATGTAGAAAGCACCCTACTCTAGATATGGTTAGTTGATTCCCTCATACAAGCACATTGGATTCTTTGTGGTGACTTTAACATGATCAAATCTATGGAAAACAAAAAACATCACCTTCTCATGATATGGTGTGTAGGATAATGAGAAGCTCAATTTTATATACAAAATAAACTTGGAGTCTTTGACATAAATCATCACATAAGGGGAAAATCAAATTCCATGTGGTTCACTTGGGTCTAACCTCTGTCAAGTAGAAGATAGAGTCCTCAAACATCTTTATTGTTCCTTTCATGATGAGTAAGATATATTATTCTTAACTCTTATTCATGGGTAACATGTGTCATTAATTCTAGACTCTTTTTTATTTAACCAACATCCCATCTATATTTTGATAAAATGGACATCCACTTAGGTTAAACACAAGGGTTCCTAGTTCTATCTCAACACTACCTATCTCAAGTGTGATTAGACTATGGATCATATCACTAAGATTTGGAACTTGGCCCCCAGACCCATATGTAACACTATATGGATCAAGTGGTGGTATGATGCTACAACCCACACCACTTCCTTCTTGTGTATATATGGCAAATAAGTGGTTATTTTAAGGTAGTATATTCATGATGATACAAACCATGAATACCTTAGGGTTTCATAGGAATTACAATTTATTCATTTAAAATCAAATTTGTATACTCAACCACCATATGCTAAAATAATATCTATATTGAGGAGGCTTATAAGGCTAGAGAATCCCAAATCTAAGAAAGGATGCATTGGTTGAAGGTAGGAGATAATGCAAGCAAGGAATATTTTTATCTCCTTTGGTCATAACAAGTTTTTGACAAAATCAAATCTATTATAAGTGTTTTAGATAGGCTTACCAGACTCCTAGATATCTTTTAAACCTTTGTGCATCACTAACATGGTGTATTTGCAATGTAACCTTCATCTCCTTCTCATGAGGTTGCAATCTCTCAATGGATTTTTATGGTCCCATGTAAACTCTCAAAATCTTAGAGATTTTTTTGGGAGAGAAATATTAGTGTCAATGACCTTAAGTAAATTATGTAGATGACCTCTGATAAAGACCTAGGTATTGATATCTTTCCCTATGAGTTCTATCAAACCTTTAAGATATCATTGGACCTAATATCCATAGACTTTACTTTGAAGTGGTCTTGACAAATTCTTGAGGTCACTTCATTAGTTAGGGAAACATCAAGTTCATCCCCGAGGTATGGGATCCTGAGGTAATTATAAACTAGAAACCCATCATGTTGTTGAATGTGTCCTATAAAATCATAATCAAAGTATTAACTCCTAAAATCAAGCACTTACTTCCCTTGATTATGTGAAGTGAACAAACTGAGTTCATTTAACACACACACACACACACACACACACACACACACACACACACACACACACACACACACACACACACACACACACACACACACACACACACATATAATGGACAAAGTTATCTCTATATGAGAAGTTATGGAATGGGATATAGTATCTAACTAGAAGGATTTGTTCATCAAGGTTTATTTTTAAAAAGCCTATGACTAGATAGAGTGGCCTTTTATTATAGTTATGTTACAAGCTTTGGGGTTTGGTCATAAGTTTAGTCATATTGTGAATATGTTGTTTTAGGATGCTAGGGCCTAAATCACCATCAATGGCTCCAAGTCTAAAAACTTTGAGCTCCATAGGTCCATTAGATATGGTTTCTCCTATCCCCTATGATTTATTTGTTGATTGCTAAAAATTTTAGGTATCTTTTAGCAAGTTGTGCTTCCAAGGGTTTCATCAAAGGGATCTCTCTACCCAATTCAGACCACTAGTTAATTAATGGGAAATTTTTTCATGATTCTTTCATCACTCTACATGAGGTTGAAGGCTCTATCAAACATGCCATGAAATGTTTAGATATTTTTTGCCTTGTATCTAGGTCATCTATATAATGGCATAAAACCTAGTGCTATTACCAATATTTATCATCCAAACCTCCTTGGATAGAGGGATATATGTGGCAATGGATCCTTTTAGGTTTTAGTTTGAATTTATAGGCATCCTTTTTCTTTTATATCCTCTCCTATAGAATTGTGGTCTTATGTGGCTCAAAGAGTGGATAAATATATATATTTGTAGATCATTAAGATATTGACCTTGTTTCAAAAGTTCTAAATTTGTTATAAGGTGATCATTGTTACTATTTTTTACTATTCATCTTGTTAGGCCCCTTTAAATTCTTCCTATGTCAAGCTTGAAAATATTCTACAAGACTTTTTATGGGACAATTTTAAAGGTCACTAGGACTTTCATCGAGTCTCCTAGACCATCTATTGTCATCCTAAAGAAGCTGGAGGGTTAGGGATTATTGGCATTAAGCTTTAAGGAACCTCTCTTGGGGTTAAATAGATCATCAAAATCTTGGAAGGTGATGAATCATGTAAAATTTTACTTCAGTACTACATTTCTCAAGGTTGTCCTCTTGGAAAAAAAGCCTAACAAGCCATAGGCTTTCACAATTCACTTATATCACCAATTTATATAAAATTAAGGGGAACTTTTGTCATGTTAAACATTTTTAAGGCCTAGGAAAATCTCAAACCTCACCTTATTTAGGTGGGCGATGGGTTTAGAATTGACCTTTCTCTAAACTCCTATTTATTATAGTGGACTCCTCAGCTAAGTTTCCATAATGTTCTTTTTGCCATGATACCTTAGATCAAAATCATGATGTTTTTTAAGAAAGGTATTCTCATGATTTATGATATATTTTTTAAGGTCTCTAGGGACTAGATTCCTTGGACTATGTTAAAGGCCAAATTCCATCTGAACAAGGAAGATGTGGAATCCATTTTTGAACTATAGAGTTCCTTACTGAATGAATACTTGCATAAGATTGGAGTTTCATCTCTAATGCCATGGTGGAAGGAATTATCCTAGACTACATCCACACCATTCCATTATATTATTCTTAGTTGGGTTATAATTTTTTATCCCCTCAACATATTGACATAGAGGCTCTGAACCATCAATGGTCTCTCTAATCCCTCCATCAAGTTTAATCCTAAAGATTTGATAACATTTGTTAGATTTTAATAAGACTAAAAAGGCATGCTTCTTTTGGTGTATCCTTTACTAGGGTTTGCCCATGGGAAATCATTTCAAGCACATGGGGGTTCTAAATCCCACTTGCATAGCTTATCATCAGCGAGAAACAATCAAGTATCTCTTTTGGTTTTGCCCTCATGTCTAATCAGCCTAGAGATGGATTCATACCCTTTTAAAACCATTTATGCCTATAATTTTTACTTTGAAAATGTATCTCCTAAGAAAATATTCCATGCTACCTTTTAGTAGTTTGACATGTCAAGGTCAAATTACTACCCCTATCATTTGAAACTTTCCTAAATCTTGCCAATATCCCTTTCCAATAAGTCAAACTAGTCATTAATGGCCTAAAACACTAATTTTGGTAAAAAAATGTCAAAAATGGATTGTAAATGGGTCATTGTCATTTCAAAAAGGAGTATTTTCAAATTCAAATATGTACACAATCCATGCACAAGGGGTCAATTTTGAAGGAAATTAAGGATTCTGAGAGCTAAAAATGGTTTCAAGACCTCAAATTTTGTACACATGGTAATTATGAGTGGAAGAACATTATGGAAAATTTGTATGGCCATTATACAAGTTTAGATACTATTTTTAATACTCTTTGACATATTCATTAGAGATCACCATTGGAGTAGGCATCATTCTAGAGTGCTACAGAGCTTTCTAAGTTTAGGTAAAATTTTGATAAGAATATAATAATTTTTTTACATCATAATAATACCTTTAAAGATTATTAAATCTCTAAACTTTAAGTAAACTATGCTTATACAAGCTTTTACATGTAAATAGGTATAAAGGCCAAAAAGGGGTTTTTTGACATTTCACGAAAAATGTAATTTCAAAGTGTTTTTAAAGAATGGTACAAAACAAATTATGATTTTTTAGTCATTGGTAAGAATGTGAATATCTATTTTCATTTTAGTGAAATTTTCATTTTTTCAGTTCTAGACACCCTTGCTAGCCTCCTGTTTAGATGATCATATCTTTCATGACGTGTGGAGTTTGGATGAAATATATTATTATGTTTTTATTAATCCTATCTAAATATAATTAATGAAAAATTTATACCATTTAATTGGTTTATATTTATGGAAAATCATTAAGAGTGTAGGTATCTTATAATGCAGTCGAAACCCCATAGACAAATTTCTCCACATGATAACTTTTTATATATTTTGAATGTGAGAATAATATTTTAAAGTATGATAGGTGGGTAATTTTTATACAAAAAAATATATAAAAAATTATATTTTGAGGTTTGTACTTTAAGTACCATCATTTTGAAAATTTAGCTTCAAAGCCCAGCTAAACCCTTAAAAAACTAGTTTTGAAAAATGTTAATTTTATTTCTATAAAATCATCTTAGATCAAACTAAAACCTTTTAAAATTAAAATTAAAATTATATAGGATTCCATAAATGTCAATTTTATGTATGGAGATGCACGAATAAGGGAAAAAATCATGTTTTGTGAAAAAAACATGTAAAATGAAGTACAAGACAATTCAATGAAATATAATAAATTTATATCAAAGCATAATAATTATTATTCATATTAAAATTTTATTTTGGTTATAAATAATCCCATAATTATCCTAAATATCTAAATGAAAATGTCCAGTCTGCTAGAAAATGGACCAAAATAGGCCTAGTCAACCCTGTTAACTGAATGGTGAGTGTTTTATCATCAAAATCATATATTTTGGTGATGAATAATTATTTTTAAGGTGATTTTTTTGTTTATTCATATTTAATGTCCTATTATTTTAGGTTTAATGTAGTCCAAATGAAAGAAGATAGGCTATTAGGTCTAATTGGCCTAATAGGCCTAATTGGTCAATCAAGCAAGTAAAGAATTGCATTAAAAATATATCAAATGAATTAATTTTAGAGTTACCAAGTGGAATATATATTTTTTATGTGGATATATAATTCTGAAGTCAATCCACAAGTTTCAACTCATGCAAGTTGAGCTCAAGTTGAGTTAACTAGTCCTTAAGGGTCAAATCGCTTTGGTTGACAAGTTTGACTAGTTTTATGCATCTCCCATGCTTTTCATGCAAGATAAATAATTTTAAGAAATTAAAATCACTTTAAATATGGAGTTATATTATAATTTATTTCATTATTTTCATTCAAGGAAGGTTTACAAGTCAACATGGGTGCACCACTTCTCAATTCTATGCCAAAAATGAAGAACATGCATTTTTTCAAGAATTGAAATATTTTAAAGCCTTTATTTAATTTTTTAAAAGGATTTTAGTCTAATTTTAACTCAAATAAGACTAATAATTATATTTTCCATGTGAATTTATATTTTTATAATATTTTAGACGTAATATTGGCTTTTTGAATCCATTTTTTAGGAATTCATGAAGTGAAGAGAGAAATTGTAAGCTGGACCATTTATTAATAAATGAAGTTTTTGTTTTATATCTAAGTTTTGACAAAAGAATAGTGTGTATTTGATTGTAAATCAGCATATAATTAATATATATCTCATTTATTATGTCCCTTCCTCATCTATCTCTCTATATCTCACCTTCTGTAGGTCATTTGAAGAGGTTTTCAACCCTTCATTTGAAACATTCACAAAAGTATAAATTTTATTGTTTATATGTGTGCATTGATTTTAGTAACTTTAGAGGATTTGGAAAATGTAGGTTCATCACCCAATTATATATTATTATTATTATTTTTATCTTCCCCTTTTCATTTGATAAATCATAATAGATTAGATTTAATTGATAAATCTTAAGGGAACCAACCCTCTATGAAGGTTCTTCTCAACACAGAGTCACCCACACTCTAAAAAGTTCCAATTTTATTAGCTAAAGTGAGGGCGTGTTTCCAAAATATTAAAATAGGTTTATCTCCAAAATGATAATAGTTTTTGGCATGCCCAGTGGGACCCATTCTACATACTAGCCTTTGGAGGCATTCAGAAGATCAATGCAACTTTTAAGCAGTCAAAGTTGGTTATGAACATAAGGTATCATTTAATTATTGATTAGTTTCAATTTTTGGCTTAATAATGGTATAAAATGGATTTGTTTTATTTATGGATCCATATGATCCTCACTATGATCAGTATGACTAACCACACTATGACCCTCACTAGTAGTATGAAGATCTATATCAATCATATATGCAAGAGTATTACCATGATCCTTTTTATGAACAACCAGACCATCATAATTATGACCCTTACTAGTCTTATCATGAGCCATCATACCTATCTATCCAACTTAATCATGGCCATTTTTTAACTACCCAATCTACACCATCAATTAAATAAACTTTAGTGAGTCTTGAAAAGCATGCACTAGAGCTATAATCTTAGAGCTATTAGGGCCAAGATACTCCTACTCACCAGATCCATAATTTAAGAGAGTCATTACAATAAATAAAAGAGAAGTTTACACATATTTATAGGGTAAATTGGGGTAATCTCATCTGTGAGATGATGGATGTAGGTGGTTACATTAAAATTATTGAAGATAAACTAAAAGGCCTTAAGGAATAACAAGTTCAGCCTCCCTCTTATTATATGCCATCCTTTCCTTCTCAAGAGACCATTCTCAGAGCCCCTTTTATTTTTCCAAATTATTCATATGTTTCTTAGTCCTTACCTTCTTGGATTTCTATCCAAGAGAACTGTTAAAGGAAGAAGGAGATTGTTATGGCACAGCCTGCTATTGAGATCACTGACCACTTTAAAGAGAAGATATTCTAGGAGAATAATGATAAGTAGATTAGGGAGTTGGAGAAGAATAAGATGAAATAAGAGGATACATATAATAAAAAGGTAAAAAAAAGAGCCTTTATCTTTCCCATATTGGAACAAAATCATGGAGTTAAGAAAGAAAGAGGAATAATCAAGCATCATTTAGGATGTTGAATTCAAGTAAGAGATCATTCAGCCTTCATCCCTTCCTCCTCAGAAGCCTAAATCCTTTCCTTCATGGAAATCCATTCAATAAAAAATGTAGAGATGTGAGGTGAAGGTGATCCAAGAGGATTAAACTAAAGATATAGAAAATAAAGGTGACGTGAGTTATCAAGAAGAAGAAATCATAGTTGGGACACCAATTGGCAAAGACAAAAATGATTTAGTTTTCTATGATGAACAAGAAGAGAAGTTGCAGGAGGATTATAAAGAGTTTGTATTATTTGAGATAGATGAAGTATGAAAAAAAATTATTCAAAATGCATCCATGAAGACAACTCACATTGAGCCATTGCTAAAATGGAGAATATTCTTGATAAAGATGAGACAAGTGCAACAGATCAAGAAATTTCATTTAACATCATCCAAAAGGTAAAAAATGTGATCCACATGTTTAAAATGTTAAACATACTAATTAATTTCATGTATTTCCCATTTAACATGATGAATAAGCCTTTTGGGATGACTTGGAGAGTTTTTGTACAAAATTTGATGGTCCATCTCCACCCTAAGTGGATATTGATGAATGCATTGTAAAGAGTACTATTGTAGTTATTCATCAAGAAGAAATTAAAGTCATATTAAATCCATGTTTGGATGTTTATAAAGGATCTAAAGACTTTGACAATGTACCACTTCAAATGGAGTCAAATGAAGACATAAATCTAGATATACTAGTTGAATTGTCAATACAATCATTGAATAAGAATGTGTCAAATCATGATCAACCTATGAATGAGGTAGAGATATCACTTTTGATGAAACAAAGAAGAATATAAGATGAGGATGATTGGGACTTAAATCCATATCTTCAATACATACACCTAAGAATGGAAGTTGGATGCCTAGCTGCATTATCCAGAACATATAAACATATAAGTGATCTCATTTGTAGAAGAGAGCTATCTAAAGGAAGCAAATATGTTTTAATGTTCCATAGTGCATCAAATAGCTTTTTATTTGATCTAGGAGGACCAGAAAGGTGGAGGTTAGTTTGTATATAATAGACTCCTTGTGTTTCATTCCTCTAAGTGTATATCTACACATGCTTTCAATAGTTGTTTTTTCCTTTCCATTTTGTTGTTGTCCTTTCCTCTAAGTGCACATGTGCACATGTTTCTAGTTGTTTATGTCAGTTGTCTTATTGTGTCTTTGTATACAAAAAATCTTTAAATATTTAGTGTACATCCAATATTTTCATAGCAAAATTTTCTTAGTTATTTATTCAAAAGGCTGATTAACCCCTGAAAGTTGTCAAAATTGTTAATAATTTGACTTGTCAAGGTCAAATTACCACCCCTATCATTTGAAACTTTCCTAAGTCTCACCAATATCCCTTTGCAATAGGTCAAACTAGTAATTTATGGAAAAAAACACTAATTTTGGTAACAAATTTCAAAATTTTATTTTAAATG
Source organism: Torreya grandis (assembly GCA_037957365.1). Taxonomy (NCBI): domain Eukaryota; kingdom Viridiplantae; phylum Streptophyta; class Pinopsida; order Cupressales; family Taxaceae; genus Torreya; species Torreya grandis. The sequence continues at coordinate 320,192 of JARHVA010007643.1, forward strand.
GGTGATTGTCATTTCAAAAAAGAGCATTGTCAAGTTCAAATATGCAGACAATCCATGCACTGAGGGTCAATTTTAAGGAAATTAAATATTTTGAGAGATAAAAGTGGTTTCAAGACCTCAAATTTTTTACACAAGGTCATTATGAGTTTTATAACATTATTAAAAAGTTTCATATCAATTGAAAAATTGGATATACTCACTAATTTGTAACAGTCCTTAACATATCTGTTGAAGATCACCATTAGAGTAGGCATCATTTTGGAGTGCCATAAATACTCATAAGTATATATAAAAGTTTTAAAAGTATTTTATGATGTTTTTACATTATAATAATACATTTGAATAGTGCAAAAACTCTAAAATCTAAGTAAACTATGCTTATACAGGTTTTTATAAGCAAACATGCATAAAGGCCAAAAAGTGGTTTTTTGACTTTTTAAGTAAAATGTGCTTTCAGAGTGTTTTTAAATAATGGTATGGAACCAATTATTATTTTTTTATGAATTTAGAAGAATGTGAAGAGTGATTTTTATTTTGGTGAAATTTTTATCTTTTCAGTTCTAGACACCCTTGCTAGCCTCTTGTTTAGATGCTCATATCTTTCACCACATGTGGAGTTTGGATGAACACTACTATTATGTTTTTATTAATAATATTTAATTATAATTCAAAAAAAATTTAGAATATTTTAGTGGTTTTTGTTTATGAACAATCATTAAGAGTGTAGGTAGTTTAAAATGTAGTTAAAACCCTACAGGCAGATTTCTCCACGTGCTAATTTTTTATATATTTTGAATGGGAACACAATATTTTCAAATATATATATTTTTTTTTGGAGGGGTGGGGGGGGGGGAGGGTGTTCAGTTTTATACACATAAATATTTTTTTTTTTGGATTTGGAGGTCTATACTTTATAAACCATCATTTTAAAAATTCAGCTTCAAAACCCGCCTAAACCCTAAAAAAACTAGTTTTGAAAAATGTTAATTTTATTGCTATAAAATCATCTTATATCAACCTTACAAATTTTAAAATGTAAATTAAACTTAGAGATGATTTCATAAATGTCAATTTTATGTATTGAGATGTACGGATGAGGGAATAAATCATATTTTTTGTGGAAAAAACATGTAAAATGAAGTACAAAACACTTCAATGAAATATAATCAATGAATATAAAATCCTAAGACTTTTTTTCATCATAAAATTTTATTTTATTTATAAATAATTCTATAAGTGTTCCTACTAGATCAATCAAAATGGCTAGTCTGTAGGAAAATAGAGGAAAATAGGCCTAATCAACCCTATTGACTAAATGACAAGTGTCTTATCATAAAAATAAAATATTTTGTTGATGAATAATTATTTTTAGGTGAAATTTATTATTTTTTTAGGTTTCATGTCTTATTATTTTAGGTTTAATGGATTTTAAATGCAAGAAGATAGGCTAATAGGCCTAATTGACTTAATAAGCATAATTGGTCAATCAAACTGATCCAAAACTTAGGAGCTTTGGTTAAAAGATAATTAAATAAAAAAGAATAAAATAATTAAAATAATGTTATCTCTGAGAATAGATGTTTTATTTATCAAAATTTTAGATCCAAACATATGCTTATTTTTGAAAAGAGATGTCTGATTGCCTTTTCGGACTACATCTATTTTTATACCTATTTTTAAGGTAGAAGGAGGATGTGGAAGGTCACCAATATCGAGGGAGATGAAGTGGTTTGAATTCCATGATTTACAACATTATATAATTCAAAAATTACTATTTTTAGACTACACTACTAATATTTAAATTTGGGGTAGTTCTATTTAGTTTTTGGGGGACAAAACCCACTGAGCAAATCTCATGCCATCTAATAGTGTTCCCCTCATTCTTATCTTTCTAATGGTTCAAATAGGGATTCAAACAGAGTTATGGTGTAAAATTTATGGCTCCCAAAATTTCTACCACCAATTTCGGTAGGACCATCACCCAAATTATCACCTGAACTGTTGCCCGGATCATTGCCTGAAGTGTTCTCCAGATTGGATCACAAGCAAGTAAAGAATGGCATTGAAAATATATCAAATGAATTAATTTTAGAGTTACCACATGAAATATATATTTTTAAGTGGACATATTATTCTCAATTTAATCCATAAGTTTTAATTCACACAAGTTAAGATCGAGTTGAGTTAATTAGTCCTTAAGGGTTAAATCTCTTTGGTTGACTAGTTTGACTAATTTCATGCATCTCCCATGATATTCATGCAAGATAAAGAATTTCAAGAAATTAAAATCACTTTCAATATGGATTTATCTTCTAATTTATGGCATTATTTTCATGCAAGTAAGGTTGACAAGTCAACATGGGCCCATCACTTCTCAATTCTATGTCAAAAATGAAGAACATGCAATTTTTGAAGAATTGAAATATTTTAAAGCCTTTATTTAATTTAGTAAAAGGTTTTTAGTCTTAATTTAACTCAAATAAGACTAATAGTTCTCTTTTCCATGTGATTGTGGCTTTATTTAAGGTTTTAGACTTATATATTGGCTTTTTGAAGCCAATTTTTAGGAATTCATGAAGTGAAGAGAGAAATTGTAAGTTGGACCATTTATCAATAAAGGAAGTTTTTGTTATGTATCTGAGTTTTGAAAAAATAATAATGTGTATTTGATTGTACATCAGTGTATAAGTGATATTTATCTCCTTTTAGGAAGTTCCTTCCTCACCTATCTCTCTCTATCTCACCTTCTACATATCATTTGAAGAGGTTTTTGACCCTTCATCTGTAAATTTTTTTAATTGACATAAATATAAATTTTATTGATTATATGTGTGCATTGATTTTAGTAACTTTAGAGGATTTAAAAAATTGAAGAGCATCACTAAATTAGATAGGATTTCTTTTCAATTTTCCCTTCCCCTTTTCATCTGAGAAATCATAGTAGATCAGATTTAATTAATAAATCTTAAGGGAACCAGTCCTCTCTAGAGGTTCTTCTCAACAAAGAGTCACCCATACTCTGAGAGTTCCAATTGTATCAGTTGGAGTGAAGGTGTGTTTTTCACATATATAATTAAGGTACTCTCTAGAGTGATAACACTACCTATAAGATAAAATAGTTTTTGGTATATTTTCTATACTAATATTTTGTTTTAAATTTAGAAATCTAGAAATTAAGCATGTTTTAATAATTAGATTATGGAAAAATATTTTTATATAACTAATAAAATTGTGATTTCTAATGTTACCCTTCATATTTAGAGTCAAAAAAATAAGGTCTATCTTGAGCTTCATGATCTACAACTCCTCTTAGACCATTAGGGGAATTTTCCCTGTGTATTCAACCATGAGACACCTAATACCCTACCACATCACTCTCCCCCTAGGGGTCATGGGTGTAGGGGGAGGCACCATATATATCACATATAGAGGTTTCAAATTTTTATTATCTCCTCCAATCACTCTCAATAATAATCTCCTCTAAGAATATCTGATAGAGGTATATATAGTGGTGGCTTTGTAGTATAAGTTCCCATAGATGGAGCTATCCATCTCTCCTTCTTGACAAGATTCATAGATATAAGATGATAATAAAAATAAATATAAAGGTGATTATTGGGATCCCCTCCCTATGGATGAAGACACACCAACCCAAGATGTATATTGAAGGAATCCTCAAGAACATCTACCTTTACCTCCTCTGATTATCATGTTTGTAATTATTGCTTGGTGGATTCCTTGATGTTTGTGTTATTTAGTTATATTTTTTGATTTATGTGCACCTAAGTTAATTTAATTATTATTATCAATCAGATTTTATCATGTTATTTTGGACTTTGGTTTCTACTAAGGTTCTCTTAGCTTGGTTTGGCATTCAAGGTGTGACTTTTACCCATTTTTTATATGACTAGTGTTATACTATATTTTTTTTAAACTAATATAATTGAACTTTTAATTTTAAAAATTTAATTGAAATGATTTATTATAAGCAAAATTTACCAATCATAAGTATTCCTTTCATTGGTATTACTAGTTTATGAAATGCATCCTCAAAAAATCCTTGAAAACATGATTTACTCTCTCTATTTACCAATTTGTTTATGGATGATAAGTTATAATCAAGTTTACCTATGTACCAAGGCTAAATTGAGATTTTCCAAAACCTTGAGGTCATCATAAGGTCGTTTTTTTAATTGATATTTTTTTAAATAAACATAATTTATATACATCTTTCATAAACCTCTTGTAAATCATTGGTGCATCATATGTCATATTGCCTAAAAGTAAATGAGCCACCTTGATAATTTTATCCACAACTATCAAAATAAATCTATGATGGTTTTTATAGATGGGAAATCCTTGGATAAAGACCATACTAATAAATTTCCACTTTTATTATAGTATGGAATGTGGGTATAAAACTTAGAAGGATGCACATGTTCAGCCTTAACTCACTGGCATACCAAGCATCTATACACACAGTTTGTTGCATCTTTTTTTATTCCATTACATAAATAAAATGGTTTTAATTATTATAATAGCTTAGTCACTCTAAGATCTCCCAAAAATGGAGTATTGTGTAATTACTTTAGCACATTATTTCTCAAATTTTACCTATTAGGTACATATATTATACTATTATACCTCAAAAACACAACATTACTAAATTGAAATCCATGATATATACGATTCTAAGAATTGTTAGTTAATACCTTATTTACCTATTCATAAAATTCATCTCCAAGTGAGAATATTACTACAAGATCTTTAAAAGTACTTCTTATTGTGGGTAAAGTCATGATGTACCTTTTATTACTAAGGGCATCTACAACTATGTTCTCTTTTCCCTTAATGTAGTTAATGTTGAAATATTAGTATAGAAAAAATTCTAACCAACATCTATGATAAGAATTAAGGTTAGGCTAATAAATATATATTTTCATCCCAAGTTATTAGTTTTAATCTCAAAAATCATTCCAAATAAATAATTTCTCAAACCTATAAATCATGAATTATTGTAGTTAGTTCTAGGCTGCGAGGAGCATAATTTACCTCATAAAGTTTAAATTTCCTAGATTTATAGGCTAAAAATGAAAAATCATGCATAATAAATCCTCTTATAACATATTATAATTTATCTATTATAACTAAAAATGATAATTTAGATCTAGAATTTGCAACACTAGTATTGAAGCAAGCCTCTTTTTTAGACCGTATTGTTCCCAAAATCCATCACTTGTTTTTATGGACATGTCAACCATTTCAGTCCTACAGGCCAAAATGGTCTCTTTCTTTCTCAAAATGTTCTGGGCAGTCAAGTTATTCAATTTCACAAGACTTTTCAGCTAAGGAAATCATAGGTTCAAAAGGTGGCTTTCACAAAGAAAAATCTCAAAACACCTAAGGCATTTCCTAAAAATTGTAAGGATGGTTCAACACCGAGGTTCAAATCAAAATGGTTCAATGGTGGGGTTAAATGATATGCAGTGAACCATTGAGTCATTGAACCATTGAACTCTACCTCTGAAAGGTTCAAAGGTTCAAAATTTTAAATATTTCAAAGGTTTAAAGAGTTCAAGGTTTGAAAGGTTCAAGTGGAGGGTTTAAGCAAACGATTAAAGTAGAAAGTTTTAGAAAAGGGTTCAACCAAATTGTTAAAATAACTAGTTTAATTATATATTTAACTCCTAAAGAAGACTAAGTGAATGTGGCTCTTTATAAAACATAGAACCATCGAATTGCTGAACCATTAAACTATTAAACTGGTGAACTCTGAAAGGTTCAAAGGTTAAAGGTTCAAAATGGTTCAGGCAACCAATGACATCCCCGTGGATGTCAAATTTAGGGTAATTGAATAACCATTGATTTTTAAATAACACATACCTGAGGACAAACTTAGTTATCCACTAAGAAAGGAGCTGAAGAAGCTAGTAGAAGGCAAGAAGATAGCCCCAAGAGCTAGGATCACCAAGAAGAGAGAAAATATAGCAAGGAAAGAGGGAATCAAATAGAGAATCTAGAAGCATTAGTGGAAGAGTTATTCTAGTGGGTGGAACAATCCACTAGGTGGATATCAGAAAGCACAAGCATTCAATGGCATGGCCTATTTTTCTTTGTTTAAGTAAAGACGAGTGGATATTCCTGTAAGTATCATAAAGAGGTATGGCCTTACCTTTTAAAACATTCGGTGACCCATGCTTTGGAGAGGAAATTTTATATGATTTGAATGGCTCTGGCATAGCCCTTGCATAGAACTTCCTCTTTCTAATGCATTCAATGGATCATATGGCATTTTGTGAAAACAAGCACCAAAGTTTTTCTTTGGAGGCTATATATTATAATATCTTAGTTTGTAGAAGAGAGATCTCTCTATTATTAGAAACGAAACTCTACCCAAATTGAAAGGCATTCTTGAGACTTTGAGATCAAACTATTAATCATATTTTATCAAGTGAATGAGAAATCAAGTGACCTTTTAGACTTTATGTTGAAATAGCTTGTGTTATCTAGGAAATCAGTGTTATGTCTTTTTCTTAAATACAGTCTTGTACATTTAATGAAGTAAGTAGAACAAGTGGAAATAATCTAAAAGATGTCCTAAAGTCAACCGTGGGAGACTTTGTGCTACCATAATTGTCTTTAGTCTATGTGTTTTATGTTTTAGGATATTGGAGAGACTTTGAGCTCCCCTTATCCTTCATAATATTTTACTCAATTGTAGTTTTTGGTGGAGACTTTATGCTGCATTTTATAATAATGTATTACTTTGTCCTAAATCAGTAGGAAAAACAACGAAAGACTTTTTGCTTTAGTTGGTTTCTTATAGATCCCATTACTACCCAAGAAGAATTCTTTTGTTTGTTGAACATCATTTCTATAAGAAGAGAAATGCCTTCAGTAATAACATAAGAATTCTCCTTTATGTTGTGAACATCATCTCTTAAAATAGAGAGATGGATGGTATGACTTCACCCCTAAGTCTATTTTCAATTTATATTAGTATATTATAGTTTATAGCGAACCTCCCCTTGCTAAAAGGAGAGATTTATCTCATTATGTTGTGGTAACCACACCCATCATTATATATAAATATCATTGTGTTGTGGTTGATATACCCATTTTGTCATCAGTTAGTTGATGACAAAATATTCACCCAATAGTTTTTGGTGACCCTGCTGGGGAAGAATGTGCAATTTAAAGCCTCAAGCTTCAAATTGAAGCATTTCTAGTTATTTTCCATTCTAAACTCTAGTAGATCCATGGTATACATGAATCTAAAGAGCTCAAGGTATTTTTGATCCTATGTTCAAGTTTGTGTAGTGAAATAATTTTGACCTTTCTCCTCCACAATCTTGCCTCTAATGAACTAGGAGTTTTCCTCCTATAGATGTCAGGTCCCCAATACCAGGCAAAGCTTCTCTTTCCTTTGCTAGTATATCTTTGTCTATACATACCCCAAAAATATTTTTTATCCCTCCCTTTAATAATCATATCATGGCAGTCCAAGGTCCTTGGGAAAACACTATTGGCCCTCTGAATCTAACCCCACATTTACATGAACTACCCCGTAGTTCAAGAAAGAATTTTCCCAAGTTTTATGGTGATGGAAGAGATCATCTTGATGAGCATATTGTAGCTTTTTGTATATCCTTTGGTGTGATAGGCATTGAATTTGAAGATATAGCAGTTAGATTATTTGTGGAAATGTTGTAAGGCACTACTATAGACTAGTTTTATCATCTACAAGCACAAACGGTAACTGATTAGAACACTCTCAAGGCCAAGTTTGAGGCTAGGTTCAAACCCATATAATATGCACATGCCCTATTAGCCTAGCTTACACAAATGAAGAAGGAACCTCATGAACCCATGAGACACATCATTGCTAAATTTGACAAGTTGAGGAATATGATTCCTACAATTGCTCAACTGATGCCAAAAAATCTTAAGTGTTTCTTCATCAATTCTTAGCTTCCTATAGTGAGTTTCATGTTGAGGTGGGCTAGCCACATAGATCTTGTTGTAGCTCAAATTTTGGCCACTGAGGTTAAAGATGATCTTATCTTGGTAGGAAAGATAAGAAGAGATCCTAATAGAAATAAATCTTCTTCATCTTCTAAAAATTTCTCTATAGGCATCACTGATCCTATAGTGCAAAAGCTAGAAAATGAATTGCTAGCTTTGAAAAATCAAATGGCACAAGGGATGTTTACCCTTCCTTATTATCAAGATATACCAAGGAGGACATTTCCCAACCATACATATCAAGGAAATGCTACTAGGAATCAAGGGCAACTAAATCATCTCCCTCCCACATAGGGTAAACTTGCCATTAAAGCAACACTAGCTAACTTAGCAATTGGTTATCATGAAGTTGAACATAATTGCTCTTTCTAGCCTGAGTTAGACCAAGAAGATGATGTTGATCTCTTTGAAAAATGTGAAGAAGAATTAGCTAGTGACTCTAACATTGGTTTCCTAAATTACCAAGATGAAGCTAAAAGTAAGAGAGAAATGTTTAATGGATCATACACTATTTTTACTAGGTCTTAGAATCAATCAACTCAATAAGATGAGAAGGGAAAAATAGGGGAAGAATCTTGACCAGTAATTTCAATTGCTAAATGGGGGACTTCACTACCTTTCCAATCAAAGGACCTAGTGATCAATAAAAAAGTAAGTACCTCAAACAACCCTGGACCTTCTACTTCAATTTCTCAGACTAGTACCACACCCATCTAAACATAAAATGATGGACTTCATTCCTTTGTTCCTAGTTCTTTTTAGTCATTTGATATAATTGACCATACTAGGAAGACCATGATCCAAATGTCTGAGTTTGAATACTTACAAGCCAACCCTAAGCAGTTGTATAGGCTATTTGAATGAATCAAGAACAAAACCATCCTTACATAACAAGATGTTTTAAAGGTAAATCATGATCCCCCAAAGAACACATCCACCAAAAAAAATATTGTCATTACTCCTCCTATTACCCCTGTGAAGACATAACCTTTCTATGTTTCCCTATTGATAAATGGTCATAAGCTAAATAACTGCATAATAGACTCTGGCATCTCTGACAATATGATGCCCACCAAGGTGGCAGACTCTCTTAGTCTCACTCTAAATAAAACTTTTAGGAGATGTTTCTCCATGGAAAACAAACAAGTGCCACTTTTGGGACATATCAAAGATGCCCAATTTGCATTCATAGCCTTTCCATAAAAAGAGGATTAAAATGACAGTCTTGGTGGCCGATGTTCTAGCTTCATATGGCATTATACTTGGATGAATTTTTTACAAGGATATTGGTGGAAAATTAAACATGGACATATCTAAGGTGAGGATACCTATCAAGGGCATCATGCAAAGGCTTCTTCCTGAAAAGGAGTCAAAATACATTGTCACCCAAACATCAGCCCCTGAAGCTCAAATTCTATTTGAATCCTCAGGAATGGGTAACTATTTTCTATTCAAAGAAGATGTTTCTATTTCATTAGATGAAAGTTCTATATGTGACAATCCAAAAAATTTAGATAAGACATTAGAAGAATTGGTGGAGCATAGTTTAGATAAAAAAGGATCTTCCCTCCCTAGTGAAGAGAAATCTTAAAGAAGATCATATTTTAATGATGTTTAGATTCTAGAATTTGATGGCAGTTACTCTTCTACCAATTTAGGACCCAAAATTGTTCTGATATCTCCAAAAAGAGATATTTTCCCCTTTTCATATAAGTTTTAGTTCAATAATACCAACAATGCCACTACATATGAATCTTTATTACTCAGATTGAAAGCTACTCAAGCTAAAGGTGTTAAGATTCTTCATGCCTGAGGAGATGATAAACTAGTGGTTTATTAGGTGATGAATATATATCAAACCAAAAATGAAAGATTGTGACATTATCACAATTTGGTGTGGGACCACCTTGAATGTTTTGAGGCTTTCAATATTTTTGTGGTACCCAGAGAGTTCAATGATCATGCAGATTGATTGGCTATCTCTGCAACCCTCATGGTTCCTCACAAAGATTTTACAGGGCACAAGTACAATATTGAGTTGGTCTTTTGACCAAGTGTACCTAATAATGCTAACCATTGGTAGGTGCTTAATGGTGATAATCAAATCTTGTGCTTAACTAAAATAGAAGGGAAATGAACTATGGTAATGGATTGTATTGCTACAAATCAAATTTAGGTAAATAAACTCTTTGATAAAAGAGCAAAGATTCATGGTTCTCAGATTGAGTATCAAGTCTTGGTAAGGTGCAAGAAGAGAGAACCAAAATAAATGCATAGAAAATTTGATTCTTGGTGGAGAGGTCTATTTTGCTAATCATCGATTCTAGGGTGAAAATAGTTTATTACTGATATATCAAGATGTAACACCATTTTCACTACCTCATAGTGGGTAGCATCTGAGGCACTTTAATCCTTAAAGTATTAGATAAATCCAGTTGTACATTTGTATAGTCTTTGTTTGTTTTGTGTTGTTCATTTGGTCTTAAGGCATTTCTCTTTTTGGATGGCATGACTCCATAGCCCAATGGCATAGATGAAGGCACTTAGATTTTGGATTCTACTCCCTTTAATTATTTCAAAATAAAATTGATGGAAGTTCCCCAACTAGAGCCAGCTATTATTCCTAAAATCTATCACTTGTTTTTGTCAACAACATGTTGACCATTTCAGTCCTACAGGCCAAAATGGTCTCTTTCTCTCTCAAAATGTTCTGGGTAGTCAAGTTATTCAATTACATAAGCCTTTTAAGCTAAGTAAATTGTAGGTTCAAAAGGTGGGCTTTCATAAAGAAAAATCTCAAAACACTTAAGGCATTTCCTAAAAAATTGTAAGGATACTTCAATATCGAGGTTCAAATCAAAATGGTTCAATGGTGGGGTTTAATGATATGGAATGAACCATTGAGCTATTGAACCATTGAAATCCACCTCCAAAAGGTTCAAAGGTTCAAAATTTCAAAGAGATTAAAGGTTCAAAGAGTTCAAGTTTTGAAAGGTTTGAGTGAATGGTATGAGCGAATGGTTCAAGCAGAAGATTCTAGAAAAGGGTTCAACCAAATTATTCAAAAAAATTGGTTCAATGATACATTGAACTCCTAAATAAGACTAAGTGAAATCAACTCTTTACAAAACATATAACCACCAAACTGTCGAACTGTTGAACTCAAAAAGGTTCAAAGGTTTAAGGTTCAAAATGGTTTAGGTGACCAATGATGTCCTTGTGGATGTCAAATTTAGGGTAATAGAATAACTATTGATTTTAAAATAACATAGACCTAAGGACAAACTCAACTATTTGCTAAGAAAGGAGCTGAAGAAGCTAGTAAAAGGTGAGAAGATAGCACTGAGAGCTTAGATCACCAAGAAGAGACAAAATATGGCAAGGAAAGAGGGAATCAAATAAATAATCTAGAAGCATTGGTAGAAGAGTTATTCTAGTGGGTGGAATAGTCCACCAGGTGGATATCAGAGAGCACAAGCATTTAATGGTGCAGCCTATTTTTCTTTGTTTGAGTAAAGATGAGTGGATAGTCATGTAAGTATCATAAAGAGGAGTGTCCTTACCTTTTAGAAGATCAGGTGACCCATGCTTTGGAGATAACATTTGATATGATTTAAATGGCTCTAGCATGGCCCCTACAGAAAACTTCCTCTTTCCAATGCATTTAATGTAACTTGGGCCATTTTGTGAAAATAAGCACCAAAGTCTTTCTTTCGAGGCTATATATTGTAATCTCTCAATTTGAGAAGAGAGATCTCTCTATTATTAGAAGTGAAACTCTGTCCAAATTGAAAGGCATTCCTGAGACTTTGAGCTCAGACTGTTAATCATATTTTATCAAGTGAATGAGAAAGCAAGTGACCTTTCAAACTTTGTGTTGAAATAGCTTGTGTTATCTAGGAAATCATTCTTATGTGTTTTTCCTAAATACAGTCTTGTCCATTTTATCAAATAAGTAGAACAAGTGGAAATAATCTAAAAGATGTCCTAAAGTTGACTTTGTGATACCATAATTGTCTTTAGTCTATGTGTTTTATGTTTTAGGATATTGGAGAGACTTTGAGCTCCCCTTATCCTTCATAATATTTAACTCTATTGTAGTTTTTAGTGGAGACAATGTGCTAAACTTTACTACTATGTTACTTTGTCCTAAATTAGAAGGAGAAATAATGAAAGACTTTGTGCTTTCATGGGTTTCTTGCAGATCTAGTTACTACCCAGGAAGAATTTTTGTTGTTTGTTGAACATCATTTTTGAAAGAAGAGAAATTCCTTTAGTAATTACACAAGAATTCTCCTTTATTTTGTGAACATCATCTCTAAAAAAAGAGAGATGGATGGTATGAATTCACCCCTGAGTCTATTTTTAGTTTTTATTAGTATATTATAGTTTATAGGGAACCTCCCCTTGCTGAGAGGAGAGATTTATCTCATTATGTTGTGGTAACCACACCCATTTTTTCATATAAATCTCATTGTGTTATAGTTGATATACCTATTTTGTTGTCAGTTAGTTTATGATAAAATATTCACCCAACAGACCCTAAAAGGCTTCATCACACTTATATAACTTGTTATAGGATTAATTTTCACCCTTGGAGAGGGTTTTTTAGGCTCTCTCTATCTAATATCTAATATTAGGACAACCCCAAGCTATGGGTAACATCTATTGGGGTTGAACCTCTAGAAAAGGTTGGATTCCTCTTGATGCTCACCTAAAACTAATGTTAAGCCTAATTCTTCATAAGTAAGAGGGTTATATAGGGGATAAGGGGTTCTAATAAATCTAACTAGGTAATGTAATTAATAAAAATGGTAAACTCCCATGAGCTTGAACCCATACTAGATCTATAGAGACAATACTTGCTCACACATTCTCAAGACCAAGTTAATTCGCATAAGTGTTTCATAGAAGAGGTTTAGAGTAGAACACTTATATAGACCTATAAACAACATTAAAAACCCTCTAAATAAGGTCAAAAATAAGGAACACAGATGAGGAAGATTCTTCTTCATACAATCTCATAGTGCATGACTCAATAAACACAAACCCAAGGAAAGAGATAGGTAAAGAAAGTCCTTTATTACATCAAGAGTAAGTTCTTACAAATGCTTGATAGGGTCAAACCTAATCTAATTAAGCATACTTCAAAATATTTCAAGGAATGTCCCATCTCATATGAAGATAAAAGAAAAGTCTAAAAAACTAGGAACCCTTTATAGAATGGAAATAAAGGGATAATATAAGAGAATGGGAAGAGAGAGAAGGGGGGAACATGTTGTTTCATGATAATCAATGAGCTATCAACTTTGAGAGATATTTAACCATGATTTTGATCTAATTAGAATAAGTTATTATGAGCAAGATATTCATTATTTACCCCAATAGCCTTTGAATCATTCTATTCGTTGAAAAAGCTACATAGAAGCCGAGTTTACCAAAAGTGGCAAGTCATAATATTGCTTAAAATGAATGGTCCTACTACTTTCCAATTCCATAAGTCCTTTTACTTTGGATCTTCTACCTGATCTGATTATGATGAAAAAATATTCATATTATTATATCTAACTGAGTTCGTGCCTCAAGTTTTCCTAAGTGATGATTTGTCAGAGCTAAGATCATGTTACAAGGACTACACATCTCTCTATTGGAAGTACATACCTACTTCATGATTAGAAATTTAGACCTAGATTAATTATATATGAAAACTAGTCTAAGGATATTGGTTTTACTATAATCAAAATAGATGGCACTTTGTTCAATTCCAAGTCCTTCCTTTGGCAACTAGCCACCACCCCTTCGGATTATATTAGGTCTAAAAAGACCTATTCTACCTTTATGGACCTAAATTAGTACATTCTGGTCCAACCTAAGTCCACATGGAGCTTTTTCCTTTACTTTATCTGTTAACTCAGGTTATACTCAAATTTGGGTCCTTTGGCTTTACTTTCCAAATTGGGTTTAATTTATTTCATCAACTTTCATTGAACATCCTAGCTCATCCCTTTGCTATTTACTATAGGAAATTAACCTAGATCATTGATCCTTTTGATTCTATTTTAGTCTATCATATTTTAGGATTCAATTAAATGTGGATAGTGGATCTTTGGGACCCACTACTTCAAGCTCAGTTTCTCATTGGTCCATGGTATTCATTGAACATTTGACTTGCTTGAGATCCCATGTGCTTGACACTTGTTAACCATGAAATCTTTCTTAGGTTCCCACCAAGGATTTTGAATCCAAATAGGAACCAAATGGGTCTTAAAAATTATGTTTACATATATGTCTACCATTTTTTGACCAACTTTGTAATTTTATAACTTGAAGCACAAAGATTATGGAGACACCAAATTTTCAAAGAATAGACTTAACATTGAAAGGAACAAATCTTCTTAATTTGCTGCTATTATAGATTTCTAAGTGCTTTTATAAAATGTTGAAGTTTTTTTTTTTGAGTGATATTATATGACATCTTGATGATGGTCTAGTTTTAAATGCCAAAGTATGAAAATTGAGTAAATTTTGCATTAGGATCCAACTTTAAACATGCATATATTCTTTTTCACTTCCTCATATGAGACATAACCTGGTACATATGAACTAGAATCTAAAATTAATAGACCTAAATGATTGTTTCTTCTTGAGACTATCACACATGTAATTTTTGGTGCCATGAAAATCCTCACTCAACTTTTCCCCCACTAGAAACAAATGTCTAGACAAGCTCTAGATGGAACACGTGGATAGATGAATACCATGTGCTTGCATGCTTATCTTGCTCACTCCATAGGGTATCTGTAACTCTAGATCAATATTTAAAAATTAATGAATTATAATTTAAATGTAATTAAAGTTATTCAAAATATTTATGAGATTCATGATTTCTCTATTCCACTCATTCCATCCAGAGATAGTTCAGACCATTTTGATCATTTGATTAATTAAGAATTCTACCTCTTTCTCTACATCAAGACCATTATCAGCTAGGCACATGCTCGGTATGTGGGTCAAATATGGCTAACATTTATAGTGACTTAAAAGGAAGCATGCCTATTTTTCTCAAGAACCTATTTCATTTGCCTTGTCTATTCCATTTGGCATGGAGTCACCTTATTTATAATTAAACTAATCATGAAGATGATTTAAGGCTACCTCGTTTCTAAAAACTCTCTTTTAATCACAAGGACCAAAACAAAATAACAAAGGCAAATACATAGAGACAAATACAAGAAAAAAAAACAATTAACCCACTAAACAAATGCTCATAAGGTCACTATTGTCACTTGAATTCACACCCTTTAGGAGATGCTTAGCTCTCATCATCCAAGTGGCACAATGCAAACATCTTTCTTGTTATGGGTGATAATTTCATTGAGATGAATCTCTAGATAAGGGGATAGCTTCCCTTGATGCACCTTTAAATCTCTCTCTCTAACTTAACAATTTATGTATGAAAAGGGGTAAGGAAAACAACTAATAAACCAAGTGGTGATACACCACTGTATAATGTCCTCCTAATTTACTGAAACCACTACTTAAAGACAAATAATGTGTTTCTCATGCAAGACACACAACTCAAGATTCATTACTACATCGATGATTCATATGCTATATTCAAGAGGGTATATGATTCTTAGGAAGGGAATGAATTATTCCAAAGAGGGATACAATAATGGACCACTTCTAGGATATCTCTACACATAGAAAAGAATACTAGCAAAGACATGCAACAATATCCTTTTTGTAAATTGGTAGACCATTAATAGTACAAGCTATAAAAGATAATCTTTCACTAGACTAGACCAATAAAATTCAATTCATTACTCAATATTATAATGTATGAGTGGAAACAACACTTTTAAATTTCTTCAATAATTCTTTGAGTAAAAATATAGTTAGAGTTTTCCCAATAACTAGTGGAGGCTACTAAACAAACCAAAAGAATACATATGTAGCCTTTAGGAGGGAGGTCAAGTAAAGGGAGTCCAAGGGTCACTTAGACATGTATCTATATGAGAGAATTATTTACATTTACATGTGGGGGAGAGTTGGGTGAGCTATTCCATGTCACCAAATGAATCAGTTACAATTAAACTAAATTCTTGGGAAATTTTACCATTTGTTACCTATATATTCACTTTCAAATACCTACCAGGGCTTTTGACACCAAATATTTTCCATAGTTTGAAATTGAATTTTTTTAGGCCATCATTCTTTGGGTATTTTATTCAAACTTTTATTTCCCTCAAACTTATTTTTACCCTCAGACTTCTCTTGAAAGAATTCATTCCTCAGACTTTTCCTTTAGACAATTCCATGGATAATTTGTTTTGAACAATCTTTCAATATTTTTCTAAAAGTGCCTTTTCAAGAAAATATTTCTAGGTTGTCTCTTTGAGGAATTAACTCTTTTCATAATCTTTTAAATGACCCATTTGGCTTAAGAAGTATCCTTTTAGAACTTTTGTTTGGTCTACCTTCGCACAAAATTAATCTTTCAGACTTTTTGTAAGTGTCCTTTTGATTTTCTGAAAATGCCCCTTCAGGAAAGTTAAAGTTCCCTTAAAACTTTTTGTAAATTACCTTTCAACCTTCCTAAAAATTCCCTTCAAAAAATTTGAAGATGAATTTTTTCTTAAGTGCCCTTTGGGAATGTTGAAAATGAATTTTTTCCAAAGTTCCCTTCAAGAAAGTTAAAAATGATCTCTTAGCCTAAAAAGGTTCTTTAGGGAAATTGTTCAGATAATTTTCTTGAAGGAATTAGTCTTCATATTTAGGAAATTTGTCTTAGACAAAATGTTTGAAAGAATTAGGCACTTTGGCTGAATGAAAAGTTCAAAAAAAAAACACTTTAGTTAAAAATAGAAGACCCAAAAGGATTACTATGCAAAGGCTTAGAAAAAGACCAAAACTAAACTTTTCAAAGTAATTAGACTTATATATTTGTTTCAATATTTATATAGAACACTTATTCTAAATGAAACCTATATACTAGACCTAGTGAAAGGTATAGACATAGGTAGGTAAGTTTTCAAATAGGGGTTCCCAATTTTAGTCTGAAGGGCCAAAATTTGGTCAATAATTTAGTGACTCATAGGGGTAGCATGCCTACTATACTAACTAGACTAGTAGCCAAATTAATCCATTAGGCATGGAGTCATCTAAGGTTTAAAATAAATAAGAAAAATTGACCATTGACTCAAACCTTGATCAACAAGGCAACCGCTAACAACCTCAAATACACAAAGGAAAGAGACATATAATAAAGACTAACCCAAACATACAAGACACACACATGTGCATAATAACTTGGGGGAAAATTAAGACACAACTAAAAGAAAAATAATATGTACATATAACATGATATGTTTCTCATCCTCCTAGATCAAAGGGGAAGCTTCTTAAGTCTCTTTCATGATAAGAAACCTCATGGTGGTAACTAGGGATCTTGTTAGAGTGATAACTTGGTGACTCACCCTTCTTGTTTACCACTTTGATTAGAATTTAATCTAATGTATCAGACTTAAAAATGTCCTCAACCTTTATGTATCCATTTTACTCTTTGAGACATGTCTCATATTAGTTCTTCATGCTAGTGTAGTCCATTAACGGATCAATGGTTTCTATCTCATAATCATAGGTTTCATTTGGCTCATGGCCCTCTTAGTATGCATCATGGACCAGCTCATTATTTTCTATCCTTTTGAGAATCTATTCAAACTAAAATATTGCT
This sequence comes from Torreya grandis, assembly GCA_037957365.1. Classification (NCBI taxonomy): domain Eukaryota; kingdom Viridiplantae; phylum Streptophyta; class Pinopsida; order Cupressales; family Taxaceae; genus Torreya; species Torreya grandis. The sequence goes on from JARHVA010007643.1 coordinate 337,953, forward strand.
TCATCATGGATCTCTTGAGGAAGGGTGGCTGGTGTGATGTTTGGTCTAAGACAAAAAATTTCTAGTTCATCCCAAAAATCATCATTTTCTTGTTTAAAATCTCCTTCTTAAATGTATCTATCAAACCAATTTATTTTTTTCTATTCTTTCTCACAAACAAGAGTATCTAGCTGCTTAACAACATGTTCTTGAACCTCATTCAACTTAGATCCCATGTCCTAGTCATTATCTTTATCAAAGCAATAAGAAGGATCATCAAACAAAGGAAAAGAGAGCTCACCATTATTACATTCTCCATCTAACATTGACAAGTAAAGTTTGTCAATATTATCTTCATATTGATATAAAATTTTCATGTATGTGTGACCTATATATTCTCCTTCAATCATTCCAATTTCAAGAGTCACTTCTTAAACCCTATTATGATGAAAACCTACTAGAATAACTACCTCTTGAACTATGATTTGACTACATTGTTCATCTTTGATAATTCCTTCCACCTCATGTTCATGATGATTATCACCATGATTATTCTCATGGTGAGTACCTATAATTATTTCATCTTCATCAGCACTCATAATATCCTTTTGATCAGCTAAAAAAATGCATTTTTTTCTTGCTCACTTGCCTCCTTCAAAATAGGTTCCTGTTTAGAAGGGAATGAAGTTAAGGTTGAATGGATAGGTTCATGAATTTGAAATGAAGGATTTGGATTATGTAAGGTAATGTAAGGTGAATGAAGTTAAAATGGAGTGTGGGATGAAGGAGAGGACTTATGAATGGACTTTTAAAGGAGGCAAGCACTAGTGAGCTCAAAATCAGATTGGGAATGAGAAGTGGGGTGTTCTTTGAGAAGCTTATGAGGAAGAGTAAGTAAACCTTGGGCTAAAATAAATTAATTCTCTTCCTTCCACTTAACCAACACTTTATCCACATAAAAAATATATTGATAACTCTATTGAATGGGTGTAGATGGGGTATGTTTAGACATGGGATCTTCTATTGGGTCTAAACCTTCCATTACACCTTGAATAAGCAACCTCATTATTGACTCTAATTATTCAATATACATGGATATATTATCTTGGAAGATTATTTCTTGGAGATCATATGCATCATCATCATGAGGAGTATGAGAGGTTTGACATGGAAAAGAAGATGTTTCTTGAGGAAGGGTGAGAGGGACTTGAGGAAGACTAAATTCATTTTCCACTTTAAGCTCTTGAACAATACTCTTATCTTCTTTCTTACCCCATGATTCCACTATTTCATCCCAAATCATGATCTTAGGATTGGAAATATCTTCTTGAGGATAGGAAATAACTTTATCTATCTCAAGGTCTTATGCTGGTTCTTAATAGAGATTTCTCCAACTTGGAATCTCGACATCATGTTAAAGGACTTGAGGAGGTTGAGGGAGACTAAGAAGAGTTTGCACATGAATATGAATAGTTTCTTGAAAATGGATGTGTTATTTTCCAAAGGAAATAAGATGAATTATTTCAAAGGAGGGATCACAATCTAAGGAATTAAAATTAGTAGTTTCTATATAAGGTTGTTCTAATGTCCTTTGGTGTTGGATTACTAGGTGTAAAGGATTAACGCCATGAGTAGTTAATGCATTAAATGGATTAGAAGGTTGGATCATTTTAATTTGGTGAGGAAGTGATATTTGATAAAAATTATTTAGTGTATAGGGGGAGGGTTTATTTTGTATAGGACAAGGTTTTCTTAGGATGGAAGAAGGTGTACAAGGCTGATTGCCTTGAGTGGATTAACTTCTCCATCTTACTAGTTTTTCCTTCATAGATTGCATGGTTTGAGCTTGCCTAAATAAACACTCATCCTTGTACATAACCTCTTGATGATACTTATTTTTCTAATTTAACCTATCTACCTCCATAATTTGCTTCTCAAACTCCAACATTATTTCCCTAACACTCTTGGATTGACTAAGAGGACAATTAGGAGAGCTACTTGAGTGGATTACATGAACAACATGAGATTGATTAAAACTATGTGAAGGAACACAAGGACCATATTTATCAATAATGGGATTATACATACCAAATATGATTTATTGATGTACTAGTGTTGCTTAACTAGCTGATTCAACTTAGAATCACCATTGGTGTTGATTGAAATACCTTCAAAAGGATAATTGATTGAAGAACACACCAAAAAATTCTTTAACTCCTTGGAGAAAATGTCCCACCAAATGTGCCAAAAAAATTTGAAACTTAGATTCACACCCTTGAGGAGATTCTTAGCTCTCCTCATCCAAGTGGCAAAATGGAAACATCTTTCTTGTTGTAGGTGACAATTTTGTTAAGATGAATCTATAGATAAGGGGCTAGCTCCCCTTGATGCACCTTTAAATATCTTTATCTAACTTAAAAATTTGTGTATGAAAAGGGGTAAAGAAAACAACTAATAAACCAAGTGATGATGGACTAATGTATAATGGCCTCTTAATTGACTGAAACCACTACTTAAAGACAAACAAGTTGTTTCTCATCTAAGACTCACAACTCAAGATTCATTACTACATAAATGTTTCATATGATAGATTCAAAAAGGTTTATTATTATTAGGAAGGTAATAAATGATTTCAAAGAGGGATACAATCATGGACCACTTATATGATATATCTACACTTAGAAAGGAATACTAGTATAGACCTTCAATAATCTCCTTTCTGTAAATCGGTAGACCATCAAGAATACAAGCTAGAAAAAACAATATTTCACTAGACTAAACCAACAAGATTCAAGTAATTATCAATATTATAAAATATGAGTGGCAAAAACACTTGTGTATTTCTTCAAGAGTTCTTTGAGTATACATTTGGTTAGAATTTTGCCAATAACTAGTGGAGGCTATTGAAAAAGCCAAAAGAATGCATATATATAGCCTCTGGGAGGGAGGTCAAGCAAAGGGAGTCCAAGGGTCACTTGGACATGTGTCTATATGAGAAAATCAATTAAATTTGCATGTGGTAGAGAGGTTGGTGAGCTATCATACCATGCCACCAAATGAATTAGTTAAAATTGAATCACTTATTATTAAACCAAATGCTTGAGACATTTTACCATTTGTTACCTCTATATTTGCCTTGAGGTTCTCATCAAGCCTTTTAACACCAATGAATATTTTCCATAGTTTGAAATTAAATTTTTTTGGGCCACCATCCTTATGGTATTTTCTTTAGACTTTTGTTTCCCTAAAATTTCTTGTTTCCCTTAGACTTATCCTGAAAGAATACATTCCTTAGACTTTTCCTTTAGACAATTCCATGGATAATTTGTTTCGAACAATCTTTTAGGATTTTTTTAAATGTGCCTTTTTGGAGAAATGTGTCTGGGCCATCTCTCTAAGGAAATGACTCTTTTCAAAATCCTATAAATGACCCCTTCAGCTTGAGAAGTATCCTTTTATAACTTTTGTTTAGTCTACCTTCTTACAAAAAGAATCTTTTGGAATTTTTGTAAGTGACCTTTCAGCTTTCTAAAAATACCCCTTTCGGAAAGTTAAAGTGCCCTTTATAATTTTTGTAAATTACCTTTCAACCTTCCTACAAATGCCATTTAGAAAACATAGAAGTGCCCTTAAAAAAAGTTGGAGATGACTTTTTTTTTTAAGTATCCTTCGAGAAATTTGAAAATGACTTTTTTCTAAAGTGCCCTTTGGGAAAGTTGAAAATGATCCTTTAGCCTAAAAAGGTCCTTTGAGAAATTTGTTTGGATAATTTTCTCAAAATTATTAGTCTTCATCTTTGGGAAATTTATCTCAGACAAATTACTTGAAATAATTTATCTCTTTGGTTGAATGAAAATTCCAAAAAAAACACTTTAGTCAAAAATAAATGACTTGAATGGATTACTATACAAAGGCTTAGCAAAAGACCAAAACCAATCTTTTGAAACGAATTGGGCTTGTACATTTGTTGTGAGATTTGTATAGAAACCTTATTCTAAATAAAACCTACATATTGGACCTTGATAAAGGTATAGACTTAGGTGGCTAAGTTTTCAAATAGGGGTACCCAATTTTAGCCTAAAGGGCCAAAATTTTATGAACAGTCACTTAGAGAAAAGCATAAAAAATAATCTAATATATAAAATACCTTTTAAAAAATGGTCCTCTTAGATCAAAAGGGAATCTTATAGTATCATTAAATTTTAACAAATTAGGATGGAAAATACCTTGAATTAGAGTTGCTAGAATTGTTGAACAAGAAAATTTGATGGCCAATCCTTCTGATATACTCCCCATTAGATGGAGTGGAATGAACATGTCTATAATGTAGACATACTAGTCCAAGTCTTCCAAACCTAGTTTGTGTTGGATTGTAGGATCACTTTAATGATGTTGGTCTCCACTTTTGATAAATTCTTGCATGAAGGCTTCATTTAGGCTCTTGGGAGCAACTATAGTTACTTCAATTGGTGGTTCAAAAATACCATTTTATTCTACCTTGTCCTTATGTAAATCAAGATTGATCATGCTTAGAGTAGCATGTTTATGGTTTTATGGAAGAATTACATGTCCGTTAGCCTCTTCAAATTATTTTTCTATGGCATTTTACCACTGCCATAAATCTTTAGGTTCTTCACCAGTGTGCTCATGAAATTGAATCACTTGAGATATCCCTTTCATCAGCCTCACTCAATATTTCATCTTACTCATCAACTAAAAATGAGGGTTGATTTGACCATATATGGTTTATAACATTATATTTTATTGATCAAGGTTATATATTATTTTATTTAGATCCAATATATTATGGATATCCTTAGTTGGTACTTCATCTTGAAGTGGACCAACCTCAAGCACCTAATCCTGCTACTCTTCTTTTTCTATGTAGAATGGACCTTAAATAATCCATTCAAGGTCTAACCCATATTCACCTTGTAGACTATCCTCTTTAGGAATTTTTACAATGTTAAGCTACTCTATTTCACCTAAGAAATCTGAGCATAAATGTTTTCATTGATCTTAAAAATTGTTTGAGCTTATCCTAACCTCCACACTAGATTCATAAAGGTTTTCCTCTTTCTTCTCATCAAGCTCTCACAATTTGAAAGCTAAAACATTCTCATCCTTAAAAATTGGGCTTCTTATCATTATTTACTCATCATAAACACTTGCATTCTCTTCTTTAGGTTCACCTATGACTACAAACACCTCCCCTATCCTTTGTGTAATATGCTCATCTTTTATAAGGGATATGGTATGAGGGTGAAGAGGTTCACCTTGCCTATAATTTAGGAGGGTATCCTTCTAGCTAGGTACTTTTAATGCTCTTTTAAGTGGCTCTTGAATTGATGACAGAGAGTATCATAACTCTTGTACACCAATCTCATTGAGATGAGCTAGGGTTATTTGATCCTTTTTTGGCATAACTAACCCTTCTTATAGTAAAATTAGTTCTTAAAATACCTCAACTAACACCTCACTTTCATTTTATGTGCCCTCCTTGATTGATTTACATTAGAAGAAAGTTAAAGACTTGATCACTTCCTCTTTTTCTTTAATGGGTGTGGGAAAGGGTGGTTTCACAAGAGAGGGTATGAAATAGTTAGGGTCATAAGAGAGGATCCAAGATGGGATATCTTCATGTTATTGAGAATTTATAGGCATAAGGGGAGGAGAGGGCATATAGGGTTGGTCCCAAAAATCTTACTATCCCTTATGAGATATTACCATAGTATCTGCATTTTGGACAATGTTTCTTATCAATTTTATATCCTTATTTTTACAAGGTGACCACTTTTATACCTTAAACATTGACCATCTACTCTTGACTAATTTAAGATCACCCTTTGATTTTTATAGGACATGGATAGGGATAATTTGAGAAAAATTGAAACCATTACCAATATCCCTTATCAACTCAATGTAAATTGCTAATGCTTGCTTGACCCTTGACAAGGATGTAATAGGGTAAGCTTGGTACTGATAAAGGGAGGTAGAGGACTGATTTTAATGCAAAATATGTTGAATTTTTTCATATATATGGGTATAAGGAGGAAAAAGGCCATGATAGGGTTTATATGTTGTTTGAGTGCCACTTGGGGATAACACATAAACATTATTTGCTTGATAAGTATGATGCTAAGGTAGAGAATAATCATATTGATCAAAAGATAATCAATTTTACATATTATATTATGATGATTAGTCACTTATTTAGGTTTATTAACTATTTTATAGATGCTCATAGTCATCATTAATGTTTGAAAACCTACCTCTAAAGGTTGATATGTAGAAGGACCATACAAATTTCCTTATAATAATTTGGACTTTAGTCCAATCAGGCATGTTATAAACTATTATAGGCTTAATTACACCCCTAGAGAGGGTTTTGAAGGATATATCCAAATAATATATAATATTGGGATAACCCCAAGATGTGGGAAACCTCTATTAGGGTTGAAGGTCTAGAGAAGGTTGACTTCCTCTTGATGCTCACCTAAAATTAATACTAAGCCTAATGATTCATAGGGAAAGGAGTTATAAAGTGGATAAGGGATCCTAATAAATCTAACCAAGTAATTTACCAAATAAAAAGGGAAACTCCCATGAGCTTGAGTGCACACTAGATTTTTAGAGATAATACTAGCTCACACAATCTCAAGACCAACCCAATTCACATAAGTTATTCATAAAAGAGGTTTAGAGTAGAAAACTAATTTAGACCTAAAAAAATTTTGAAAACACTCTAAACAAGGTCAAAAATAGGGACTATGGATGAGGAATATTCTCCTTCACATAATGCCATAGTGCATGACTCAATAGACACAAATCCAATGGAAGAGATAGGCAAAGAAAGTCCTTTGTTGCATTAAGAGGTAGTTCTTACAAGTGCTTGATAGGGTTGAGCCTAATTGAGATAAAAACACTTTTAAATATTTCAATGAATGTCCATCTCCCAAGAAGATGAAAAAAGTCTAAAATTTTGGGAACCATTTATAAAATGGAAAGAAAAGGATAATATAGAAGGGGAAGAGAGAGAGAAGGGGGAGCACACTATTTCATGATAATCAATGAGTTATCAGCTTTGAGAGATATATCACTAGGATTTTGATCTAATTAGAACAAGTTATTATGAGCAAGATATTTGTTATTTAACCAAATAGCCTCTGAATCATTCCATTGGTTGAACAAGTTATGCTAAAAGATAAGAGTTTTCTAAAATTGGCAAGTCATGATCTTGATGGAAATGAATGCTCCAATTTATTTCCAATTCCCCAAGTCATTTTGATTTGGATCTTCCCCTTGATCTCATTATGAGGAAAAAATATTCTTATTCATTTATCTTACTGAGCCATGCCTCAAGTTTGTCAGAGTGGTGATTTGTCAGAGCTGAGAGCATGTTGAAAGGACTACACATATCTCTATTGAAAGTACATACATGTTTCATGATTAAAAACTGAGACATAGATTAACTATAGATAAAAACCAATATAAGTATATTGGTTTTACTTTAATCAATATAGATAACACTCTATTCAATATAAAGTCCTTCCTTTGTCAATTAACTACCACTCCTTTAGTTCATATTAGGTCTAAAAAGACTTATTTTAACTTTGTAGACCTAACTTAATACATTCTAGTCTAACTTGATTTTGTAGTAGGATATTTTCCTTTACTTTATCTATAAACTTAGGTTGAACTCAAATTTTAGTCCTTTGGTTTTGCTTTGCATGTCAAGTCTAGTTTGTTTCATCAACTTTCATCAAACATCCTAGCTCATCCCTTTGCTATTTATTTTAGATAATAGACCCAGATCATTGACCCTTTTGATACTATTTCACTCCATCAAATTTTGAGATCTAAATAAATGTGAACCATGGATCTTTTAGACCCACTACTCTGAGCTTGGTTTCTCATTGGTCCCTAGGAGGATTCGTTAACCATTTGACTTACTTGATCTCCTACATGTTTGACACTTGCCAGCCACACATTAACTCTTAGGTTCCCACCAAGGATTTTGAATCTAAATGGTCACTTTATGGGTCTTAAAAATGATGTTTGTGTAGATGTCTACCATTTTTTTCCAAACTTTGCAATTTTATAACTTGAAGCACAAAGATCATGGAGATAATTTTTTTTAGAGAATGGACTTAACATTAAAAGGAATAAACCATTATAATATTCTAGCCATTTGATATTTCTAAGTACTTTTATAAAATGTTTAATTCAACTAGTTTGGGTGATCTTGCATGACATCTTGATGATGGTCTGGTCTAAAATGGCTATGTATGGAGACCTATCAAATTTTTCATTAGTATCCAACTTTGAACATGTGTATCATATTTCGTGCTTCATTGTATGAGCCAAAACTTGGTGCATATGAATTAGAATTCAAAATGAATAGACCCATATGATTATTTCTTACTGAGACTACCACATGCATAAGATATATCACCATGAAAATTCCTACATAGTTTTTCTTCCACTAGACCAAACATCTAGGCAAGCTTTGGGTGGAATGAGTGGACTAGATGAATACCATGTGTTCCCATGCTTATCTTGAGCACTTCATAGGATTTCTATAGCTATATATCATTATTTATAAATTGATGAATTACACTTTAAGTGAACTTAAAGTTCTTAAAAATCTTTGTGAGCTTCGTGATTTCTCAATTCCACTCATTCCATCTAGAGCTAGTTTAGACCATTTTGATAATTTGATCAATTAGGAACTCTGCCTCTTTTTCTACATCAAGACAATTATCAACTAGGTACATGCTTGTTATGTGGGCCAAATATGTCTAATAGGACCAAACAAAATGTTTTTTATTTACATTTAAGAGAGGTGATTGGATTAGCTATATTAGAGAAATTTGATACAAACTTATTATAGTACCCTACTAAACCCATGAAACTACTCACCTTATGCATATTTTTGGGTGTTGGCTGCTCCATAATGGTTCTAATATTAGTTATATCCATAGATATTTCTTCTATAGAGATAATATGTCCTAAGTATTTGACTCTTTTAAATAAATCACACTTAGACACCTTCCCATAGATTTTATGCTTTTGAAACCAGTATAATACTAAATGAATATTCTCAATATGCTCTTATTCACTTTTTGAATGGATGCTAATATCATAAAGAAATACTAGCAGAAATATATCAAGATAATATCTTAACACATAATTCATGTGATTCGTTAATGTTGATGGTGTATTTGTTAGTCCTAAAGGAAGCACTATGAACTCATAATTTCCATATTAAGTCTTGATAGTTATTTTTGGAATATATTCCATTATAATTCTCAATTGATGGTACCCACCATAATTATCAACTTTGAAAAGACTCTTGAACCATGTATTTGATCAAAAATATAATCAATGCGAGGTGAAGGATTATTGATTATTGCTTTGTTAAACATTTGGTATCAATGCAAAAATGAAGGGTTACATCCTTATTTTTGATAAATATTAAAAGTTCATCCCATCAAAAAGCACTTGTTTAAATCAAACCTTTAGCCAACATCTCTTGAATTTTAGATTTAATCAATTGTTGTCACTATATAGGTATCCTTAGATTTAGATTCTAATTGTAGAATTATATAAATGGTGAAATAAAATTCTATTTTGGAGGTAATCCTATAGATTACTATAGTAAAACATCCTCAAATTATTTCAAAAAAGGATAGTCTTCTAGATAAGGTTCCTTAGCTTCACCATTTTCATCCATTTTGACAAGGAATGCTTGACATCCCTTTTGTTGATCCTTTTTCAATTGATTGGCTGAAATTTTACTTAGTTTTAATTCTCTAAAATATCATTGCACTTAGGTTTAATTTCCAAATTCATCTAAACACTCAAGCTTCTTAATAAAAATATAAACTTTGGATTTGTGTTTAGAGATCCAATCTAATCCTAGGAACACATCATGTGACCCTAGTGGTTTTGCATAAATATCAACAACTATTGTGAATTTTGGCAACTTTGTTTTATCCTAAAAAATAAAATTTTCACCCTTGACCTTGGATTCATTCCCATAGTTAATTAACTGAGCACTTTATATAAAACAACTTTCTTGGATAATTTACTTAACATTTTTGAAGAGATAAAAAATTTAGCGGCTCATGTATCTATCAAAATAGAAATAGGATACCCAAAAAAAGCACTAGATACTTGAATGGGAGAGGTTTGAAATTCTTATTGATGGCTATAAACTAATAAATTAATACACTTCTAAAAGGTTACCTATTGTGATTTAGAGGTGGAAAAATTATTATTTCTACCATATATCTTCCATCAAGGACACTCCTTATCATAATGGTCTCCTCCAAATGTAAAGCATCTACAAAATGATCATTTCTTGTTAGCCTAATTAACTCCCTTGAATCCTTGTCTAAGACTACATCATTGTTTCCTATTCCCTAAATCATTAATAAATATTGTATTATGTATATTAAATTCGTTTTTGGGACTCCCATTCTATTTCCAGTTCTTTTTCTTAAAGGGTGTCTTTGAAATTCCAAACATCTTTTTGAATTTTTATCTAAACTCAATAAGTGATTTCAAATTTTATTCATGTTTATCTACCTTCTCAAATACCTTTTCCATTTTGGATGGTCCATGCACATTTGCTTCAGATCTAATTTGGGGTTTTAAACCCATAATGAATATTTTGATCCAAAAATGTTCATCTTTTTGATAATGCAAAACATACTTCAAGATATTTATGAATTACTCCCATTTTTCATTCACCAATAAATACCATTCCTTTAGATTCTAAAAATATGTTATTTTATTATCAAAATAGAACTAAGCTAGCCATTTTTCCCAAAAAGGAGGTATAAATTGATCCCAAGTGGTGAGAGTGGATTCAAGGTTCATCTCAAGCTTTGTATTATTTCACTAAATTATTATTTCACCAACTAGTTTGTAAACTCTCCAAAAATGCTTAGTCACCTCAAAATATTTTTTGAATCTTGAGGTATTTTTCCATTTTAGTGAGAAAATATTTAGCTACATATCCTAACACCATACCATAAAAATTGGGTGGGTTCACTTTCTTCATATCACATAAATACTATAAAATTAAGCTCTAGATACTTGTTGGCATTCATCATGCCCTTGATCCTAAGTCTCTTCCTAATCATCAAGTTGTTTTATTAGAAACATCTTATTCATCCTTCTCCTTAGGTCTATGAGCTTCTTTCTCTATATCTACTATATTGTCTCTAGTTTCATTTATGATAATAAGTATTTGATCTAGGTTTGCATCTTATTTTATTGACAACTACTTAGGATCAGCTTGAGGGTTTGTATTTGAAATCTCTTCACCACTCAAATTACCTCATCTCATCATCCTTTCTAAAATTTAAGAGCATAGATTCATGTTAATGAATGCATTAGGTCAAAGAGTTAAACCTTCTCTTTGATACCAAATGTTATAACCCTACTAGGATACTCAAAAGCTACACAATTTTTTTAAAGATCAAATGGTTTTCTTATAATATCATCCATAATTATATGTAATTTATTGTTTGACTAATAAATGTATGAGATATAATAAATAGAGAAATGTATCAACCACTAGTTAATAAATGATCCATTTAGTTTTTAAATAGCCTATATCAATTTTAAAGATGAATATTTCTCATGAAATAAATAGTGGAAATATTAAAGGACAACAAATCACTAATATAATCCACAATACATCTATAAATAAGAATACATCCATTATCATTACAATATTCATATTTAATTAAAAATATCAATCACTACTATGTTGAATATCCAATAAATAATAATGTACCACATATTCCATTTTAGTATAAATTAAAATATATAATATAACATGGACAATAGTACAAATGAGCATTAAAACATCTCAATGATCCATATATATATATATATATATATATATATATATATATATAGCCACGAGTATGATCCTAAATAATTGAATAGAGGGAGAGAATCATCTGAGTGCTTTACCTCAGACCATGGATAATCAATCTCTTGCACACCTTCCCACTAGGAGTGGCCATTCATTTTACAGAGGGGTAGATA